>CAXAAD010000188.1:1288404-1832272 GCA_963966675.1 Lasioglossum calceatum | reverse complement strand
GCTTATGGCAACTCTCGAGCTCGCGGATCAAAACGTTAATAATCTAGCCAGCCTTTGAGTCCACGCGGCGAGTATAACCGCGTCTAACTCGGGTCACGACGCAACGGCTTGCCCACGGTTTACAAATAGCACTCACCGGATCTTGACCTAGACAATAAGATTAGAGACTGCTTTCGCGGAGCAGACCTTCCTTATCTCGAGGAACTGGATACGTCGCGTGCTCAGCTGATTGATAAGAGGATCGGTCTCGGGTGAGGTTGACGGGCGGCAACGAGAGCCGTGTCGGCGTCCTCCAGGAGGTCTGCTCTCTTTGCACCGGGACGAGGTTCACTTTATGCGTGACAACCGTGTCACAGGTAACCGACGGAACCGGGTACACTCCGAGGACTCTAGTGTAACGGTCCTTATCGCTTTCTTCGAGAAAGTATTCGCGTAGCAGTTTCCGTAGCTGCTGTTTACGACCGGCGCGACGAGGCATGCGATATGCGTACGATTGACAAGCGCGAAGTTAATTAGGAAGAAGCAGCTGGCTTCGTGTAGAGTCCGTAAATTGTACCGAGCAACCTGGTGGGCTCAGACGTACAGTTTAGGGAGTCGGAATGGTGAAAGTAGAATCCGTAAATTGTACCGAGCAACCTGGTGGGCTCAGACGTACAGTTCAGGGAGTCGGAACGGTGAGAATAGAGAAGGTTTCGATATCGCATGCGACGGGTGCAAGGGAGTCGGAATGATTCGAAACCGGTTAAATTGCGAATATTAGACTTTAATATTAGAAATCATGAGAAAATATGTCGTAATAGCTACAATGGACACTTAGAAGTAAGTACGCATGCGCAGGAACGCAGTGTAAACTATCTAAATAAGAAGCGCGAGGTTGAACTCTTATTCATAGGGGATGACCCGAGAGACGACGATGTCTCGTCGTGAAGTCCGGAAAAGAAGTGAATGAATCGGAGGCTCCATTGAACTCCTCTGATTTGGGAGGTGTCAATGGAGTGGGATAATTTCGGAGAGGGAGTGGGCCGGAGATTAGGAGGCGCTACGCGAGGAGTGGGGATCGCTGGACGCGATGACGTACTACCGAGCGTCGCGCGGCAACGGGGACAGTTGAGAGGGCTGGATTTAGGGAGATTGGGAGGTCGGATAGGAATGAAAATGGAGGATGGAATAGAGGATAGGATGATAGGTGAACATGCACTTACGACTATTGTGTTTGTGTTACATAGGTTGTGTACTTATAGCTAGTGGTTAACATAATGTCTTATAACTACGCCTGTCATTGGACAGCAACACGTCAGCGGACGTGACACGTCCACTTTTATTTTTCTGATCTGATGTGTATTTCTCGAGATATCCCCAATTTTCAACGATTTTTTACCCATTTTGATTTTTGTCCATTACAGCGCCATCTATGGACCAAATTGCAAAAACTCCTAGGTCAAATTTGTGTATTTTTTTCTGGGGAATCCAAATCTGCAATGAAAAATGGGGGTTCCCATTTAATTTTTTTATCTTCCCCCACCCCCACCCCCAGGGGGCGGCGGTGGGGGGTCGAGTTTGGTATCATTGGATGTCCCCCTTCGCGACAAACAATTTTCATTACCCACTTGTTTTGATCCGATGCATAGTTCTCGAGATATGTCAATGTCTTCAGATAAAATGACCACCCTGTATTTGGACACTCGTAAAAAGACGATAACTTTTAAAATATTGGACTATAACGATTTGACCTGTTTTAGGAAGCTAGAGCAATTATTTTACCACAGGACGCGAAAAGAAATTTTTTCTTTTTTATTTGGGCCTATATTGAAAATGTAAAACACGTTTTGTAAATCTATGTAAATTAAACATATTCTGAATAATTCCGTCAAAATCGGTCGACGTTCCAATAAGCTACAAACGTTCAAAGATGGTGGAAATTGCAATTTGTGATGATTTTTAACCGATTTCGATGAAACTTTTACACACAATTGAAACAGATCTACAAAATGTACTTCTTAAATTATCAACACTGGCCCACATGAAACTGTTGTAAAATGATTTCTCGGATATAGCATTTTCGCCGGAGTATTCGGTACCTGCACAAACTACTATACAGTAAACACGTATTGCCCGAGAAAGTGCCGACTTCCAGCTCAATAGTAATGACCTGTCATAAAACTCTCCATAGAGAACAGCACCGCGGGCAGGGTTACCATATTTTATCCCTTCCGGCCCCTAACCTTTCCGTCCCTCGCCTAGACGCTGCCTCCGCTATCCCCACTCTTACCACTACCGCTGCCGCGACCGATTGCTAGCACGAGAGACAGCATCTTGGCGAGGGACGGAAAGGTAAGGGGCCGGAAGGGATAAAATATGGTCACCCTGGCCCCGGGAACGGCACATAAACAAAGCGAGCCTATCGCTAGATCTGTCTACCCCACCACAGCCGCGCCTGTAGCCCCAATGTTTTGACTTTGACGTTGCACGCTACGTAGATGTGTGGCCGCTGTAGCCAATACTTCGACGACAGCCGAAAATGCGTGTGAAACGAGCTCTGCCTCCTCCTCCACTCTGATCCAATCGGCCGCGCATTCGTTCCGTCACCTTTGTCCTCCCTGGGAACCTTCTTCTCAGGCTCGCATCAATATACAATGTCAACAGTTCGGATCCATACGAGATGGCGCCTTGCCACCCCCTACAATCGCGTAGTAGTGGGCGGTAACGGTTTATAATATCTTAACCCACTGCTCTGTTCCGCTATCGCTCCTAACGGGCAGTGTATTCGACTACTTGTTGGACATAAACAAATTGAAAATGTTTTTTCACTACGTGAAAAGTGTAATATTAGGACAAACGCCGTCGAACCATATTTCAGAATGTCTACAGAATATTCAGCAATTTTATGGACCCGAAATAACAAACAATTCAAACCTAACAGCTATTTGTAGTTACTGGAGCGTTTCACATCTCATGTGTGCCGATATGAAATTTATACATGTTGGAGATCGGAAAGAGAATCAGTGGGAGATTTGGTGAGTGGCGAATAACTCGGCACACGTTTTTGTACACGCACGTTTACTGAACAAAGTATAACAAAGACGCAACAATATACACGTATGAGACGCGGTAACGAACAAGAAGCGGTTTTACGCAGCGGGGTGACGAAGCGGTTGTACAAGGCGGTGATCGTTGCGATCGCGGTGTTTACAAGTGATTAGCGTATTGACGAGTGCCCGCGATCCCGTGCGTAACCGAAATTCACCTGTTCGGCGGATCGCAAAGTGGGGGGCCGCGAGGATGACATGACGTCATCCGCGCGGCTACGCAACGTCGGTTGACGCGGGTTCGCCGAGTATAGGTCGGCCGGAACAATACATGATGCGTACAGTTGCAAAGTATCGTAATGGGCGAAATGACACTATTGGTTTCCCTAAAATGAACATTTTATTATTTACCGGTGTAACTGAAATAACTTTTGATATCATTTATTAGGTTGTGAAAGGGAAGTTCTGCCGCATTTTGAATAAGCAAGTAAGTTTGCTTGTTACCTGAATGATGGCAACAAGCGCTACAAATAATGAAAAAAAAACGGTATTCCAAAGAGCAAGAATCGTAGAATACGACCATATATTTTTTCACAGTAGATCCGGTGGAAAAACTTGCAGAACAGAGAGAGAGATATGTCTTCTAGTAATTATTTAAAATCATTATTTAAGAAGAATTCACCAAGTGGCAGGAACGTTGGCTACTTCCATGATGTTGCAAAGGAGAGCTACCGATAGTTTACCTAAGCAGTTGAGAAGCCCATAAAAACCTT
This sequence comes from Lasioglossum calceatum, assembly GCA_963966675.1. Taxonomy (NCBI): domain Eukaryota; kingdom Metazoa; phylum Arthropoda; class Insecta; order Hymenoptera; family Halictidae; genus Lasioglossum; species Lasioglossum calceatum. The sequence continues at coordinate 1,828,473 of CAXAAD010000188.1, read as the reverse complement.
TTTTTTGTTCCGCGCACAACAGGCAGTCCTGACCCTCGCCGAGGGAGATGTCCCGACCGGCACGGTTGGCCGGCAAAAAAAAAGTTCGTTGGGAAACCGTGCCGGCGTTTCCAATTCCGGGCTCCCTATCCTTAAGCATTGGTGTTCCGGTGCCGGTGCCGGCCGGCCGGGGCGAACTAAACCATCCCTTAAGCTGACAACGCTGTAAAATCTAACGGGTTGTAACGTCATGTAGTTCACTAGCTGACCGTTCTATTTCGATAGAGTCCGCTGTCGTACTAGGGCATTTTCTACAGGGTCGGTAATTCAGAACCACGGCGTGAAAAATGTATTGCATGCACAGTCTGTACCTATCTTAAGTCTGTGATCCGGGCAAGCACCTATATCGACTTTCAGACCGGACAAGAACCCATATCGACTTTTAGTCCGGACAAGAACCTATTTCGACTTTCAGTCCGAACAAGATCCTACATCATCGTTAGCCTTGATCAGAACGAAAAGTTTATATTGTTTGATTCGCTGCACCCGTATTATATTCTCTTTCGTATGAAACAATTTTTATCTAAATATTTTTTCTCTTTCATGAACTGAAGGAAATATCCTGTATTAAAGTAACTGCGCAAACTAATTATTTAATAAGAGGTCAAATAAAAGAAATGATCGCACAGAAGTAGACACATTGTACGGAATAACTAATTTTATTTAAACAAAAAAGATCGAACTACATTTCAGCTCTACTTACAACAAACTAGAAAATGTATAAGCCCCAGCTAGCACCGTACATCCATTGGACGTCCGTTTATGTCCAGTTTATGTCCATACGTCCGTCGTCCGTTGCGTATGTCCCTAGGATGTCCGATGGACTTAAGGGCGCCGGTCCGTTTTTGACCTTGAAATTAGTTTGAGCTCCGTCCAGTAGGGGAGCTGGGTACAATTTCTACAGTTGAATGTCGAGAAGTACAGAAGCGCCAACGGGATACCATCTCGGCGGTGACAGCAGTCACTGCATCAGTAAATGCTGCCGGTATGCAAGCGTGACGTCACTATACTCGCCGCTCGGGCGGCGCGGCGTGTACGTGTGCCTAGGCGGATCGCAAGGGTTCGGTATCTGACTAACCATTTCTCTATAATGCACATTTGGAACCTCTACATAGTCACAATCGATAAATAAAACATCAATCTATCGATTGTGACTATGTAGAGGTTCCAAATGTGCATTATAGAGAAATGGTTAGTCAGATACCGAACCCTTGCGATCCACCTAGGCACACGTATACGCTGCCCGAGCGGTAGTGTGTACCACACACTCTCACTCGAGCACACCGACGCAGCTTCACGTCAGCCGTATAGTGACGTCACGTTTGCGTATGAAGCCTAACCTACTGGCAATATGCTTTTTCTTGTCCTCTTTTACCGATGCAGTGACTGAATGATCAGAAACAGACATTAGCGCTCGTAGCGAATCGTGCCGTAACTATACTTTCACACAAGCGTCCATTTTGGGGTGAATTTCGTCTGTTTGCAAACTGTGTGTTTAAACACGTATAGTTTAACATAATAAACGTTGCATTGACATTGTATGTGTCCCAGCAATTGCGCTGGGTGCTTACTTTTCCTATAAGAACCCTAAATCTCTCGATACTTAAGAAAATGTATGTGTCTTGACAGTGGCAGCACTGTCGCGCCGCTCGATGCTCTCGCCTCTCTGCTACATGCTGCCGAATAATGAAAATTACGCCTCCAAAACGCAAAAGCAGGCCACTTTAGATACTCAGCGCAATTGGTTGATCTTTTATGTAGCGATTGTGACCACGCAGGGGCCCCAAATGTGCATTAGAGAGACGTGGTTTGCAAACAGACGAGCCCTTGCAATCCTTGCAATTCTCGTGTACGTATATAAGACAATAATCTTATTTTCTTCCCTTTTTTTTTATTATTGAGGATTTTCAAGAAGTGAAACTCAAATTTTGTTGCTCTGTAATAAGAGAATTTAATTTTTTTATTTTATTATATTACAATCGTATGTACAATATTTACAACCTTACCTGTAATAAGAGAAACGACAATTAAAGTTTCTCCTTCTATCTGTCTTTTACTCCGAATATTATTTTGTAAGACCTGTCACACGTGTTTATTACATAACCTTCACGAAAGTGCGTGTTAGAGAATGTTATCGGGAAATCTTTCTATTGACCGCTATCTATCGTCACGGGATGCCAACTAGATCATTCGCATATGAAGCGCGGCCTATTCAAATGAAGAAAGTATACTTTCTTTACACGTATACAGTGTCTAGCGGTGTGTGTCAAATAAGGACCGGCACCCTTAAATTTCGGACATACGATGGACGTTCTTTAACGTCCTAAGGACGTACCTGGGACCTAAATTTCGGATGTTCGAAGGACATCCGATTTTTTCGTCCAAGGAACTTCCGTGGGACATGAATTTCGAACGCTCCTGGGATGCTCTTAGAATTTTAATCTCGGACTTATTGGGACTTAAATTTTGTGTGTTCTTGGAGTGATCACATCTTATGCGTGAGATATTTTAACATATTATGTGTAATATATTATAATATATAATATATATATAACTAAGGGGCTCTGCCCCCTGCTCGCTCTCTCTCTCTCTCTCCCGCTCTCTCTCTCTCCCGCTCTCTCTCTCCCGCTCTCTCTCTCTCACTCCCGCTCTCTCTCTCCCGCTCTCTCTCTCTCTTTCTCTCTCTCTCTCACTCCCGCTCTCTCTCTCTCTCTCTCTCTCTCTCTCTCTCTCTCTCTCTCTCTCTCTCTCTCAGAGTAGACATGGTAAACATCGCTCCGTAAATGCAGTGCATTTTAAGTGGTTAAAGTGTGAGAGAAAATTTTAATAGAGTGTTGTGGCTATAGAACTATAGGCAAGGACCAAACATACAAGTTCTCAGTCGGGAATGTCGTGATTTTTGGTAGTATTATTGATGTGTTTCTTGTGCAAGGAAAGTTGTCACACGACAGGTGGATATATTGGCATTTGACGTGGCGCGTATTGCCGCGGTAGTGGGAACCTGTTGATAAGATCGGCGGCAGCCGATAATTATCGACATGGATGATGAATATGCCGACTATCGATGTTCAGCATGTAAGAAGGCAATAAAAAGTCAAGTCGTGACGTGTAAGTCGTGCGTTAAACTCTTTTATCATCCAGGCTGTACGAATAAGCATAAAATCTATGTTCGAAACCATGAGTATGTGGCATGTCCCGGCCCGTTTGAGAAGTTTTCCGTGGAAAGTGAAAAAGCAGTGATGACACTGACATCGGCGGGAAGCAGCAGAGATAGAGTGGGATCTACAGGATCCATAATTGGATCCAAAGATATCGATGTAAAAATAGATTGGCTTGTACGAACTGTTAAAGAAATGAAAGACGTAGCAGCTGGTAAGAGTGAAATAAAAATGATGATCAAGGAGATTGTGCAAGAGGAAGTAGAGACTGTCAAGCGTGACTTGGATGACTTGCGTAAATTGATACAGGAAGGAATGCTTAGATCAGCGGAAGGTGTTCGACACAGTTACAGTGAAGCAGTTAAGAAGAAGGAAAATGTCATTATCATCAAACCAAAAACTCAGCAGGAAAGCGAGACCACTAAAAAGGCAATAAAAGAAAAAGTGGATATAAAGAAGATGTCAATGGGAATAACTAGGCTAAGAAAAGGAAGAGAAGGAACGATAATTTTAGGCTGTGAAATGGAAGAAGAAATGGTAAATTTAACAGACACAATGCAATCGAAGCTTGGTGAGAATTATAATGTCATGGAGGCGCTACAGATGAAACCGAAAATAAAAGTTATTAATATCGATGGAGAAGAAATGGAGTTGGGTGATGAGGAGTTAATACATACAATCGGCAAACAAAACAACATAGAGGGGTCCCATATAAGAATAGTAAAAAGGATAATGCAGAAGAAAGACAAAGAGAAGAGCCAAGTTAAAGGTAAAGAAAATGGATCTGTAATAATCGAAGTAGATGAAGAAACACATGACATGATAATAAAGAAGTAAAAATTAAATATAGGGTGGAGGAAATGTCTGGTTTTCAATCACTACAGCGTGAAGAGATGTTTTAAATGCTGGGGATATTATCATATTGCGAAAAACTGTACCCAAGATGAAACATGTCATGAGTGTGCAGGGAAACACAAGGTGACCGAATGTACAACGAAGGAAAATAAATGTGTGAATGTGTATTTAAAAATAAAACATACAATCTAAAATTAAATGACGAACATGATGCTCTTAGCCCGGAGTGTCCGACATATAAAAGAGCTATCGAGGAGGAGAAGAGGAGAGCTGGATGGGATGTCACTAAGAAATAGCAACAACAGAAGGAAGAGGAACAAATAATGTATACAAACGCCCAAAGTTTGATGGCACACAAGGATGAAATACAGCATCAGATTATGAAGAAAATAAATCCCGCGATCACAGCGTTATCAGAGACTAGGCTGATTGCTGACGTCGAAGATATTGAAATAAATATACCGGGTTACAATGTGATTAGATGTGTTGCGGAAAATAGGAATACCGGGGGGGGGGGGGTAGCTTTGTATATAAGAGAGGATGTCAATTACGAAGTAGTACTATTGAAAAAGATAGATAGGTACTGCTGGGGCGTTGCGATAGCAGTAAAATTAGAACGGTATAAAGGAGTAATAATGGTAGTGTACCACTCACCGAGTGCGTCACATGGTGATTTTATAGGATACCTGGAGGAACTAGTTGAAGAGCTAACAATAAAAGAGGAGTGTGTGTTAGTAGGAGACTTTAACATAGACTGTAGGACGGATTCTTTTTATACAAATAAGCTCTTAGCAACTACGCAGAGTCTAGGCATGAAACAATATGTCAACGAACCAACACGAATCACCAACAATAGTAAAACAATCATAGATCTAATCTTTGCAAATACGGAGATGAATGTACAAGTAGTTCATGAACCTAAGATAACGGACCATGCATGGTTAAAAGTAATACTAAATAGGAGCAAGAATGTAAATAAATATAAAGAATTTAGTGGTAGGGGTTACAGTAGATTTAACGCGGAAGATTTTATTAAGCTGGTCGAAAATAACTTATGTGAAAAACAAGATTTAGTATCCCAGCATATAGATGTTGTTTGCGCGTACGCGTTGAGGAAGCGGATAGCTAGTACTATCATGACAAGGATATGCAGCGGGATTAGTGAAGAACTGGTCGGATCACTGGTCACGTAAAATTGTCTTTATTGAACGACGAATCACGGTACTTGCTTCGGAAATGATAGTGCAGCGGTAATTAGACGCACGATAATGTTACCGAATTCGAGAATTTAACCTCCTAACGATTCGCAGTACGCGATAGGCGCGATTCTATGTACTGTTGTACGTTAGAAGTAGTGCTTAAATTGATGCCGCGTGTTACAATACGTGTTGCTAGGTCGGTATATCGAGCAAGAATGTTCCTTCGTGGCGATACGAAGGAGGTGTTGTTGTCAAGTTTGGCGGTCGACACGGAATTATCGTCATTGTATCGCGTAGCGCTCCCGCGACGCCGAAACGTGTAAACGACGGTCGCGAAATTACAAGTCGCGGGAATTCGAATCCTGAACAGATGTAAATATAAGAGCAAGGAGACTTATAAATAGTATAGTAGATGCGCTAGATACCTCGGCACCCAAGAAAGTTTTTAAAATTCCGAAAATCTGGGAGGGTAAACAATGGTATACGAGTGAAATAGAAGAGCTAGCGACCAAAAGAGATGAAGCATATAGGAAAGCATTGTACGAGGATACAGAACAAAACTGGAAACTATTGAAAATTAGAAGAAATGAAGTAGTCAAATTAATTAAAAAAAAGAAAAATGAGTACTATGAAAATGTAATTGACCAAAATAAGAACAACCCTACAAGTATGTGGAAAGCTTTAAAAGAAATCATCAAAGGTGAACCAGGAGGGAGAAAAACAATAGATAATATAGACTTCGAGATATTTAATAATATCATAGGGAGCAATATGGCTTGTCACGTCGCCTGCCGTTCGCCGGAACGAAGGGCAGCCGCACTCGGGAAATTATGGCCACACGACCGGGCCACGTCTCGGTCGCGCGGGACGTGGTCCTCCCGGGACAAAAGATCTCTCGTCGATTCGGATCGGAAGTCAAGAGAATTCGAATTTACGCGAAATCGGGCGCCAGGCACGAGGTCGTGCCAGAGTTCTGGATAGCTCGCGGTACACTTCTCGATTGTATTCCGAATCGGCGAGGATCTACACGGCCGGAGATGGCCACGTGAACGGCCAGGGTTCCGCGTGAGGAAAAGGACGGAGCATTCCCCGCGACGGGAACGTTTCTTAGAGGAAGAATAACGACTCAAAGTTTACAGGGCAAATATCAGACGTTTATTGTCAACGTCGCGTTACACAAGCCCCCGGTGGACACCGGCGGCAGTCAACGTATTTGCCAGCGCGTAGGCGATGACTTTCGGCGGATGTTCTACCGAACGCGCGTAGCCTCGTCGTTCGCGTCGAGCTCGGCAGTCACAGGACTTCGCGTGAGATACAAGCCAAGGAGGCACGATTTCTGCCGAGCTCAGATGTAATACGCGGGCCAATGAATTTCGCCGGTACACGCGCGAGATGTAATGGCGGCCGAACAGAACTGACCGCGTGACACTGTTCCCCGTGGAACGTCTCGAGGGAAGCCTATTTTCGTAATTTCTCCGTTCGTCCCGGATCCCTTGCTTGGGCTACCGTCGCCCGAACGGCCCACGGCCGGGCGGACCTCTCGAGAGAGCTACTCTCGGTCAACGGAATCGCCGGCGGCACGTGTCCTCGCAAAGTCGCAAAGTCGGAGATTCTACTCCCGATAATTCTGCCCCCGAACCAACACGAACTGGTCACAATATTCTAATGAATTCCCGATAGCCTGACCGGTACTCACCACTTGTCGCACGGGATGGCAGCCGATGCAAAGACTCGGTATTTGTTTCGCGGTTATAGTCGCACGTGCGGTAACTTTCACTGAAGATGGCCTAGTGACCCAGTTCGAGCCGGCTCGTGAACGCGGAAGCGAGGCGTCCCCCTCTCCCGCGACTATCTCCGCTGAGGCGACGCTCGGACCTATCGCGTGGCTCCTGGCCGCAGGGATGGAGCGATGACATTCGGACCCGGGCTCTCGGTAATTCTTGAATTTACCGGGGCTCGGCCGATACCGTGACGTCGGCGGGCAGGAGTGGGCTGGGGCCGTCCGGAGTTGCTCTCATGACATTCTCCGGGCGATACTTCGACGAGGGTGAGCCGATGGTCGTGCTTTCGTTCCTTTAGCCTCGTCGGCTTCTCCACGTTGCTGGACTTGGGCCCTGACCAATCCTGGCCGTCTTCCTCACTAGCGGCTTGCGGCGATAGGTGTTCCGGGCGTCTTCGCCTCTGGATCTTGGCCAATCAGTGGCCGGAGACAGACTCTGGTTCGTCTCGGTATCGTTGTAGCTGAAACTCCATGTCGCGCCCAGCGGCGCGACATTTGAACGCGGTAATTTCGTTCTTTTAAGGCCTCGGACGTCCCAGGGAGAGCGATTGTTTCGACCGCGCTTGCTACGGCTTTGCCAAAATGTGACCCGGTCTTCCGTTAGGGTACGGATTGACGTTGGCAGGATATGCCACGTCACAACTCCTCCCCCCCCAAGGGAGACCGGGGCACCGGTGCAAGCACCCGTCAGGCTGTGCGCCAGTTCGGGGGCACACGCTCTTCCTCGGACGTACCTCGGTACAACATAATGGACAATTCTATAACTTGACACGTACTTCCCATCACCAACCTCAGACAAATACTTTCCATGGTTTTTCCTTCCTTGTGGTCGGGATCTTTTCACGTCAGTAGCACCTATTGGAGAAACCTTATGTCGCTATTTTTGGGCTACGCTTAGCCTTGTTCAACGCAGGGGTCAGGGTTGAATAATTTGACTATTATTGAGGGCGAAAAACAAAACTTTTTATTCGCGCCCCTCTTGCGCTTATTATTATCACGGGCCCCTCCTCCGCTCACCCTTCGGCAACTCAGTCTTATTCTTATGTTAACGCAATACTAGCGAAGGGTGGCGGGGGGAGCGAGAGTACTTGTAGCTCCATCTTTTAACTTATAATAACAAAAAAAAACAATATATTTTATTTTTGATCTTTCTTCCGGTCTTCCTACCACCTGCCCCCACTTTGGTATTTCCCTCGTTTGTGGCGGTTGCAATCTGGGCACGTGTCCACTGTGTAATAGGGTCTCCCGCAGCGGTAACAGTATTTGAAGCGTTGCTTCTCCCGGCATTCGGAGTGCGTATGCGTCAACGCTTTGCACCGCCAGCATCCCTCTTCTAATTCTGCTCTGGGGCGCTGTTTCTGCTTTCCCCCGATCTTCTTTTCCCCTTCTTCGGCCTGTGGATGCGGTATTGGGCGGGCCATCAGGGGCGCTATCTTTGCCTTAGGCGGTCCGCCCCCTGTGGCTGTGAGGTGCTCGTCTCTCACCCGCCTCATTCTCTCCTCCACCGTTTCTGCCGAACGTGGGGGCTGGGGCGTTTCTGCCGGCTTGTGTCCCGGTCTGCTTTCCGGATTCGGGCCCTTCACCGGTGTTTGTTCCGGTACGATGTTCGTACCCGGTTTCCTCGATTCGTGCCCCGTTGCCTTTCCCTGCAGGGTTCCCCGGCCTATCTTTCTTCCATAAGCCCTCTCCGCGGCTCTCCACTCCTCGATATCGTCTAATGTGGGCTTTGAGCTCGGTACCGCTTTCAGCTTTACTATTCCGGAGCTTGTTTTCTGTTGTATCTCCAATGTGGCCGTGGCCACGTACGTCTTAGCGGGGAGTTCGGTTTCTGACTCCCCCCCCGGTACCTCTTCTTTGGCCGTGGCTGCGTATGTCGTTGCGGTGGGTAGGTTTTCCGTTTCCCTCCCCGGTACCTCTTCCTTAGCCGTTGCCACGGGGGGTTGGTCTAACAAGTCCCCCCATGGTAAATCACTTTCCTCTCCTTTTATTATCTCCAGTGGTGTCCCTGGGGGTCCTTGCGGCCGGCAAAAGATCGTAGCCGTTGCCGCTCGAACTCCCCTCGGGAACGGGTGGAGGTCCCGGAGGCGGTCCTCCAGCTCTCTTAGCACCTTTTCATTGCTCATCTTTGTGGTAATCTGTGGAAATTAAACCTTTTTCTCTCAGTTTTTATTCAGTTCTCCCTGGCTGGGGAAGTATGGTTTGAGGTCCGAAATATGGGCTTTCCCAAGATTCTTGCCGTCTTCCGATACCAGATTATACACCCCCGGTGAAAACTTTTTATTTATCGTTACTGGCCCGATAAATTTCGGCGCCAGCTTCGATGCGACGTAATTTGCCGCCGAAGAGAGAACGCGCTGTCTCTTCATAACCCTGTCTCCTACGTTAAACTCTCGGTTTCTCCTACGCAAATTGTAATGGTGCGCCTGTTTTCGATACGCGTCCTCGAGGTTTTCCAGTATCCAATGTCGTAATGTCGGTAGTTGCGTTATCCGCTTTTTCCAATTGTCATTGGCTGTAACCTCGAGGTCGATAGAGGGCTCTGCTTCGGCCCTCGCACACTTTGCTGGTCGCGGTTCCCGCCCGAAATTGAGAAAAGCTGGGGAGGTTTGTAGGACGGAATGATGCGCGGTATTATATGCGAAACGAAACTGCGGTAAATTCAGATCCCAATCTCGGTGGTCCCTCTCGATATACGCTACCATCATTGTCTTAAGGATTCGATTCACGCGTTCAACCGGGTTAGCCTGCGGGTGGTATGGGGGGGTTGTACTAAGTCGGATTCCGTATTCGTCTGCGAGTTCCCTCAGACACTTGTTTGCGAACTCGGTACCGTTGTCCGTCAACAAGACGTCTGGGGTTCCCCAGCGTGAAAAAACTAAATTCTCGAGAGCCTCCGCGATTTTCGGGCCGGTAGCTCTCCGGAGTGGGGCACACTCTATCCATTTCGTAAAGAGATCTTGGATTACTAAAAGATAGCAGTGGCCGGACCTGCTCGGAGGGAACGGACCCATAATATCGGCTGCTATTACTGTCCAGGGCATGTCGACTCGGCGCCGACCCATCAACCCCGGCGGGAGTGCTTGCTCCACCTTTGTGAGTTGACAAGTATTACAGCGTCTTACGTATTCGACTGCCGTTCTATACATTCCTGGCCAGTAGTAGCGGGCGGCTATACGGTGGTAAGTCTTTTCGACTCCTAAATGCCCTGCCTGTGGGTTATCGTGCGCCTCCTGCAGGATCTCGGTCCTCCGTTCCTCCGGAATTACGAGTTTCCACTCGTTCCCATCGGACCCTAGCGTTTCCGCAATTAAGGGGTCCGTACGTCGGCAATATAATTCCCCGCTCCGGATTGCCCAGTCTGGAAACTTTTGCGGATTTTTCTCGACTTCCGTAAATTTTTCCTCATACCACTTCGCACGCACCGCGGCTACGATATGCGTTTCGGTCTCTCCTTTATTTTCATGAATTCGCGACAATGCATCTGGTACTTTATTCAGGGCTCCCTGCCGATATACTACTTGGAAGTCGTACGCTAGTAGTTGCAGGGCCCAACGTGCTAATCTTCCCGATGGATTTTTCAGCGTCCTCAGCCATCGCAAACTGTTGTGGTCTGTTATTACCGTAAACTCGTACCCCTCCAAATATGGTCGGAATTTCTCTACTGCCCATACTATTGCAAGGCATTCTAGTTCGGTAGCTGAATATTTTCGTTCTGGTAACGTGAGCGATCTACTTGCAAATGCGATAACCCTTTCGACTTCCTCGACCTCTTGCGTCAATACCGCGCCTAAACCGACCGTGCTCGCATCCGTTTGTAACGTAAAAGGGGTTTCGAAATCTGGGCACGAGAGGGTAGGTGCTGTAGCGATCGCGTCCCGTAGGGCCTCGAAAGCGCCTTGTTGAGCGTCTTTCCATTCCCATTCGCGATCTTTTCGTAATAGGCCATTTAATGGCTCAGCAAGTGTGGCGAATCCCGGAATAAATCTTCTATACCAAGAAGCCATCCCCAGGAATCGACGCACCTGCTTTACTGTTTTCGGCGGAGGGTATGCTAGAATGGGTTGTATTTTCTCCGCGTCTACCTTTAATCCCTCTCGGCTCACTACGAAACCCAAGTACTTGACTTCTTGACGGCAGAACTCGCACTTTTCCGGATTTATTATCAGACCGGCCTGCTTGATTTTATTTAACACGCGTTCGAGCCACTCTAGGTGTTCTGAGAACGTTTTTGTGACGATAATTATGTCGTCCAAATATGCGAACGCGTGTGGTTCCATTTCTGGCCCTATCAGCCGGTCTAATAGTCGTTGGAAAGTTGCGGGTGCTCCCGTCAGTCCATACGGCATGCGGCGGAATTGGAAAAGTCCCTTTCCCGGTACGGTAAATGCTGTTATTTCGCGGCTCCCTTCTTCCAAGGGAATTTGAAAGTAAGCTTGACTGAGGTCAAGGGTCGAAATGTATTTCGCGGATCGTAATTTATCTAATATTTGGGTCATGAGCGGTAAGGGGTACGCGTCTTTCTTCGAGATCTCGTTAACTTTGCGGAAATCGAGACAGAAACGGTATTTACCGTTGGGCTTTTTCACCATCACAATCGGGCTTGACCAGCCACTTTGAGACGGTTCAATTATGCCGTCGGCCAATAATCTATCGACTTCCTTATATATGGCCTCCTGTACTTTCGGGGAGACGGCATAATATCGCTGTTTTATCGGGGTTTGATCCCCTACGTCAATTCGGTGGCTCGTCAAGTCCGTTAATCCCGCTATTTCTTTAAACTCTGGTAACGTGATCTCGAGGAATTCTTCTAGTTGTCGCTTTTCCGACTCTTCTAAAGTTTGCAGACCACAACATACGGTGTCTGGGGCTGCATTCTCAAAGGGGAATTTTTCATCCGGTCTTTCTGCAAAGTACCAGACTGCGTTATGGTATTCGGCTACAATGCCGAACTTCGCAATCGAATCGGTTCCCAAGAGTAGGGGTGCCACGAGATTATCTAGGACCCGCGCGAAAATGTGTCTCTCCTCGCCGCCTATGTTTAACGTGAACTGAGCTTCCTCTACTGCTCGATCTACAGCCCCCGTCGCGAGAAGAAAATAGCACGGCTTGCTTTTCGGTACTAGCTCGATCACGCCTTCCTCGACGCTCTCTAGGGTTTCTCGATTCAAAAACGTTAACGATGACCCCGAATCAACTAGAGCGCGAGTCCGGTATTTTCCTATCCTCGCGTTAACGGTTAGCAGAGGTGGACGGTTCGTATCCCCATTAGCCATCACGCGGGCCGATATTAATTCGGGTGAAGTCTTTCCGGCCCCATGGATCGACCTCCCCCCCGTTTCCCGCCCTATTCTCGCATCTCCGGCACCGTTGTATCGTGATCCCCGGCGCCCCACACCCGTAGCAGTGCAGCCGGGGTTCTTCGCGGCAGTCTCGTGATAAGTGACCTGTCTTACGGCAATTCCAACATTGGTGCCGGTACTTTGTGCTCACGCGTTGTTTATCGCGTGGCGTCCATTGTTGCGCCGCTACGGCTGCAGTCGCTGTCGCTTTTCGCGATGGGGGATCTCGAGATGAACTACGTGATCTATTTCTTCGCCGGTATGTTTCCCTTCCCCTCGGCGTCGCGGGCGAAATACTTTTCTCCCTCGACGCACCAGGTTCGGGACTCCTCGACACAGATCTCGATATGTGTCTGACGGGTCTGGGGGGGCGGTCTCCTGAGTCGTCGCTTTCCGCTCCACTCGAAGTGGCTATCGCGTTGGCGTACCCGAAACTAATCGATCTTCCGCGGCCCGGTGACTTCGAACGAGAGTATCTTCCCGGGTCGAATGCGAGCGCGGGATGGGCCATTTCTGATGGCTTTGGGTTTCCCCGCTTCCTCTGCTCCGCTACGCGATCGGCCTTTAATAATTTCTCTATTACCTCGTCCACGGTAGCTGTTTTGCAGTGAGACGCGACCTGCTGTAGTTGCGGTTTCGCGCCGCAGTATAGCGTATTTGCCATTTTCGTTTCCGACCACGGCGGCTGTAACTTTTCGAACATGGTTGTCATTGCCATTATATATTCGCGGAGCGGCTCATTATCATCTTGATAACGATCCCTCACGTTTCGATCTAACGTGTACTGATAGTCGGGGTCCCCGAAAAATTTTCGAAATTCTCTTGCGAAGTCTTTCCAGTTGTCCTGGCGGGCTCCTTTGCGGACGTACCAGCGCTTAGCTACCCCCCCGAGACAACCTGCTAAACAGCTGATTAATTCTTTATCTTTTAATCCGTGGTATCTTTGTTGTTCACGGAGGTCCTCCAGAAAATCTTCTGGGTCCTCCCCTTCTTCCCCGGAAAATTTTAACCGCCATCGCCTTATTGTTTCGGCGATAGGGGTTCCTTTTACGTGCAACTCTCGGGGTTCTTCCGCGTCTGATACCCCCGCATAGGGTCCGCCATGAACTGAGGGGTACGATCTTTCCCACTCTCGGTCGCGCTGACGTTCGGGGGACCACGGTCTCCATCTTTGTTCCCTGGGGCCGCGAAACGAGAAATCGATAGGGGCTGCTCTTTCCCCTATTGTCTCGCGGTAGTGTTTGGGTGACCCCAGTTTCCATTTTGGTTCCTTCGGTACCAAAAGTGAAAAGTCTCTCGGGGGTGATCTTTCTCTATCGTCTCTCCCCTCATCCGCGGAACCCGCATCACTCCGCGCGTCCCCGTAAACCGATCGTTCCCCGTCGTCATCGCGCTCCGTTATCGGAACGTTCAACATACTTCTGTTCATTCTCGGGTTCCCGATACCAATCTCGAAACGTGACTCCTGGCAATGACAACTCGTCAACTAGGTTAGAGGGAGCGACACGATAACGTACGATATTAGCCCGATACGAATTTCCGTGTTCCTACTTATTTTTCCCCCAACTCTTCTCTCAAATCAATATCGCGTAAAGGAAGGAAATCCCACCGAAATTACTAGTTTACTTTCCCGTATTTATTCGCGCTTCTTGCCCGTCGACAAGAATTGCCGCGCGATTCCTAATCGTGACCACCGTGCTGTTGCTTCGTAAATCGAAAATCCTATCGCCAATAATGCAACCACGGTATCATTCTCATTACAATCGTATCCTAAACGGGATCGTAAACGTTTCGATAATATTCAATTCGAATATTCGACAGTATACCAAGTATTTCGATAACAATATTCAATTCGAATATTCAACAATATTTCCATATTTCGATGATAGGACAGTACTTGTCTGAGTTTCCCTCATATTCGGACAAACCACACTTCCCGCCACCACATAACACATAAACAAAATCGTAAATACGATAACCAAAAAAAAATATGTGGGGTGGGCTATTTCTTGGGGTATTTCACACGTTATATAACCATAAATTACATATAATATTGCACATTATTATCCATTTTTCATCAAATCATTTCAATCGTGTGCCATTACGGGAAAATGGACAAGAGATCGAGAAAAAAAAAATCTCTTTCCGGTACAGAGTCGATAGTTCTTATTTTCGTTTATTATCCCTCTACGGTAGGATCGGCCTTGCGGCGATTCCGCTACCGTAGCGGTAGTGTTCTAGTAAGGCGATGCTGTTATCCGTGCTGAAATTTGCTAAGTTGAGACCTTCAATTCGTCGGCGGGTCGCACTTGTTGGTCCGACCCTATCCTACGAAATCGGGTCTCTCCCCGCAGCCAACACTGATAACAGTTCTACCTTTGTTACCTCTGTACCGTCCGTTAAAGGAAACGTGAACGGTATTCTTCTATTGCGAGAAAGAAAAGAAATTTAAAAATGCTAAAATAAATATTTAAATAAATAAATGAATAAATAAATAAATAAATCAACAGAGATATCACAGATGAGTAATAAATTAATACTAAATAAGTATCTAATAAATAATCAATAAATAATCAATAAATAATCAGACTATGTATAAGACAAGGACGAAAGAAAAGAAAGAGAGAAAAAAAAATTCTCGCTATCACGTTTCCTTTGTGTATACTATGGCTGAGCTATTTCTCTTTCATCGGCCATTCGGTATACACAGGCGTAATGGCACACGGAATACACATAAATAATATTTCAATCATATCAATTCATCAATGACACAATAAATACCAGAATCGACACTAGTAACTCATTTTATTCTGTTTTGAAATACCAGCCGTGTTTACGCAGTGTTGGTTCGTATCGTCCGAATCTCCGTACGCGTACGTTAGAGAGAGAGAATACTACGCGAGAGAGAAAAAAAAATTCTCTGTGATGGGTCGTGTCTTTCGTCACGCGGCGTTCTCGATCGTTCCGCTCAATTCACTCGATCACTATGTTCCGTTCGAAATTTATTTCTAAGAGCCCCGTTCTTCCTCACGCGTCTCTTTTAAAGAAGCTCAAAAATGCTTTTTACGGTGAGATTTCCGCACTGTTCGGGCGCCAATTTGTCACGTCGCCTGCCGTTCGCCGGAACGAAGGGCAGCCGCACTCGGGAAATTATGGCCACACGACCGGGCCACGTCTCGGTCGCGCGGGACGTGGTCCTCCCGGGACAAAAGATCTCTCGTCGATTCGGATCGGAAGTCAAGAGAATTCGAATTTACGCGAAATCGGGCGCCAGGCACGAGGTCGTGCCAGAGTTCTGGATAGCTCGCGGTACACTTCTCGATTGTATTCCGAATCGGCGAGGATCTACACGGCCGGAGATGGCCACGTGAACGGCCAGGGTTCCGCGTGAGGAAAAGGACGGAGCATTCCCCGCGACGGGAACGTTTCTTAGAGGAAGAATAACGACTCAAAGTTTACAGGGCAAATATCAGACGTTTATTGTCAACGTCGCGTTACACAAGCCCCCGGTGGACACCGGCGGCAGTCAACGTATTTGCCAGCGCGTAGGCGATGACTTTCGGCGGATGTTCTACCGAACGCGCGTAGCCTCGTCGTTCGCGTCGAGCTCGGCAGTCACAGGACTTCGCGTGAGATACAAGCCAAGGAGGCACGATTTCTGCCGAGCTCAGATGTAATACGCGGGCCAATGAATTTCGCCGGTACACGCGCGAGATGTAATGGCGGCCGAACAGAACTGACCGCGTGACACTGTTCCCCGTGGAACGTCTCGAGGGAAGCCTATTTTCGTAATTTCTCCGTTCGTCCCGGATCCCTTGCTTGGGCTACCGTCGCCCGAACGGCCCACGGCCGGGCGGACCTCTCGAGAGAGCTACTCTCGGTCAACGGAATCGCCGGCGGCACGTGTCCTCGCAAAGTCGCAAAGTCGGAGATTCTACTCCCGATAATTCTGCCCCCGAACCAACACGAACTGGTCACAATATTCTAATGAATTCCCGATAGCCTGACCGGTACTCACCACTTGTCGCACGGGATGGCAGCCGATGCAAAGACTCGGTATTTGTTTCGCGGTTATAGTCGCACGTGCGGTAACTTTCACTGAAGATGGCCTAGTGACCCAGTTCGAGCCGGCTCGTGAACGCGGAAGCGAGGCGTCCCCCTCTCCCGCGACTATCTCCGCTGAGGCGACGCTCGGACCTATCGCGTGGCTCCTGGCCGCAGGGATGGAGCGATGACATTCGGACCCGGGCTCTCGGTAATTCTTGAATTTACCGGGGCTCGGCCGATACCGTGACGTCGGCGGGCAGGAGTGGGCTGGGGCCGTCCGGAGTTGCTCTCATGACATTCTCCGGGCGATACTTCGACGAGGGTGAGCCGATGGTCGTGCTTTCGTTCCTTTAGCCTCGTCGGCTTCTCCACGTTGCTGGACTTGGGCCCTGACCAATCCTGGCCGTCTTCCTCACTAGCGGCTTGCGGCGATAGGTGTTCCGGGCGTCTTCGCCTCTGGATCTTGGCCAATCAGTGGCCGGAGACAGACTCTGGTTCGTCTCGGTATCGTTGTAGCTGAAACTCCATGTCGCGCCCAGCGGCGCGACATTTGAACGCGGTAATTTCGTTCTTTTAAGGCCTCGGACGTCCCAGGGAGAGCGATTGTTTCGACCGCGCTTGCTACGGCTTTGCCAAAATGTGACCCGGTCTTCCGTTAGGGTACGGATTGACGTTGGCAGGATATGCCACGTCACAGGCTGACAAATTCAACTTATATTATATACAATGTATTGAGGACATATTGAAATCTATAAAAGAGAACGTTAGTGCGAATATAAGTAGAAGAAGGATCTATGTCATTGACAGTAAAGGAGAGATGGAGAAAGGGCCTAGCCGATTAAGATGGTAAAAACTGCCCTTAGAGCTTTTTTAATGGCTATTGAACCATTCGAAAGCTGACCAAGAAAAACCCCTCTGAGTGAAGTTTCAACCCTCTAGTTTGCCCGTGAGGGTAGTTACAGGATAAAATAGATTTTGCGCTTTTCGGCGCATTTTCCGGTCTCATATGCGTTCTAAAATTCTGAAAAAAATGTGACATACTTCTGATCCTAAGGCGCATTTTTGAGAATTTTTTCAGATTTTTTTGATGCAAACTGTGGCCGTAAAAAATGAAAAACCCCCAAAAAATCAGAAAAACATTTTTTTCTCAAAAATATGAAAACATGCCATTCTACTTTTTGCTTCCCTGATAAAGTACTATAACAGGCAGTGTTGTCAATTTTTTTCAGATTTTTTATTGTGGGACATCATTGTCAAAAACAATAAAAACCGAATTTTTTCGACGTTTTTGCTGTGAGGAGGAAAGTTACACTTGTTGGACTTACCGTGGGCGTATATTAAGCAACTTTTAGCGTTATTACAATGAAACAAGCAATCATTTGCCTTAAAAAATGTGATTTGAGAGAAAGAAAAAATTGTATTCTGTGGGATATGTACCTGAATGTTCGCAGCGCTAACAATATCGCCGGTTGGCACCGCGGTCAAGGCGTCGGACTACTGAACGGATACACTGGGGTTCGAATCCTGTCGGTAGCAATGTTTTTTTTCCATACATCAAACTTTATTTTTTCAATTTCTTATTATGTGGTTTATTCATGTGATTTTAACAATACTTTTTTAATGTTTTAAAAGTTTATGATACCTGTGCATCCCTCACTATTGTAAAAAGAAAGCGACTTTTTTAAAAATGCAGTGTCAGTAAAAAGCAATATATTCAAACTAATGAACTTTTTGATCCGTTTCAAAAATGTTCACAGTATAAGTCTTTCTTCCAAATAACTATAAACGGGAATTTCTTTCTCATGAATCTTACAAAAAAAAGGAATGGTTTAGATTATTTGTACCTGACACCTCACTTTCCAAATACTGGTCACATTTCCTCCCTAATTTTTTAAGACGCAAGGCTTAGAAACTAGATTCGTGAATTTTAATGTTAAGAATGTTAAACAAGACCGTCATTACGGACATATACAATTAGAGAAACCAGGAAATAATAGATGCTCCAAAACTATTTTTGTATGTATTCTACTTAAACCGCATCCGTCCCTCATTTCACGAACTGAATCTGTCCCTCGGTGTCAAATTGACCCAGTGATACAAAAATCGATGACTTTTCGATGTTTTTTTCCTTGAAATTGATGACCTAACATTTACATTTTAAGTTTTTGCAGTTATATGTTTCGCATTAAAAAAATAAAAGTCACCAAGTTTCGAACGAATTTATCTACAAATAACAGAACAGTGTAACTTATTTCGGGAAAACTGTGTCAAATTGACACGAGGGACGGATGAGGGTTGAAAATGTTACTTAAATATTTTTAAAACATTTAAAAAATATTATTAAACTCGTATGAACAAACCACATAATAAGAAATTGAAAAAATAAAGTTTGATGTATGGAAAAAAACATTGCTACCGACAGGATTCGAACCCCAGTGTATCCGTTCAGTAGTCCGACGCCTTGACCGCGGTGCCAACCGGCGATATTGTTAGCGCTGCGAACATTCAGGTACATATCCCACAGAATACAATTTTTTCTTTCTCTCAAATCACATTTTTTAAGGCAAATAATTGCTTGTTTCATTGTAATAACGCTAAAAGTTGCTTAATATACGCCCACGGTAAGTCCAACAAGTGTAACTTTCCTCCTCACAGCAAAAACGTCGAAAAAATTCGGTTTTTATTGTTTTTGACAATGATGTCCCACAATAAAAAATCTGAAAAAAATTGACAACACTGCCTGTTATAGTACTTTATCAGGGAAGCAAAAAGTAGAATGGCATGTTTTCATATTTTTGAGAAAAAAATGTTTTTCTGATTTTTGGGGGGTTTTTCATTTTTTACGGCCACAGTTTGCATCAAAAAAATCTGAAAAAATTCTCAAAAATGCGCCTTAGGATCAGAAGTATGTCACATTTTTTTCAGAATTTTAGAACGCATATGAGACCGGAAAATGCGCCGAAAAGCGCAAAATCTATTTTATCCTGTAACTACCCTCACGGGCAAACTAGAGGGTTGAAACTTCACTCAGAGGGGTTTTTCTTGGTCAGCTTTCGAATGGTTCAATAACCATTAAAAAAGCTCTAAGGGCAGTTTTTACCATCTTAATCGGCTAGGCCCTTTGAAATGGTTACGGGGGAACAGTTAGGAGAAATCATTAGGGCGTTACCAAAGAAAAAGGGTACAGAGGAAGGAATAAGTAGTGATATACTATGTCACGTCGCCTGCCGTTCGCCGAAACGAAGGGCAGCCGCACTCGGGAAATTATGGCCGCACGACCGGGCCACGTCTCGGTCGCGCGGGACGTGGTCCTCCCGGGACAAAAGATCTCTCGTCGATTCGGATCGGGATGTAAGAGATTTCGAGTTTACGCGAAATCGGGCGCCAGGCATGTGGTCGTGCCAGTGTTCTGAATAGCTCGCGGTACACTTCTCGATTGTATTCCGAATCGGCGAGGATCTACACGGCCGGAGATGGCCACGTGAACGGCCAGGGTTCCGCGTGAGGAAAAGGACGGGGCATTCCCCGCGACGGGAACGTTTCTTAGAGGAAGAATGACGAATCAGAATTTACAGGGCAAATATCAGACGTTTATTGTCGACGTCGCGTTATACAATCCCCCGGTGGACACCGGCGGCAGTCAACGTATTTGCCAGCGCGTAGGCCATGATTTTCGGCGGGTGGTCTACCGAACGCGCGTAGCCTCGTCGTTCGCGTCGGGCTCGGCAGTCACAGGACTTCGCGTGAGATACAAGCCAAGGAGGCACGATTTCTGCCGAGCTCAGATGTAATACGCGGGCCGATGAATTTCGCCGGTACACGCGCGAGATGTAATGGCGGTCGAACAGAACTGACCGCGCGACGTTGTTCCCCGTGGAACGTCTCGAGGGAAGCCAATTTTCGTAATTTCTCCGTTCGTTCCGGATCCCTTGTTTGGGCTACCGTCGCCCGAATGGCCCACGGCCGGGCGGACCTCTCGAGAGAGCTACTCTCGGTCAACGGAATCGCCGGCGGCACGTGTCCTCGCAAAGTCGCAAAGCCGGAAATTCTACTCCCGATATTTCGCCCCCGAACCAACACGAACTGGTCACAATTTTCTAATTAATTACCGATAGCCTGACCGGTACTCACCACGGGATTAACGGGATGGCAGCTGATGCAAAAGACTCGTTAGTTTTAGCGCGGTTATAATCGCACGCGCGAACTCGGTGTCTCAAGATGGCCTAGTGACCCAGTTCGAGCCGGCTCGTGAACGCGGAAGCGAGGCGTCCCCCTCTCCCGCGACTATCTCCGCTGAGGCGACGCTCGGACCTATCGCGTGGCTCCTGGCCGCAGGGACGGAGCGATGACATTCGGACCCGGGCCCTCGGTAATTCTTGAATTTCCCGGGGCTCGGCCGATACCGTGACGTCGGCGGTCAGGAGTGGGCTTGAGCCGTCCGGAGTTGCTCTTATGACATTCTCCAGGCGATACGTCGACGAGGGTGAGCAGATGGTCGTGCTTTCGTTCCGTTAGCCTCGTCGGCTTCTCCACGTTGCTGGACTTGGGCCCTGACCAATCCTGGCCGTCTTCCTCACTAGCGGCCTGCGGCGATAGGTGCTCCGGGCGTCTTCGCCTCGGGATCTTGGCCAATCAGTGGCCGGAGACAGACTCTGGTTCTCCTCGATATCGTGGTAGCTGAAACTCCATGTCGCGCCCAGCGGCGCGACATTTGAACGCAGTAATTTCGTTCTTTCAAGGCTTCGGACGTCCCAGGGAGAGCGATTGCCTTGGCCGCGCTCGCTACGGCTTTGCCAAAATGTGGCCCGGTCTTCCGTTAGGGTACGGATTGACGTTGGCAGAATATGCCACGTCACAACTAAAAGCGGTGTTTTGTGTAGTATGGGAAGGACTTGTTAATATAATAAATATATCAGTAAGTGAAGGTTGTTTCCCAGAAGAATGGAAAACATCCACGATAATCCCAATACCTAAAGTAGAGAAACCAAGAAAGGCAAGCGAATGTAGGCCTATTAATATGCTACCAATATATGAGAAGGTTCTTGAAATAGTAGTAAAAAAACAAATTGAAGAGTATCTGGAGAATAGTAATATCATTACGGAGCATCAGTCGGGATTTAGGAAAAATTATTCATGTGAAACAGCAATACAAACAGTCATAGATGAATGGAAATTGATAATTAGTGAAAGAAAAATGGTAGGAGTAGTATTTATGGATCTCAAGCGTGCATTCGAGACGATCGATAGAGAAAGGTTATTAGAGAAACTATACCAGTACGGCTTTAAGGTATCGTCTGCAAACATTTTTATCTTACAGTCCTCCGGGCAAACTTTTACGAGATCATTTATATATATGATGAATAATAACGGACCTAGAACCGATCCTTGTGGCACTCCATATTTTGTAGACAATAATTTAGAGCATTCATCATTATATCTATCTTGTTACGTTCTGTTTGTTAAGTATGATCTAAACCACTCTAGAACCGCTCCCTTAAGGTCGATTCATACACCCACGACGCGATCGTACGACGAAATATTCTAACCCAGGTTTAAGCGACACCGTCCACAAACGACGCAGTCTGAGCGTCGTGGACACAATAGTTGTACGACGCGTCGTAGGGGCCATAACTCTCCAGCGGGTTGACGGCTCCCCGCTGTGCGTGGCACAAAAAATAGGTTTTTATGGGCTCCACTACTCCTTGGGTAGCTCCCTTTACAACATAATGGAAATAGGAAACGTTCCTGCCACTTGGTGAATTCTTCTTAATAAATAATGATTTAAAATAATTATTTGAAACTATATTAGACATATCTTTGTTCTGCAAACGTTTCCACTGGTTCAAGTGTGAAAAAATTTTATAATAAAATGTTACTATATACAAATTTCATACGGCACACATAATAAAATGTGAAATACTCCGGTAACTACAAATAGCTGTTAGGTTTCAATTGTTTGTTATTTCGGGTCCATAAAATTGCTGAATATTCTTTAGACATTCTGAAATAAGAGTCGACAGCGTTTGTCTTTTAATTACACCTTCCACGTAGTGAAAAACATTTTTAATTTATTTATGTCCAACAAGTAGTCCTTTACACTGCCCCGTAAGTACGAGCGTTAGGGGAACAGAGCAGTTAAGATATTATAATCCGTTACCGCGCCCACTACTACGCGATTGAAGGGCACGGCAAGACGCCATTCTCGTATGGGTTCGTACTGGTGAATTTGTATTGATGCGAGCTTGAGAAGAAAGTTCACAGGCAGGACTACGGTGACGTGTCTCTATGTACGAATGCGCGGCCGATTGGATCAGAGCGGAGGAGGCAGGCCTCGTTTCACACGCATTTTCGGCTGCGTCGAAATATTGGTTACAGCGGCCACACATACCATGCAGCCTGCAACGTCGAAGTCAAAACATTGGGACTACGGCCGCGGCTGTGGTGGGGATAGGCAGACCTTATGATAGGCGCGATTTGTTTAGGTGCCGTTCCAAGGGGCTGCTCTGCATGGAGAGGTTTATGACCGGTCATTACTATTGAGCGGGAAGGCGGCTCTTTCGGACAACACCTGTTTACTGTAAAGTAATTTGTAGACGCCCCGACTTCTTCACATACAGCGATAAGACTCTCCTCTTGCCTCTGTGACGTACAGTGGAACAAACCGATGAATTCAGTGTCAAAATCAAAGAACGTTCGATAGAAATGAGATAGAGCGATGATTTTTTAAAAATTAAAGCTGAAATATATATTGCAGAGAATTTGGGAAAAATAGAGAGATTATGGTACGAACGTGTTTTAACCTTGGAAAAATTCGTCAAACTTATCATAATTAATTCGTCAATACCACGTGCGGAAAAATTTTTTTCCATGCTATACATCATTTCCAGTTCGACCTCAGGATTTTGCAACAAATTGAATTTTTTCGAACAAAACTAATGAAATCATTTTTTCGTTGATTTGATTTAATAACCCACTAGTTTGAAGGTATGCAATATATGTATTGTATTCTATATACAGTCGCCGCGGAAAGTGTGTTGACACATCACAAAAATGCATATTTTCTATTTTAAATCAATAATTTGGGAATTGATCGAAAATATATATGTATTTATGTATGATATTTAATATCGTACAATCTAGTATGTGTAGTGCGAAAGATGACATAAAGTTTATAATAATGACAGAGAAAAATTAAATAACTTTTTTATCGTTTGCGGAAAGTATGTTGACAGCATTGAAAATTCGTAACTGAGAGTATTCTTAGCAATGAAACGACATAATTAATATGAAGTTGGATACCCTTGGTTTCCTATGATCTCTTCAAGTGATTTACATCAGTCGTAATTTAAAAGTCCTTTGGTACAAAAAGTATATTTTGAAGGGTGTACGGAGACTTTTCTGACAGATTGCACGTTGCTGGCGACATGCGGACGACAGTAACACATTTTTTGCCGCCAGATTTTCCAAGGAAATGTTTACAAATCCTATGCTCTTAAATTTTTTGGCAGGTCAGAGGTAGGCTATATACCATTCATATACACGGTGTTCATTTCAAAACTTTCCAGCCGAATGTCTCGAGAAGTGTAAAAGATATCAAAGAAGTGTAAAACCAAGGATTTCGAGGGGTAAAGACGGGGCAGTATCAGTTTTTTATTTGGGTGGCGTTTTCAAGGTCATTTGAAGGTCAACTTTGTTTTTCAAATGGAAACCTGCGGATAAAAAAAGTATGCTACGAAAATTGCTGGTCTTTTTACGTGCTATAAGATCCCATAATAAAAAATATAGGTTTCCATTTGAAAAAAACAAAGTTGACCTTCAAATGGCTGAGAACGCCACCCAAATAAAAAACTGATACTGCCCCCCTCTTTCCCCCTCGAAATCCTTGGACACGTGTTTTACACTTTTTTAATATTTTTAATACCTTTCGAGATATTCGGCTGGAAAGTTTTCAAATGAACACCCTGTAGATCCACAAAACGTACTTTACAAATTTTCAATATCAGTTCACTTAAGAAAGTTGCGAAATACAACTTTTAGTATTTTCTCTGCAACTCCGACCGATTGCAATTTTCTACAACATTTTACTTTGATTCCTCCAACTTAAAAAAAAAATCCAAGTCGCAGGGTCCAACATTGAACAATCCAATCGCACAGTTGGGTGTTTGGCCCGAAAAGTCAGAAAAAAACTATTTTAACGTTATTCATGGGCTCAAGGTCATAATGTACTAGGTCGTTCAATTCGCTTATCTTCAGCTGTAACATCATGAAATCGCAAACGCATTTCCATATTTCAAAAATCAAAACGGTTGGAAAAGCTGAAAAAAATGATTATTACATATTAATTATGGAGAAATGATGTAATTTATTATTGTAATACTAAATATGTAGATCACATAACTGTTCAATAAGTATATATTATTACTTATTTTACTACATAGTAAATAATATTATTTTTATATTTTTCTGCGCGTCCACCGTCAATGTTTTTCAGGACGGCAATGTTATTCAGAACCTCCACCGGAGTTATTTGACGAATTGTTTCACCGTACAGAGATTGTCAGATGATATTCATTCTTTTTCGTAACCATAGTAATAAATTGTTATTCTATTTTGCTATAACGTTTAAATTCCTTAACACCGTATTCCCCACCTATTAGCACGAAAAATTCTAGGTAATAGCTTTTTAAATAAATGTTATATTCTCTCTCTCTGCCTTCGAGTCGTACGACTTGGGACACAATATTCTCGAGGAGGAATCCCTCACGACTCGTCGGAGGCCTCGACCATAGGCATCTTCTGAGGTGTAGAGGGGAGTAAAAGGTTCTCAGAACCCCTGGGGTTAGGGTAGCAAATGACACGATCTTCGGCACTAGGCCTTTGTTCGACCATCTCGACCCTTCTCAAGTTGCCTAAACGTCGGATCGTGCCGTGTATGAGACCCCCAAAACGACGCACGACTTCTCGGACGTGTGTATGAACCGACCTTTAAGGGGGTCGTCTGCGCCGGTGACCTTGAAGAGTTGATCGTCACGCTATAAACGAGCAAGTGGCCGGTAAACGAAGCAAAATAATAACATTTTCATCCAGTAGGAGGAGCTGGGTACACTTTCTAAGTTGAATGTCGAGCAGCGCCAACGCGATACCCTCTCGGCGGTGACAGCAGTCACTGTATCAGTCAAACAGAGTAAGCAGAAAATATGTTGGCGGTAAGTTAGGCAAGCGTGACGTCACAATTTGCCTGACGCTGTCAGCGTCGGTGTGCGAGTGAGACTGTTGGCGCATATACACCGCTCGGGCGGCGTGTACGTGTGCCTACGAGCATCGCAAGGGTCCGGGATTTGACTTTTGCTTTCTCCGTGCGACAATGCTCAAAATTAATATTTGTTTGTCTACGAGCAATGGTCTTGCAATATTCGGCTGCATCTTGCCCGTCGGAGAAGCTATACGAGCCTACGAGCATCGCACGGGTTCGGGATTTGACTTTTGCTTTCTCGGTAATGCAAAAACGGGGTTTCTTAATAGTCAAAATCGCTAGATGAAAGGTCAATGTTTGGTGCAACAATGCTCAAAATTAATATTTTTTTGTCTACGAGCAATGGTTTTGCAATATTCGTCTGTATCTTGCCCGTCGGAGAGGCTATGGACGCAGGCGTGACGTCAACATTTGGCCGCCGATGCTACAGCGTCGGTGTGCTCGAGTGAGACTGTGTGGCGCTTACACACCGCTCGGGCGGCGTGTACGTGTGCCTTCAACAGGCATGGTCAATTCATAGCTCGCTCGGTGTCATGCTCAGGGAATACCCCGACTTCTCCCGCCCGCGCGTCGCGTTCACCGTTGCGATCGGAGCAGCATTGTGTCGCTCACGGGGAGCGAGACGCGCGGGCGGGAGGAGTGGGGTTATTCCTTGAGAATGGGTACGATTATCGCAAGGGTCCTCTTTAGTAATAAGATAATGCCACAAACATGTTGGTGAAAGCAAAAAATAATGAAATATAATGAAGATAATTAGAGATAATTGGATTAGTAGTGGGGTTCGAAGCATGAAAGCGAAGATGGTTTATTCATGTGTTTGCAACTTTTCTTTGCGTTTTAATTTTTTTTAAATTGTGGGTAAAGATAACTTTCAAAAACTTAAAGTACACATAATAAGTAGTAAAACGTAGGGTCAAAATATATTTTTTATTTTATAATATACTATGAAATTATTAATGATAATTATAATGTTTATAATATAAAATATAATAAAATAACATAAAGTAATATATAATAACACAAAAGAATATAAATTAACGTTGATAGTGAATTATAGCAATTGATTATCAAATTGCCGCGGCGCGGCGCCTATCATATTGCTTCCGCTGGTCTTGCATTCGTATCTGTAACATATAAATATTGCATTAATACAGCGAAGACTAACAATGACGGATATGTAGTGGGAAGATATACAGTTTTTGTAACTCTCTATTTGATTGTCTGTTACATTTGATGAAGCTGCCGGTGGAGCGGCCGCCGCACAGTGGGCTGGATCGAGAAATTTAGTGACACTTCACGAGAGAACATACCTTCTCATATTGATTTCTAATAAATTTGTATTGCTTCCTAAATGTCCATTAACATCGAAGCTGAAATATTAATGTTCGTCCACAAAAACTATAGTTAATATAAATTCACAAAGATAGACATTTGGGATGCAGTATTTTTCAGCGAAAAATTGCTTCTTTTCGTCGAGGTGTCCTGATTACCCTATTTAATATTTCTTCTGGGTCTTTGGTGTAAATGAAAAACAGTCCTTTGCGGTAACAATTAACGCTGTTTGTTGAGGATGGTTGCTCGCAATCTATTAAAAATTAATATTTAATGAAATGAATAAAATCTATATACTTTCTTAGAAATAGCAAGGTGTATCTTTTAGAGGACCTCACTGGACCTCATCGGATAAATCAGATCATTTTCATTAGACCTTCCTCTACATATCCCCACAAAAATCTCGTCCGACCCGATCCGACCTTACGAATTATGATATTGTTTAAAGTTTTCGGGACGTGTCACCTGACGCATAGCAACTCACATATAGTACTTAAATACCATCAAAATATGAATATTTTTGCAATTCCATTAATAGTTCATACCTACCTAAAACAAGTATGTAATTTTTAACGATTAATTAAATAAAAAAAAAATTTATTGTTAAAAATATAATGAACGGTAATAATATAACTGGACTAAGAGTTTCTTAGTTTTTCTTAGTGAGTATCACTGTTTTTGGGTAAGTATATCTGTCATTGAATCATAGTTAACAATTGAGAGACTCTTCTAGCGAACTGTTTAGATTATCGAGACGCGATAATACAAATAAAGACATATTTTACAGACTACTGTTAACTTCCGATCCGTTGCTGTCAATGTTAAGGCTCGAGTCAGTTAAAAAAAAGGTGAAAACCTTACATCCTGAAGCAGAAGAATTGTTAATTTAATCATCTATGCAGATAAAGTAGTATGTTATTTAGATTACATTTTATATCTGACAATATTTGTTGAATGTAGTGATTTTAATCTCAGTTTTTATGCCTGCAGATATCCAGAAACTGCAGCTTTCATAATTAATTAAACTAAACAAATTGACCAAAAGTTTACCTGTTAACATCAATTTAAAAACGTTTTGGTAAGATAATTGGCTTATCTTTTATATTTGTTATCTTTTTGTTGATATTTTTATCTTTTATAAACACATTACACATACATGAAATAATACGAAATAACAAAGGTCGTAATATATAGAATAGACATGATTTTAAAACAATTAAATTGAAAAATTATTTATAATTATTATAAATTATTATAAAAAATATCTTTTGACACGCTTGTGAGACGTTTTTACCTCCTCAGTACATTTTGTATGCGTTGATTATAAAAAGATTTCTCGAATTTATATTTTACGTATTCTAGAAAACATTACATGTATGAAATGTAAATATAAAATACATATTTAGTAAGTAAAAAATAGTTCGGAAGATTGTACTTAAACAATTTTATTTTAATACAAAAATTCAATGAAAATTAATTAACAATTATTGTTTAACAAAATAGACAAAATTTTATTTGTTTACAGTTAAAATTGACTATTTTTTTAATGAATTTTAGTGCAAATTTCATCCCGATATCTCTTATGGTTCAAGAGTTATAACAAGATGTCACTAAATTTCTCGATCCAGCCCACTGTGCGCCGGTCTGGTATCTTCCAGTTTCTGTAACATATAAAATATCAATTATTAATAATCAATAGTGACTAATGTTAATGTTAATACCAAATAGTTAATAATGTATCGTATACTCACCGGCACCTTTCTGCCGCAGCTGATGCTCATTCATCGTGTCGTTCGTCAACATCTCGACGTCACGCCTGCGTCCATAGCCTCTCCAACGGGCAAGATACAGACGAATATTGCAAAACCATTGCTCGTAGACAAAAAATATTAATTTTGAGCATTGTTGCACCAAACATTGACCTTTCATCTAGCGATTTTGACTATTAAGAAACCCCGTTTTTGCATTACCGACAAAGCAAAAGTCAAATCCCGAACCCGTGCGATGCTCGTAGGCTCGTATAGCTTCTCCGACGGGCAAGATGCAGCCGAATATTGCAAGACCATTGCTCGTAGACAAACAAATATTAATTTTGAGCATTGTCGCATCGAGAAAGCAAAAGTCAAATCCCGGACCCTTGCGATGCTCGTAGGCACACGTACACGCCGCCCGAGCGGTGTATATTCGCCACCAGTCTCACTCGCGCACCGACGCTGACAGCGTCAGGCAAATTGTGACGTCACGCTTGCCTAACTTACCGCCAACATATTTTCTGCTTACTCTGTTTGACTGATACAGTGACTGCTGTCACCGCCGAGAGGGTATCGCGTTGGCGCTGCTCGACATTCAACTTAGAAAGTGTACCCAGCTCCCCCTACTGGATGAAAATGTTATTATTTTGCTTCGTTTACCGGCCACTTGCTTGTTTATAGCGTGACGGTCAACTCTTCAAGGTCACCGGCGCAGACGACCCCCTTAAGGGAGCGGTTCTAGAGTGGTTTAGATCATAATTAACAAACAGAACGCAACAAGTTAGATATAATGATGAATGCTCTAAATTATTGTCTACAAAATATGGAGTGCCACAAGGATCGGTTCTAGGTCCGTTATTATTCATCATATATATAAATGATCTCGTAAAAGTTTGCCCGGAGGACTGTAAGATAAAAATGTTTGCAGACGATACCTTAAAGCCGTACTGGTATAGTTTCTCTAATAACCTTTCTCTATCGATCGTCTCGAATGCACGCTTGAGATCCATAAATACTACTCCTACCATTTTTCTTTCACTAATTATCAATTTCCATTCATCTATGACTGTTTGTATTGCTGTTTCACATGAATAATTTTTCCTAAATCCCGACTGATGCTCCGTAATGATATTACTATTCTCCAGATACTCTTCAATTTGTTTTTTTACTACTATTTCAAGAACCTTCTCATATATTGGTAGCATATTAATAGGCCTACATTCGCTTGCCTTTCTTGGTTTCTCTACTTTAGGTATTGGGATTATCGTGGATGTTTTCCATTCTTCTGGGAAACAACCTTTGCTTAATGATATATTTATTATATTAACAAGTCCTTCCCATACTACACAAAACACCGCTTTTAGTATATCACTACTTATTCCTTCCTCTGTACCCTTTTTCTTTGGTAACGCCCTAATGATTTCTCCTAACTGTTCCCCCGTAACTTCTTCAAATTTCTCCATCTCTCCTTTACTGTCAATGACATAGATCCTTCTTCTACTTATATTCGCACTAACGTTCTCTTTTATAGATTTCAATATGTCCTCAATACATTGTATATAATATAAGTTGAATTTGTCAGCCATATTGCTCCCTATGATATTATTAAATATCTCGAAGTCTATATTATCTATTGTTTTTCTCCCTCCTGGTTCACCTCTGATGATTTCTTTTAAAGCTTTCCACATACATGTAGGGTTGTTCTTATTTTGGTCAATTACATTTTCATAGTACTCATTTTTCTTTCTTTTAATTAATTTGACTACTTCATTTCTTCTAATTTTCAATAGTTTCCAGTTTTGTTCTGTATCCTCGTACAATGCTTTCCTATATGCTTCATCTCTTTTGGTCGCTAGCTCTTCTATTTCACTCGTATACCATTGTTTACCCTCCCAGATTTTCGGAATTTTAAAAACTTTCTTGGGTGCCGAGGTATCTAGCGCATCTACTATACTATTTATAAGTCTCCTTGCTCTTATATTCACATCTATATGCTGGGATACTAAATCTTGTTTTTCACATAAGTTATTTTCGACCAGCTTAATAAAATCTTCCGCGTTAAATCTACTGTAATCCCTACCACTAAATTCTTTATATTTATTTACATTCTTGCTCCTATTTAGTATTACTTTTAACCATGCATGGTCCGTTATCTTAGGTTCATGAACTACTTGTACATTCATCTCCTTATTTGCAAGGATTAGATCTATGATTGCTTTACTATTGTTGGTGATTCGTGTTGGTTCGTTGACATATTGTTTCATGCCTAGACTCTGCATAGTTGCTGTATCGGAAACGGGTCGTGGACCGCACGATACGTGGGATTGAGGTGCCGGGAATCGCACAGCGCTGTGCGCGAAGAGAACGGATGCCGGATAATGAAACACGAACTGTTGATTTGCGTTTTGAAACTAGTGGACTGTATGAGCACTTGTCTTTATTTGTACTGGCTTCGGTGAATAAACCAGAATTGAGCTCACTTGAGGTGACCGTGTTTGATTCGATGCGACTAGCGCGCGACAGAAATGATTTAGCGAGAAAGTATGAATGCGACCGAACTGCGCGGCGGTTGAGCGAAGAAGAGAGCCCCAGGAATTCGCGGAAACAGCGCGAGTCCGAATTCCTGGTACGCGCGGATTGGTCCTTTAAGGATCACGCGATAATCGGCGATCGCGATTGGGGCACAATCAATAACTCATGGGAGCACGCGTTTGGTGACTGACGTCACGATGGGTTAAGAGGAAAGAGAAACGAGACGACTGCCTCGTGCGTTCGCGCGATCGCGAACATACCGCCCGCCTTGAAAAGTTAATTTTCAACCGAGAGTGACGAGCGGACGCAGCCGCATTGCACAAGACGCACGCATTACAGTTGGAAGAGCCGGAGACGGAGTCTCAAGGCTCACAACGCACGCAATCTTAAAACTAACGCAACTTACAGCTAACGACGGTATTTACATTCTTTTGTACATGTGATATTGGCATATTAAGCGGAACAGTCGGAGACGAGTGAGCGCTTAAGCGAAGGTGCGAGAGCATTATCGTGAATGCGCGAGCGCGCAGGAGAGGCGGTTCGCGAGGGCACGAGCGGAGGCGCAAGGGCGCCCAAGCGGCGGCGCAAGAGCGGACAAGCGGAGACACGAAGGCGCGCGAGCGCGAGGGCGCACGAAGGCGCACGAGCGGAGCCGCGATAGAGTGACAATGCGAGAGCGATGGCGCGAACGCGAAGGCCCGAGACCGGAGGCACAAGAGCGGAGGCACAAGAGCGCACAAGCGGAGGTGCGAGAGCACGAACGCGGAGGCGCATGCGCACGAACTGAGGCGTGCAAGCGCACGAGCGCGAGAGCGGCGGTGCACGAGCGCACAAGCGGAGGCGCAAGAGCACCGGAGTGCGAGAGCGGATGCGCGAGCGGAGGCGCGAGAGCACAAGAGTGCGAGAGGGGAGGCGCAATCGGAGGCGCTGGCGGATGCGCGAGAGCACGAGAGTGCGAGAGTGGAGGCGCAAGCGGAGGCGCCAGAGCACTAGAGTACGAGAGCGGAGGCGCTGGCGGAGGCGCCAGAGCACTAGAGTACGAGAGCGGAGGCGCAAGCGGAGGCGAAAGAGCACAAGAGTGCGAGAGGGGAGGCGCAATCGGAGGCGCTGGCGGATGCGCGAGAGCACGAGAGTGCGAGAGTGGAGGCGCAAGCGGAGGCGCCAGAGCACTAGAGTACGAGAGCGGAGGCGCTGGCGGAGGCGCCAGAGCACTAGAGTACGAGAGCGGAGGCGCAAGCGGAGGCGCCAGAGCACTAGAGTGCGAGAGCGGAGGCGCGACCGGAGGCGCAAGAGCACGAGAGTGCGAGAGCGGAGGCGCGACCGGAGGCGCCAGAGCACGAGAGTGCGAGAGCGGAGGCGCGACCGGAAGCGCAAGAGCACGAGAGTGCGAGAGCGGAGGCGCGACCGGAAGAGCGCGAGAACGGAGGCGCCAGAGATGCGAGCCTGGAGGCGTTCCCCGGTGGCGGCGATGCCCTCGATGAAAGCATCGTCCGTCTTGATTGCGCGAGTGAGTGGTCATGAAATGTTCTTCGCATTGTCGCTCTAGCGGAGTAAGTGGAGAGCACCGAGGAAGTTCTTCCACCTCCCAGATCGGACGCAACGCCGACTCCAGGGAAGATGAGCAGTGGTGCGAGAACGCGATCGCAGAGGGTGGCGTGCATATCCCGCGTGATGCGAAACTTGAATTCGACGATGAAGAAGCTGAGACCGGTCCTGAAATGACCCATCCGAAAATGGAGTGCTGGGCTATCGGCTGTCCTGGACGGCCTTTACGAATGCCGTCGAGGATTACGTCGCCGTAAAGATCAGCTCCGAGAATCATTTGAATGGGCTCGGAAGTTGTGGGCAGTGGGTCTGCCAACTGAAGATCGTTCAGATGGCTGAACGACGAAGGATCCGCAGAGCAGTGAGCTTGATAAGTGGTCAAAGTTGGCAAAACTCGCGCGGTCGTGACTAGCAAAGGAGTGGTCGAATTTACCGGACTCACGTGAAGTTCTACGGCCGATCGCACAGTTTTCACGTGAGTTCCGCCGACAGCGGAAATCCGATCATGTCTGCGGGTCTTCTTGGCGCGAAGCAGCTGAGCTACACTCTCTGTGACCAGTGTGGTTTGTGAACCTTGGTCAAGAAGTGCTCTCACGATCGCAGTACGGCCTGACGAAGCACGTATTTTGAGCCTAGCTGTAGCCAGTAGCACGTGCGCAGGGGGGCTACGGGGCGTCGTCACAGACAACGACGCGACAGCAGAGCAGCTTTCTGGACTAGGAGAAGAGCGGGGAGAGGCCGGATCGACAGGATCGGCGCGACCTGTCGACGCTTCGTGCAGCGAGGTATGGTGAGTTTGTTGACAAACGCGACATTTGAATTTGCTCGGACAAACGGACACGGCGTGTCGCTCGCTGAGGCAATTGTAACAGCGCGAGAGTCGATTTACCGTTTCGCGTCTCTCTTCGGGAGAGTCGGCTAAATATCGCGGACACGAACTGAGATAATGCCGCGATTGACAGAGTGGGCAAGACGATGGCGAGCTCGGAACGTTCGTATTTCCCGTGTTCTCGAAGTTACGCTGCGATTCTGAAGATACGCTCGGACGCGATGGTTGCGAGGTCGTGACGGCGTGCACGCGAGGGCACGGCGCTGATTTCGAAACTACATTACCGCTTGATTCGACGTTTAATTCGTCGAGCGCACGCGCGCGCGAAGACAAGAAAGTCGTTAGATCCGAAAATGATTTCTGCGTGTCGGACTGAGTTGAAGCGAGAGACCATGCTTTCGACGTAACGGGATCGAGCTTTCGCGATATTAGATGAACTAGCATATCTGTCCACAACTCTTCTGGAGAGCGTTCCAGTTTCGTCAACGAGGTGATCGCGACGGTCGCTCGATCGATCAATGCGTGTAGGTCGGCCGCGGACTCGCGCTTAACCGCAGGTAAATCGATGAGATTTGACAAATGCATTTTTATCAATCGACGCTTATTTTCGAATCGCGTAGTCAGCGTACGCCACGCGGTCGAAAAGTTGTCGGCGGTTACCGGAATGTTTCCGAGGGCTTCGAGCGCGGGCCCTTTGAGCGACGACACCAAATAATGCATGCGCATGAAATCCGTTAGCTCACGGTTCGCTATTATAAGAGATTTGAAGCGATCTCGAAATGACTCCCATTCGTTACAGTCGCCGCTGAATGGAGCTAGTGGTACGCGAGGAATGCAACGGGGGACTCACTTTTGACTCCAATTCATCGAGGGCGTCCAGTAGAATGTCCTTGGAGCTGAAGTAGGTATCCTCGGTTGTCTGGAAGTCGTCGTCCACAAAGTAACGTACTGTACGCTGTTCGTCCTCAGGTACGCTGGTGAGCAGCTGCACGTGGCCCTCACGAAACGCAGTCCAAGCGTTTTCGAGGGAGGAGATCCGCGTCTGGACCTTGCTGATGGTGAGATTGGCCTTGCCCACCTTCCGGAAATTCTCGACGGCCCGCAGGATCGTCCGTCGCAGCATGCCTTGCCGTTGGAAGTCCGCCATTTTGAGGAGAGCACGTGTGAACTCCGATTCCGTTCAACTTCGAATCCGGCTCGAAGGACCACTTTTATGTATCGGAAACGGGTCGTGGACCGCACGATACGTGGGATTGAGGTGCCGGGAATCGCACAGCGCTGTGCGCGAAGAGAACGGATGCCGGATAATGAAACACGAACTGTTGATTTGCGTTTTGAAACTAGTGGACTGTATGAGCACTTGTCTTTATTTGTACTGGCTTCGGTGAATAAACCAGAATTGAGCTCACTTGAGGTGACCGTGTTTGATTCGATGCGACTAGCGCGCGACAGAAATGATTTAGCGAGAAAGTATGAATGCGACCGAACTGCGCGGCGGTTGAGCGAAGAAGAGAGCCCCAGGAATTCGCGGAAACAGCGCGAGTCCGAATTCCTGGTACGCGCGGATTGGTCCTTTAAGGATCACGCGATAATCGGCGATCGCGATTGGGGCACAATCAATAACTCATGGGAGCACGCGTTTGGTGACTGACGTCACGATGGGGTAAGAGGAAAGAGAAACGAGACGACTGCCTCGTGCGTTCGCGCGATCGCGAACAGTTGCTAAGAGCTTATTTGTATGAAAAGAATCCGTCCTACAGTCTATGTTAAAGTCTCCTACTAACATACACTCCTCTTTTATTGTTAGCTCTTCAACTACTTCCTCCAGGTAGCCTATAAAATCACCATGTGACGCACTCGGTGAGTGGTACACTACCATTATTACTCCTTTATACAGTTCTAATTTTACTGCTATCGCAACGCCCCAGCAGTTCCTATCTATCTTTTTCAATAATACTACTTCGTAATTGACATCCTCTCTTATATACAAAGCTACCCCCCCGGTATTCCTATTTTCCGCATCACATCTAATCACATTGTAACCCGGTATATTTATTTCAATATCTTCGACGTCAGCAATCAGCCTAGTCTCTGTGTTCGAGATTGGCGCGCTCGAGCGCCATACTGCCCAGCAGTTCCGTGAGATCCCGACAATGGAGCGACACGATCTAGCAAAGCGATCGACCAATCGCTGTTAATCGGATACGGCGTAAGCAGACGATTGATCACGCAATTGGCCAAGATCATGCTAGTCCCTTCTCGATCCTTCGGGAATGTTCGCGAATGCTCGCCCGGAAGCATTGACGCGTGACGAATGTTCCCGAAATATCGAGACAATAAAACCGAGAGAGAGGAAAAGCTCTCTCTTTTTCTGAGTCCAACTGTCAAACGCGATCAGCTGTTAGCGACACAAACTCTGCAATTCTCTTCAGTGTCATTCATTTCAATAGTCTTTTCTTGTCTTTATTATATTCTTCAATTTCACCGACAAAGTTGTATTCTTACAAGTGCAAATACAGAATATTTATTCGTAAATCCGGACACTTTCTCCTGTTGCTTTTCTACACACGTCCCCATTCAAATTTACCCGTTACGTCCATCCATTCGTCCAATTCACCTTCCTCTCCTTTTCACTCAGCAATCCTGTCTCGCACCACTCATTCTTTTCAATTTCACACTCACACTTCTGGTCAACCAATACCGCTTCCCGTACATAAATTGGTCCTTCGAGCCGGATTTACAGTGAAACCAGTGACAATCAGTGGTGAAACCGTTTGCTATTGGTGAGAAGTGGGAAGTCCATCCGTCGACGCAGTTTCGAAGCAATATGGAATTCTCCGCCGAAGAATTGATCGCCAAGCAGAGCGAAGCAGGAAAGAAGATCAGCCGAATGGCCGAGAATTTCAAAAAGACCATCTCGCAGGCCAAGATGACCAGAGGCGATGTCCAATCCAGAATACAACGCCTCGAACAACTCTGGTCGCTGTTTCAACAGAATCACGATCTTTTAACGTTCCGACACAGGGACGCTATAAAAGGCAGCGACTATGTGAAAAGGGATTATGCTGACACGGTGGAAGAAGCGTATATGGAGCAGAGAGGTCGACTACTCGACTTGGCGGGACAATTCAGCGGGGCCAGCTCCAGTTTGACAGAGAAGAGCACCGCAGCCTCAGACAAGGTGGAATCAGGCTCTGGATCGGCACCGCTACCCAGGATGCAACTTCCTGAATTCCATGGGACGTACGTTGAGTGGCCCGCGTTCAAGGACCTGTTCAAATCAATCGTAGAGCGGAATAAGAATTTGAGCGCAGTAGACCGGTTGCACTACCTTAAGGGCAGCCTCCACGGAGAAGCCGCTGACCTTGTCAAGGATCTGCCCACCATCGGCGAGAATTACGAGCGAGCACGGAGCATTCTAAAAGAGCAATATGAGAACAAACGCATCCTAGTGCGATCATGCCTGGACAAGCTCGCCTCTCTCCCCAAGATGAGAGAAAATTCTGCTCAGGAGATCATTAACATTCAGAAGGGCGTTCTCTCAGTGGTGAACACGCTGGAAGGGCTAGGACGACCACTCACCAGCACAGAAGATTGGTTTGTCTACTCCGTCGTCAAACTCCTTGATCCCGTGACGAGAGACAAATGGGAAGAAAGAGTCACGGGCAGCACCGAACCGCCATCCTTCACATCATTAAAGGACTTCTTGATCAAGAGGCGACAGCAGCTGGAGGCATCACCCGATCCCTCCTCCTCGTATTCAGCCCTAGGCAGCAGAAGCAGCCAGCCATCTCATGCAATGCCCAAAGTACAAGGCACTCCCGCCGGCAGAAAGACGAGAGCAAGTGGAGAAAATTCGTCTCTGCTTCAACTGCCTCGGTAGACACCAGATTGCAGCCTGCCCGTCCACGAAGAGCTGCATGTCGTGTGGTGAAAAGCATCATTCATCGCTCCATGATGCTTTCAGAGATGGCTCCAAGCTGGCTACGACGATTCACCATACCCTGGACTGTCGAAATGTAAATGGTAAGATATTGCTCGCAACGGCCATGATTCAAGTTGCAGATCGCCACGGAAGGCGGCAAGAAGTTCGCGCCCTCATCGACCAGGGCTCCGAGGTCACAATGATGACTGAAGGAATGGCGCAGCGACTGCAGCTACCTCGGACGGCTTCCTCAGTAGACATATTTGGAGTCGGGGGACAGCAGCTCGCCAAAGCCCGAGGGCGAGTTAATTTGGATATTTTTGCAGCCACAAGCGACGATACGATCAAGGTTTCAGCGATCGTACTCCCGAAGCTCACGAGCTACACCCTTGGCTGCACCACACCGCGTCGACCCTGGAATCATCTGAAAGGATTGAAACTGGCTGATCCCGCTCCTGAAAAATCCACACCAATTGAAGTCCTGCTGGGAGCTGACGTGTACCCGGCCCTAATTAAAGAAGGAATAAGGAAAGGTGGGCCAGACGAGCCTGTCGGCCAACAAACCATATTTGGCTGGATTGTCACAGGAAGGGCGGGAGCCCCCACCACAGCCTCGCACGCCCAGGTGCACCAGGTGATTGTTGGGGACTCGTTAAGCTCGCTGGTGCGGAGGTTTTGGGAACAAGAAGAATTCCGGGACGCTCACACAACACTGACAGCAGAGGAGATAGAGTGCGAAAACCATTTCGCTTCGTCCCACACACGAACTCCTGAGGGTCGATATCAAGTGAGACTCCCCTTCCGTTCCCAAGGTCCCATCACATCAGGGTCGAGAACAGCATCCTGGCACGCCCTTAAAAGAATGGAACAGAGATTTAAACGAGATGAAGAGTTCAGCACGTTGTATGGCAGCTTCATCAAACAATATGAGGAGCTGGGCCACATGTCCTTGGCAAGCAAGCCGACAGACGAGCAACCCACACATTACTTGCCGCATCATGGGGTCTTGAAGCCCAGCAGCACCACAACGAAACTGAGGGTGGTGTTCAACGGCTCCTGTTCCGAGCCATCCCAGCTGTCCCTAAACGACTGTCTTCACGTCGGATCTAACCTCCTGCCACTCCTGGCTGACGTCCTGCTGCGATGGCGCAAACACCAATTCGTGGTGACAGCGGACGTAACAAAGATGTACCGGCAGATATTGGTGCACCCTGAGGACCGCAATTTCCAGAGGATCCTATGGAGAGACAATGAAGCACAACATGTGAGTGAGTACCGCTTAAACACCATCACTTACGGGTTGTCTTGTGCTCCGTACCTCGCAGTCAGGACGCTCCACCAACTGGCGGAAGACGAGGGCAGTCGGTTTCCCATCGGCGCACGGGCACTCAAGCACGATTCCTACGTCGATGACATCTTGAAGGGGGGCTGACTCCATCCCCGCCCTGAGGGAAACAGCAGCTCAACTCCACCAGCTGTGCAAGGCGGGCGGCTTCCCGTTACATAAGTGGGCGTCTAATGTTGCTGAGCTGCACGACATCATTCCACAGTTGTGCCAGGGCTCTACAACTCAACCATCACAGGCGCCAGACGTTCACAGAAACTCGAAAACTTGGACAGACTCAACGCACTCGGCACTTGGACTATTGTGGTCACCCCACGATGACAGCTTTCGCTTCCTGATCAACGACGCCGAGACCCAACCATCAACGAAGAGGGGCGTGGTCTCCAAGGCAGCTCAGCTGTTCGACCCCTTGGGATGGCTCACCCCAGTCGTAGTACGGTCCAAGATCACCATTCAATCAACATGGCTGCTGGGACTCGGCTGGGATGACCCACTTCCTTCGACGCTGGCCAACGAGTGGAAAAGCTTCTGTGTAGAGTTGAAACACCTGGAGAAGGTAAGGTTGCCTCGACCTCTGTTTCAGAACGCGCCACATGAACAGAGGGAACTCCACGGGTTCGCCGACGCTTCGGAACGAGCGTGTAACGGTCCGATTTCGCTGTGCCTGTAGCTCGGGAGTTCACCAGGGTTCGTGAGGGGTAATCAAATAAAGAGACGGCGAAATCGGGTAAACGAAACTAAACTTTATTTTCGCATCTTGCGATAATATTAAGTGGAAAACCAAAATAAACGATCTCTGCAGGCCGACGAACAAGGCCGCGCTTCTAGCGATAGCGGTTAACAATAATGAGTGCTTTCCGGGTGGCCGTCGATCGGCCTCACACGTCGGTCCTCGGCCCGGCCGACGTAGATTCCTCGGTCTGCAATTAGATACCGAATAGGTACAATAGAGTCGCGGCGTGGCCGCGGGGTTAAAGAAAACGATCAGTCGATCGGACACTTATTTTCTACGCGGTACGCGGTACGGTTACCGAGTCGGTTGGCCGCGGATGGCCCGGATGAGTAGGCGGCGCACAGTGGGAAAAAGTGACTTGCCTTGCTTCAAAAAGAAATAACTTTCGATAGAAATGAGTTAGAGCGATGATTTTTTTTTTAAATTAAAGCTGAAACTTTGCAGAATATGGGAAAAATAGGGAGATTACGGTACGAACGGTTTTTAACCTTGATAAAGTTCGTTAAACTTTCACAATTTCCAAAAAATGTGGTTTCTGCGTTACCACGGGCAGAAAAAATTTTTTTAATTTTTTCTATATATCATTTCCCGTAGATTTTTTCACGCTGATTTCAAATCTGGTCTCAAAATTTGTCTACGACCTCTGGTTTTTTCAATAAATCGATTTTTGTGACAAGAAATTAATGATATCATGTTTTCGTTTAAATGATTTTATAACACACCAATTTGAACATTTGTAACATCGTATTCTCATATATACAACACCATATAAATAATAATAATAAAGTATTTGAATGTTTTAAGTTACGAAACACATGAAACACCTCACATCTCGTCATCACTTGACGTATCGCTGACATTACTACTGGCACTTTCTGCAGGCTCTGTGTAGCTGTAATGTATAATAATATGAATTAGATATGTATTGTTCATAATTATACTCTTATTTATAGAAGAAGGTGAGTACTTAATCTTTTTAACTTACATATTTTCATCGACGAAGTTTCTAACTTCTGGTGCAATTTGATTTCTTCGATAGAATTGTAATCGATCTTTTATTAAGATCAGTGATATTTTAGGATCGGTTAACTGTACTGCTCGATTAAAAACGTCTAACAATCTGTTTTTTCGACTATTTTGTCTGGAATGAAGAATCATATTCTTCCTATAAAGCTTATGCCATGACTCGTTCGCATCCTCTGAATAGAACGCTATTGGCAATAGAAACTGCTGTGCTATTTCGCAACCATGTTTTAATAATTTATGCAAAGTTGGGCTCATTCGAGCCCATGGAAATAGTGTATAGTGGAGACAATACGTCTGCCAACAGAACTGTTCAAGCTCTCTTATTTTTAAAGGCTTCTTACACTTAAACACTAACAATATTGTCGCAATATTTTTGACAAATTGAACATCAATTTCCAGAGCTTCTGCAAATAGTGCTGGTTTTTCGAAGCATCTTCTAGCGACATTGCCAGTGTTTGTTGTGCTATGCCCTTGTAAAGAATATTGATGCAGAAAATAGAAATGATATGAAAATAAACTTTTCTATCGATTTCAGAGCAATTTGAAGAAAGAAAAATGATTGTAAAGAATAATATATATGCCAAGCTTGGTGTTCGAGTAGACCAAGTGTTACAAGGGCATGGCACAACAAACACTGGCAATGTCGCTAGAAGATGCTTCGAAAAACCAGCACTATTTGCAGAAGCTCTGGAAATTGATGTTCAATTTGTCAAAAATATTGCGACAATATTGTTAGTGTTTAAGTGTAAGAAGCCTTTAAAAATAAGAGAGCTTGAACAGTTCTGTTGGCAGACGTATTGTCTCCACTATACACTATTTCCATGGGCTCGAATGAGCCCAACTTTGCATAAATTATTAAAACATGGTTGCGAAATAGCACAGCAGTTTCTATTGCCAATAGCGTACTATTCAGAGGATGCGAACGAGTCATGGCATAAGCTTTATAGGAAGAATATGATTCTTCATTCCAGACAAAATAGTCGAAAAAACAGATTGTTAGACGTTTTTAATCGAGCAGTACAGTTACCGATCCTAAAATATCACTGATCTTAATAAAAGATCGATTACAATTCTATCGAAGAAATCAAATTGCACCAGAAGTTAGAAACTTCGTCGATGAAAATATGTAAGTTAAAAAGATTAAGTACTCACCTTCTTCTATAAATAAGAGTATAATTATGAACAATACATATCTAATTCATATTATTATACATTACAGCTACACAGAGCCTGCAGAAAGTGCCAGTAGTAATGTCAGCGATACGTCAAGTGATGACGAGATGTGAGGTGTTTCATGTGTTTCGTAACTTAAAACATTCAAATACTTTATTATTATTATTTATATGGTGTTTTATATATGAGAATACGATGTTACAAATGTTCAAATTGGTGTGTTATAAAATCATTTAAACGAAAACATGATTTCATTAATTTCTTGTCACAAAAATCGATTTATTGAAAAAACCAGAGGTCGTAGACAAATTTTGAGACCAGATTTGAAATCAGCGTGAAAAAATCTACGGGAAATGATATATAGAAAAAATTAAAAAAATTTTTTCTGCCCGTGGTAACGCAGAAACCACATTTTTTGGAAATTGTGAAAGTTTAACGAACTTTATCAAGGTTAAAAACCGTTCGTACCGTAATCTCCCTATTTTTCCCATATTCTGCAAAGTTTCAGCTTTAATTTAAAAAAAAAATCATCGCTCTAACTCATTTCTATCGAAAGTTATTTCTTTTTGAAGCAAGGCAAGTCACTTTTTCCCACTGTGCGGCGCGCGGACGCGGTGTATGACGGGTCAAGACCGCGCGGGGCCTGCCCGAATTCTCGCAAGGAGCAGGGAGAGGAGGGACACGGCCGAAGATCTCGGTTCGGCGTGGCGTGGGCGCCGCGGCTCTCTCTCAGAAGCACCTAGGAGATAAGCCACGGACCGTACGTGTCTCAGAAGCACCTGAGAGATTCGTACTCGCCGTTGCCGTGTCGTCTCGAGGTCCACCCGCGTGGGTTCGACGCGCGGACAGGGCCGGAGGCCAGTCGGTCCGTGCTGGACGGTCGGAGAACCGAGTGGTGCCGCAACTCTCTCACAGAAGCACCTGTGGGACGAGTTACGGTCGCACGCACCTCAGAAGCGCCTGAGGGGATTCGCGCCCACCACCGCGATACGACGGGTCCAATCCAGCCCGGGTGACGGCGCGGCGATTCCGGAACGTCGAGGACGTGTTGGGGAGTCGTCTCCTGGAGCAGTGATCCCAGCCTGCGTTCTGGTCGGAGCGTTACCCAGCGGTGCTGTTTGCCCTGAGAAGGACTGGCACGATCCGGTGATCACGAGAGCGGCTCCAGGCGGACTCCGCTTATTCGGCGTTTCGGTGCGACTTATATAGTCCGCGAGAGCGCGGACCATGGAGAGTGCTCCTCGTGTTCGAGCGGCGGCATCGCTCCCTGATTGGCGCGCGCCTGGTCTCGGCGGTGATTGGCGCGCGCTCGTGTCGAGAACGTCTATAAATATATGTTGCGCGCGGTATCTCCCCATTCACGCGTTGTTTACGCGACGAGGTGAGGCCTCGTCGCAAGCGTATGGGGCAGTCCTCTACCTGAGGACAAAAACCAAGGGTGAACAATGGACACTTTCACTCATCACTGCGAAGAGCAAGGTTGCGCCACTGCAACAGGTATCACTGCCACGCCTGGAGCTCTGTGCAGCGCACCTACTGGCTCGCCTGACGCAGCACATCACGACAACATTGGACATGAACAACACGACAACTCATCTCTGGTCCGACTCCACGGTGGCGTTGGGATGGATCCAGGGTCACCCGTCCCGATGGAAGACTTATGTGGCCAACAGGGTGGCGGATATTCAAAGAAGGGTCCCCGAAGCGCAATGGCATCATGTTGCTGGAGTCCAAAACCCCGCCGACTGTGCGTCAAGGGGACTCTCCCCCTCGCAGTTGCTCAGCTGGACCTTATGGTGGAAGGGGCCCGAGTTCTTGAGACGAGACGCCGACCTGGCCTCTACGGCCCCTCACAAGGCAGAGGACCTGCCTGAACAGAGGGAACCCACAGTTGCTGTCGTCACTGAGGCTGAGAAGGATGACGAAAACAATGACTTCCTGAAGCGATTCTCCTCTTACACCAGGTTACTACGAGTCACTGCCTGGTGCCGGCGATGGCTTAGGAGACGTCGAAGCGCACCATCACACTCACCCAGCGACACTAGCGCGTTCCAG
Source organism: Lasioglossum calceatum (assembly GCA_963966675.1). Classification (NCBI taxonomy): domain Eukaryota; kingdom Metazoa; phylum Arthropoda; class Insecta; order Hymenoptera; family Halictidae; genus Lasioglossum; species Lasioglossum calceatum. The sequence goes on along the minus strand of CAXAAD010000188.1, from coordinate 1,784,557 downwards.
AACACGCAATCACCAGTCCTAACGACAGCGGAACTCATCGACGCTGAGAGAAGCTGGATACGACTGGTCCAGAGGATGGCCTACCGCGAGGAGGTCACAATGCTGTCGCAGAACCAACGCGGACCTCCGCGGAGCAGTCTCGCACCATTGGTCCCGTCTCTGGACAAAAACAATTTGATGAGAGTCGGGGGGCGGCTGGGCAAAGCACCGCTCAACCCCGATGAAGTTCACCCAATCATCCTTCCCCCACGCTCTCACCTCACTCATTTGTTCATTGCCCTCATTCATAGGAACACCATGCACGGGGGAGTCCAAGCAATGCTGGGAGCCATACGACAGCGCTTTTGGATCCCCACTGGGCGCTCCATCGTCAAAAGGGTCCTACGCAAGTGCGTGATTTGCTTGCGATGGCGGGCGGAGCCAGCCCAGCAGATGATGGGAGACCTGCCCACGCACCGCGTCGTCACTCCAGCACGCCCCTTTCAGTCCACTGGCGTGGACTGCGCGGGTCCAATTTGGCTGAGGACAACTTCCGGACGAGGCCACAAAGCGCATAAGGGTTTCTTCGCGGTGTTCGTCTGTATGGTGACTGTTAGATTATGTAATTTAATAAACGAAATTAACTGAACTAAACTTTATTAACATAAGCAAACGAATTAATGAGCACACAGAAGACAGATCTTTTAGGTTCAAATGTCATACGTCAAGTGAGGATCACGGGCTGTGAAATAAAAGTTGTGTGGAACAAATAAGAAACAGTTTCCTAAACAAACTGAAACATACCAATATTGAATCGATTATAATCGAATATTAGATTAATTTTGACACATTTCAACACGCCCCCTTCAAAATTAAATTATTATAATGAAGAAATACCTTCCTTGTGCTCTGCCTGGGACTAAATACATATGGTCCAACATTTGTTGCTTAGGATTAGGAAAAACCCAGAAAAACCTAATCAGACCATTCAAATTAAAACATTATAACATATCATAATAATTAAACAAACAAAACTTAAAAATCATAAATTATTCTCTTCACTCTACGCCCATTTCGATTCTCAAAAATCATAAATTATTCTCTTCACTCTACGCCCATTTCGATTCTCATTTTCATAAATTTTTGTCCTGTAATAGGTTTGGTCAACACGTCAGCCACTTGGTCACCTGTAGGAATATATTTCAAAGTTATTACTTTATTCTCTACTTGTTCTCTGGTGAAATGATATTTGATATCAATATGTTTTGATCTTTTATGACTTGTCGGATTGTTTGCAATACATATACAACCATTATTGTCTTCATAAATTATTATGGGTTCTAACATTTTTATTTTAATACTGATTGCTAAAGATTTTAACCATAAAGCTTCCTTAACTGCTTCAAATAGAGCCATATATTCAGCTTCAGTTGATGAAACTGCCACTGATAATTGCTTTTTTGTGTTCCAACTAATTGCACATCGTTCAAATAATTTAAATATGTACCCTGTTGTACTTTTTCTATCAGAGGTGTCATCACCTCCCCAATCAGAATCGACATAGCCTATCAAAATGTTATTGTATTCACCTCTAGTATACGTTAATTTTATATCTATGGAGCTTTTTAAATATCTTAAAACTCTCTTGAGACAATTCCACAATTCTTTATTTCTTTTATTTGCATACCGACTTAATATATTAACAGCGACACATAAATCAGGTCGCGTACAAACCATTATATACATTAAACAACCAATAATATTTCGACAAGGTGCGTCATATTCTTCATCTGAATTCAGGGCTTTGTAATCAAGTTTATTTTCTAGAGGAGTATTTACCGGTTTGCACATATCCATATTAAATTTCTTTCAAACTTTTTTTATATATACACTTTGATCTAAAGTTATTTTATTTCTAGTTCTTTTAACCCTTAGTCCAAGAAACAATTTAATCTCTTTCAAATCTACCATTGAAAATTTGTTCATTAAATATTCTTTGAAACTATTCAAGGTTTCATTATTAGCTGTTGCAATTGCAAGATCATCTACATATAGAACGACATAAATATTTTTTGAAACATCTTTTCTGTCTAAAATGTAAATACAACGATCAACTGGAGAATTTTCGGAACCTTTTTCTTTAAGAGCCTTTTCAAATTCTTCAAACCAGCATCTTGCTGCTTGTTTTAGTCCATACAGGGCCTTATTTAATTTACAAATCTGATTCTTTTCACTTTTAATTCCCTCAGGTACTCTCATATAAATTTCTTCCTTTAATCTACCATTTAAGAAAGCTGTTTTGACATCCATATGGTGGATTAATAAATTAAACTGATTTGCAAAAGCAATAATAAATCGAAAACTTGAAATTCTGGCGACAGGAGCAAAAGTTTCATCATAGTCAACTCGATACTTTTGACTAAAACCTTTTGCAACCAAACGAGCTTTATATTTTAATGGGTTTCCAAATTCGTCATTCTTAATTGTAAACACCCATTTACAATCTACAATATTTTTGTTTCCAGGTCTTTGTACTAATGTCCATGTTTCATTAGTTAAAAGAGAATCAATTTCATCTTTAATAGCTCGTTCCCATTGAACTCTGTCATCTCTACTACTAATTTCCTGATATGTTGTAGGAATATCACACACTAATGATTGAACACACATTAAACTATCATCTGGTATATCATCTTCGTTGTACGAAATATGTGGACGTCTTCTAGTCCGATCACTCCTTCTTACTTCCGATTGCATTCTCTTATTACTGCGATTATTCTGATCAATCTGAGATGAAGAATTATCGTTCTGATTACTTAAATTTCTAGGACTCAATTTTTCTGACTCATCATCTGATTTATTCGAATCTCTCACTGATTTTGACTGCGTATCAGTAACATCAGTTTTATTCCCAAAATTTTCTAAATTTATGGCATTTGATTTATAATTATCAAACTCTATTATTGATTTTGACGTTGCGTCAGAAACATCAATATCAATTTCGTTTCGAGGTCTGGATGCTAAAGAGTTTGTTTCATCTGCAATTATGTCTCTTACAACGACATATTTTCTCTTTTGTTCATTCCATACTTTATAACCATTTGTTTCATATCCTACCAGTATTCCTTTCCACGATCGCTCATCAAATTTTGTTCTACTGGTTTTATCATGTACAAATACTGTAGAACCAAAAACTCTTAAATATTTTATTTGTGGTTTCTTGCCATGCCACAATTCAAATGGTGTTTTATCTAATTTTACTCTAGTTGGGGTTCTATTGATTAAATATGTAGCGGTGAGAACCGCTTCACCCCAAAAAACTTTATCTAATCTCATACCACAAATCATTGCCCGAGCCTTTTCTGTTATGGTTCGGTTCATTCGTTCTGCTACACCATTTAACTGCGGAGTTCGTGGAACAGTCAAATGATAACTGATTCCTTTCTCAGCACAAAAATTCTTCATCTCATTAGATAGGTATTCTTTCCCATTATCACAGTATAAATTTACTAACTTTAAATTAAAATGAGCTTCACTCTTTGCAACATAATCTTTAAATATTGTAAAAATTTCTGATCTATATGTCATTAAATATACAACACAATAGTGAGTAAAGTCATCAATAAACGTGACAAAATAATTTTTGTTATCTACAGTAGGAGGAGTAATTGGACCACAGATATCGGAATGTACTATTATTAATGGTCTTCTCACATAATCTTTATCTTTTATATTGTTAAATGGCAATCGTGTTTGTTTGCCCTTTATGCAAGCTTCACATAAGCTATCAATAATTTTAATTTTATTAATCAATTCTACATCACTTACCATTTCCTTTTTTTTTAGTTCTAAAAATTTACTAATATGACCTAATCTTTGATGCCATATTTCATAATTATTATTTGATGCACTATATATTTGTGTACCTAAATCAACTTTATCTTTATTAATTATTATATCTACTACTATAAGATTATTTAAAGTCTTACCCTTCATTATGACCTTTTTACCATTCAAAATTTGTACTCCCATCTTATCGAAAATAATCGTAGCCCCTGCATTTTGTATTTTCGTTACGGATAATAGATTGTAGGGTACTTCTGACGAATACAGCACACCATAAAGTTGACCGCTTATTCCTGTATCACTTATAACTTTCAGTGTGCCCCTTTTTGTCGCTGTTATGTACATTCCATTCTTTGCCACTGAAATCTTTATCGGTGTATTTAGTTGTTCAAAATCTAATGCCAAGTCTTCTCTATTAATTAAATGATCTGATGCTCCTGAGTCCAGTATAAATTGTATCTTCGTTTTTTCTGTATTTTTCAATTCGTGATCTCCTGCCATAAACACAAAACCTGTTGTATTTGCAGCTCCTTCTGATGGTTGTGCAAATTGCACGGTCTGCAATGTTCTTCCTTTTTCTCTTCCTTTAAATTCTAGAGCCTTCTTATAAAAATAACAATCCTTTTTTATGTGACCTTTTCTTCCACACTGATGACATTTTATTACATACGATTTCTTTGATTTAAATTTATTAAATTTATTGCTTTTTCTTTCTGCATATCGATCCTGGAATTCATTATTGTTTTTTCTTTTGTTTTCGGTTTTTCTATATGCATGGAGAACCTTTGCACTCATATCCTTATTCTCGTGTATCAACTTGGCTTCATAATCTAGAAGCCTTGTTTTTACAAACGCAGTAGTCAAATTGTTTTCCGCTAAAGTCTCGATGGCCGTTATTACCCCATCGTATGATGATGGTAGAGTTAACAGTAAATGTGATATTATGTCTGTTTCTTCTAATTTTGCATCAGCTCCCATTAGTTCAGCAATTAAACCATCAAACACTATAAAGTGTTTCATTAGAGATGTGTCACCTTGTAATTTTAAGCTTAAGAGTTTCTTCCGTAAGGCTAACTGTGTCGCAATACTTCTTCTTTCGTATATGCTGTCAAAATCTTTGAAAATTTCCTTCACAGTCTTCTCCGGTGTTATAAAACCTAGGAGAGAATCTGCCAAATAGTCCACTATCACCCCTTTAGCAGTCCGTTCAGCTTTCTTCCACTCTTCCGTTACATTGCGTGGAATTTCTTCATCCAGAACCTTTATAACATTTAGTTCAGCTAATACGGCACGAATTCTCAATTTCCAAATACTATATCGTTCTCCGTCAAACACTTTAATATTTCGCTTTGCGTTCATTCTTTCCTTCGGATCACTCATTGTTCTTTTGAAATGTATGTTTTTATGATCTCTGTTTATATTTCACTATTGTTTTATATTTTATTTCACAGACGATTAACACACACGTTACCTGGGCCCATAACCTGTTAGATTATGTAATTTAATAAACGAAATTAACTGAACTAAACTTTATTAACATAAGCAAACGAATTAATGAGCACACAGAAGACAGATCTTTTAGGTTCAAATGTCATACGTCAAGTGAGGATCACGGGCTGTGAAATAAAAGTTGTGTGGAACAAATAAGAAACAGTTTCCTAAACAAACTGAAACATACCAATATTGAATCGATTATAATCGAATATTAGATTAATTTTGACACATTTCAACAGTGACCAAGGCAGTGCACCTGGAAGTCGTGTCCGTATATACATCCGAGGCATTCCTGGCTGCATTCCGCAGGTCCATCTCGCGACGCGGCATCTGTGCCCATTTGTACAGCGACTGCGGGACAAACTTCCTGGGAGCCGACCGGGAACTGCGTCGCCTCTTCACTGCCAGCAGCCAGGAAAACCGCAGCCTCAGGGACCAAATGAGCAGCTTGCGAACTGAGTGGCACTTCAATCCGCCAGCCGCACCACATTTCGGCGGCCTGTGGGAGGCTGCAGTAAAGTCTACTAAATACCACTTGCGGCGGACCATTGGAGAAGCCAGACTTACATTCGAGGAGATGACCACGCTGTTAGCTCAAGTGGAGGCCTGCCTCAATTCAAGGCCACTATCCGCACTTTCGGACGACCCAGCCGATGTGACAGCTTTAACACCAGGTCATTTCCTTGTAGGTTCGGCCTTGCAGGCGATTCCGGAGCCGTCACTGCTTGATGAAGGGACCAACCGCCTCACGCGATGGCAACTAATAACCAAAATGAGGGATCAATTCTGGACCAGATGGAAACGCGAGTATCTGCACGCACTCACTACGAGATCAAAATGGCGCCACCCGAAGGAAGACCTCGTGCCCGGCCGGCTCTGCCTCATTGTCGGAGAACAGACACCTCCCTCACGATGGCTTCTTGCACGGGTGAAAGAAACTTACCCGGGAACAGACGGAAAGGTTCGAGTGGTGAAGGTGACCACAGCAACCTCCGAACTCGTGAGGCCGATTCATAAACTCGTGGTTTTGCCGATCGACGCGAACAATCAATAGACACGTCGATTCATCATCACGCGCGCGAGCATTGCTCTTACAACTGCGTAGTACGCGAATCCATTCATCCCGCGCAGGCGCGACTCGGTGACGTCATGTCGAACTTCATCGTCGATTGCATTGCGAACATTGTGGACATGTCGCGACTCTCTCCAACTTTCATTTTGTCAAATCAACCTGACAAGTCATGTCACTGCCAATCCACCTGGTTGATCACTCCGGCACGAGATTTGTGACAAATCCCTCAATTCACGGTCACTCGCGAAAACATCGACAAGTCGAGGCGGGCGGTATGTTCGAGATTGGCGCGCTCGAGCGCCATACTGCCCAGCAGTTCCGTGAGATCCCGACAATGGAGCGACACGATCTAGCAAAGCGATCGACCAATCGCTGTTAATCGGATACGGCGTAAGCAGACGATTGATCACGCAATTGGCCAAGATCATGCTAGTCCCTTCTCGATCCTTCGGGAATGTTCGCGAATGCTCGCCCGGAAGCATTGACGCGTGACGAATGTTCCCGAAAGATCGAGACAATAAAACCGAGAGAGAGGAAAAGCTCTCTCTCTTTCTGAGTCCAACTGTCAAACGCGATCAGCTGTTAGCGACACAAACTCTGCGATTCTCTTCAGTGTCATTCATTTCAATAGTCTTTTCTTGTCTTTATTATATTCTTCAATTTCACCGACAAAGTTGTATTCTTACAAGTGCAAATACAGAATATTTATTCGTAAATCCGGACACTTTCTCCTGTTGCTTTCCTACACACGTCCCCATTCAAATTTACCCGTTACGTCCATCCATTCGTCCAATTCACCTTCCTCTCCTTTTCACTCAGCAATCCTGTCTCGCACCACTCATTCTTTTCAATTTCACACTCACACTTCTGGTCAACCAATACCGCTTCCCGTACACTCTGATAACGCTGTGATCGCGGGATTTATTTTCTTCATAATCTGATGCTGTATTTCATCCTTGTGTGCCATCAAACTTTGGGCGTTTGTATACATTATTTGTTCCTCTTCCTTCTGTTGTTGCTATTTCTTAGTGACATCCCATCCAGCTCTCCTCTTCTCCTCCTCCATAGCTCTTTTATATGTCGGACACTCCGGGCTAAGAGCATCATGTTCGTCATTTAATTTCAGATTGTATGTTTTATTTTTAAATACACATTCACACATTTATTTTCCTTCGTTGTACATTCGGTCACCTTGTGTTTCCCTGCACACTTATGACATGTTTCATCTTGGGTACAGGTTTTCGCAGTATGATAAAATCCCCAGCATTTAAAACATCTCTTCACGCTGTAGTGATTGAAAACCAGACATTTCCTCCACCCTATATTTAATTTTTACTTCTTTATAATCATGTCATGTGTTTCTTCATCTACTTCGATTATTACAGATCCATTTTCTTTACCTTTAACTTGGCTCTTCTCTTTGTCTTTCTTCTGCATTATCCTTTTTACTATTCTTATATGGGACCCCTCTATGTTGTTTTGTTTGCCGATTGTATGTATTAACTCCTCATCACCCAACTCCATTTCTTCTCCATCGATATTAATAACTTTTATTTTCGGTTTCATCTGTAGCGCCTCCGTGACATTATAATTCTCACCAAGCTTCGATTGCATTGTGTCTGTTAAATTTACCATTTCTTCTTCCATTTCACAGCCTAAAATTATCGTTCCTTCTCTTCCTTTTCTTAGCCTAGTTATTCCCATTGACATCTTCTTTATATCCACTTTTTCTTTTATTGCCTTTTTAGTGGTCTCGCTTTCCTGCTGAGTTTTTGGTTTGATGATAATGACATTTTCCTTCTTCTTAACTGCTTCACTGTAACTGTGTCGAACACCTTCCGCTGATCTAAGCATTCCTTCCTGTATCAATTTACGCAAGTCATCCAAGTCACGCTTGACAGTCTCTACTTCCTCTTGCACAATCTCCTTGATCATCATTTTTATTTCACTCTTACCAGCTGCTACGTCTTTCATTTCTTTAACAGTTCGTACAAGCCAATCTATTTTTACATCGATATCTTTGGATCCAATTATGGATCCTGTAGATCCCACTCTATCTCTGCTGCTTCCCGCCGATGTCGGTGTCATCACTGCTTTTTCACTTTCCACGGAAAACTTCTCAAACGGGCCGGGACATGCCACATACTCATGGTTTCGAACATAGATTTTATGCTTATTCGTACAGCCTGGATGATAAAAGAGTTTAACGCACGACTTACACGTCACGACTTGACTTTTTATTGCCTTCTTACATGCTGAACATCGATAGTCGGCATATTCATCATCCATGTCGATAATTAGCGTGCATTTCGAACTTCGACACGCATAATGCCCTTCCTAAATTCTTCAGAAAAATCTTGCGGAAAATCAGTGTCGTTCGTGCCGCGATAGAGAGAACATCTCCAAAGACTTATCATTTCAAAGCTAACGGGTGCTGTTTGCTGTGTTTTTCATAGTGATATTTAAACTAATCACTAGACTGCGGATCTTTATGCAAACTGGATGTTGCCTGCTGCTGTTACAAGGGACAGTGTTAACGCGAGCGCGCGTCTCGATAAGATTTGTATTTCGCGCTATACTTGTTTTGTTTTCCTGTCACCTGTGATCGCTCTAATCACGCGTATATGTAAATCTATATCGTGTATGTTCTCTCTATGTCTGTATTGTCCTCAGTCGAGGCAGTACAGCTCGCACCGTCAAAATAAACGGATCGTCATCAAAGTCACTCTCTAGTAGATTCTCTTTATCTATCCACCTCGCGGTAAAGTCCTCTCGTCTTCAATCTCTCCTTCTTCACTATAGTCTTGCAGGATTAAAATTAAACCAATCTCTCTCTACATTAATGGTCCTTCGAGCCGGATCTTGCAAGCTAAAGCAGTAGTGAAAAGGAACAGGACGTTATCGCGCTGTAAACGTAGTCGAATATCTCGCGCCTCTCTTGTTAGTTTCTCGATTCTCGGCGCTTTCGATACGTATCGTGCGTAAGTGGACAATTCTCGTGATTTAAACCGCAGTCTGGAACGCGTATTTAAATCTTCTCGAAAGTACTCTCTCAAACTCTTTCTCGTAAGTGCACGTGTGAGTGGAAACCGTTGCCGCTGACCGTTGAAAAGCAAATTTCGAACCTCGTGAACTCAGTGACTCTTATTGTTGTGGTTAACTGTGACTTTGTAGAGTTCAAACATGAGTGCCGCGAACTTCGAATACCTTCTCGAGAAACAACAAACTCTCTTCGGACATATTTCTCGTGCCGTCGAGAATCTTCGGAAGGTCGGATCCGAAAACATCACTCGACAGCGCGCGCAAGGTCGTCTGGAGGCTCTTCGAAAAAATTGGGCGAAGTTCGAAGCGAACAACGATCAAATTTGTGCTACAAAGGCCACACTCAACACTGAATCGCGGGAGCAAGTTAACAAACTTCCGTACTTCACAGAAGAAATCTTCATCACGGGCGAAGAGAACTTTCTTGATGCTCAAGAGGACATCCAAATCCTGCTGGACGAACTCACGGATCAGGAAGTTAGCTTGAAATCGAAAGACCAGGATAACGATGATCAAAGGAGCTCAAAAAGCAAGAAAGCTCGACTTCCGAAAATCGATCTGCCCAAATTTAACGGTGATTATTCGGAATGGGCAGAATTTCACGATCTGTTCAAGTCTATGGTTATCTCCAACACCGACCTAGAACCTGTGGAAGAACTAAAGTACCTCAAGATGTGTCTCTCAGGAAACGCAGGTCTACGGTTGAAGAATGTCTCTCTGAGAGCGAATAATTTTCAAAACGCTTGGGACGATCTCGTGTCGTATTTCGAAAACAAGCGAATGCTTGTCGGCGCCGCGTTGGAATCGCTCTTTTCCGTAAAATCGCTTAATCGTGAATCGGCGTCTGATCTCGAGCGATTATATTCGGAAATCTCCCAAGCTCTCGGCTCTCTGGAAGCTCTCGAAAGACCTGTCAAGCACTGGGATGATCTACTAGTTTTTACGGTAGTTGGGAAACTCGACGCCACCTCAGTCAAAGAATGGGAAAGTGAACTCGGTGCCGATACAGAACCTCCATCCTGGAAACAACTGGTTAAGTTCATGATTTCGCGAATCCGATCGCTGCAAGCGTACGAGAGAGCTAAAGGAAAGCCACGCGCCGAGCCTCAAACGTCTTCAAATTCTCGCCAAACGAGTGCGAAATCGCATCATACGGCAACTTCGACAGGTGCTACTACGTGCTCACTCTGCGACGCCGCTCATTATCTCTCGTCTTGTCCAACGTACTTTGGAAAGTCTACGGAGCAGCGTCGTGAATTTCTCACGCAGAAAAGACTCTGCTATAATTGTCTCGGTCCGCATCAACGCAAGAAGTGCCGTTCGCGAAAACGATGTCGAAATTGCGGAGCCCAACACCACACCTCGATACACAACGGAGACTCCTTTCTCACAACAGTTCCAGCGCAGCATCATCTCGAGAGGACTACTGATCCGGCAGCATCCGCGTCATTTCTCCCGCGCCGCGATCAGACGATACCGAGCGGCTCAGCAACGAGCAACGTTGCTCAAGTTAGTAGTTTCGAACGACCGCCGGTTCTCTTAGCCACCGCCGTCGTCAAAATTCTATGGAGCTGCGGTGAACCTCTCGAAGTCCGCGCGCTTCTCGACCAGGGATCGGAGATCTCTCTCATCACGGAGTCCTTAGCTCGACGCCTCCGACTCCCGCGCTCGCGTTCGTCGATCTCCATCGTCAGTATCGGGGCGGAATCGTCGCGTCATTCGTGTGGCTCCGTCGCTCTGAATTTGCAATCTCGCGTGCGACCAACGTTCACGCGCAAAGTAAACGCCTATATCTTGCCGAAACTCACAGGATACTTGCCCTCCACGAAAGTATCTGACTGTAGCTGGCCTCATCTACAGAATCTCGAATTAGCTGATCCGAACTTCGCACAACCTGGACGCATCGATCTCGTACTCGGAGCGGATGTCTACGGTTTGTTCCTCGAAGAAGGCGTTCGCAAAGGACCAGTCACAGCTCCGATGGCCCAAAAAACAACTCTCGGCTGGATCCTATCGGGCGCCGTCCCCGCAGCGAATGCAACAACTCTCGCGGGGTGGCGCGCTTTCGCGATCGAGTCCTCTGATCCGTCTCGTACCGTTCCTCGACTCGGACGAAATTCTCCGCGTCGGCGGGCGGCTTCGCAACGCGCTTTTGGATCACGATGTGAAGCACCCCCTCAATTTACCGCAAGAATCGGAGCATACGCATCTCGTACTCGATCACGTGTATAGGGCAACCCTGCATGGAGGAGCTCAAGCCATGATCGCCGCGTCCCCGTTCGTAGTTTTGCCCTTAGACAGCGAGCTGCTACCGCGACGCAGCTAATGGGGCAATTGCCCATCTCTCGTACTCTACCGTCCGGATACAATTCGCTACGCTAAAGAGACCCATCGCAAAACTCTGTCTCTTACCGGTACCCGTATCAGCCGCGAAAGATTGATCCTTAGCCCTAAGTACATTGTTATTTCGACGTCGTTTGAACGTCGTCGAGGCGGGCGGAAATGTTAACGCGAGCGCGCGTCTCGATAAGATTTGTATTTCGCGCTATACTTGTTTTGTTTTCCTGTCACCTGTGATCGCTCTAATCACGCGTATATGTAAATCTATATCGTGTATGTTCTCTCTATGTCTGTATTGTCCTCAGTCGTGGCAGTACAGCTCGCACCGTCAAAATAAACGGATCGTCATCAAAGTCACTCTCTAGTAGATTCTCTTTATCTATCCACCTCGCGGTAAAGTCCTCTCGTCTTCAATCTCTCCTTCTTCACTATAGTCTTGCAGGATTAAAATTAAACCAATCTCTCTCTACAGACAGGAACCAGACAGATATTTGATTCTTACTGTAATCATTTTAAAAAGTTGAAAATAATACATTGGTGTTTTTAAATTATTTTCATCTCTCTACTGTCTTAATATGCACCTACTCATTTTTGCTGCAAATGCATGAAATCCGCAGTCTAGTGATCGCATTACCTGATTGTTGCGATTTGTGCAGCATTACAAGGGATATGGCAATTGTTATTAGTGCATAATTATGTGTTGACAAATGTGAACAGTGATCGTGAGTGTGGTAAAATTTCAAGGCATCTGTGTGAAATAAACATACGAATTATTTATCGATTCGAAACTGAAAGTGAAATGCTGGATCGTCGACTTGACCGCGCATCCTTTACGCCGTAGGTCTTAGGTTTTAGTATACCAACAATTTATCACCAGCTGTGCAGTTCGTCGACCTGGCCGTACGTCCCTTAGCTTTCGGTACTGTCGTATACCTGAAGACATCTGTGCAGTTCGTCACCGAGTGACCCAGTGACACACATTTCGAAGCAGCAAATTGATTTACGGCTGAATACGTGAGTTTTTCATTCAAACAGTTTCTGCTGCTTCTCTTTTTTTACGATTATCTCGTAAACTAAAGCCGATCGCCAAAAAGTTTAAAGGGAAATGTTGTTCAGAATCATGGTCTTGACAACATATCCAAAGCTCATCGAAATTGGAGAAGATTCACATAATCGAGAGAAACTCTTGTTCGTTGCGATGCACGGCGCACCACCGACACTCGTCTGCCGGCGCGGCGGGCGAGGGCGCGCTCTGATTGGTCCGTGTTTTTCGTTAATAACTCCTAAACAAAGCCGCGGCGGCCATCATTGTTAAGGAAAATGTCGCTTAGAATGGCGTCAGGAACCACCCATTTTCGGCTGTTGAAGGAGTTTTGGGACACCCTGTATATAAGTAGGCAACTATTGTACTCAATCCTTTCTTTTATTGACATAAAATGTAGCGCTTCTAACATGTCAGTGATTCTTACTCTTCTATTGCATCTAAGTATTATTCTCATCCCTTGGTTTTGCATTTTTTGTAGATGTCCTAAATTTGTTTTACTTATACCTACTCATATAGTGTCACGTTGTCCCTTTTCGTCGCGCTGTATGGCTCGAGAAAATGGCCAACTTCGGGCTTTACTGGTACTGAGACCGGGCCGCGGTTAGCCGAGTACGCGCGGTCCGCCCGAGACAAGCGAGAATTGAAGGCTCGATTATTTTTCGTACGAAATGCTATTCGGGCGCCAGGCACCGCGAGGATGCCACACGAAACGGTGAAGCTCGGTGAAGCCGAGCTCGAGAGTCGAACCTTCGAGACACGCGGATGAAAGACAAAGACGCGAAAGGGCCAGATGATTTGGACACGGGGAAGACTAGGACAGCCCTCTCGGCAGGGCGGATCTCCCGGGATTTGATTTATCGACAACAATGTAGGCTCGAGATGTTTAATCAGTCAATTTTCTTACAAAGGACGGCCACGAGGCCGCGACCCGAGAGCCCGCGCTCTTCATACACTTTGGCGATAGATGGAAATTCGCAGCGCGGTTGTCGTGTAAAACCTCTCTCGCACGATACCGTCGGATAACGACGATTCACAGAATCTCGGCCGACGGGAACGTGCGATCCGCAGATGACCGGCGCGTGAGGTGACCGTCGCGTTGACCTCCGCGCGTTATTCGACTCGCAGCGCGCGGTATTGTTTACGCGTTCGCACCGTGAAACGCTCGCCGATATTCGCCGCGACACAGGATTTGAGACGAAAGAGATTATTCTCTCGGAACGCGACTCCTTCGAGGAAACTTCCGTATTCGCAACTGTCGGGAAAACTCTCTAGATTTTGACTCTCAAAGTGCCGACGGAAAGGACACGAGATTTTCGCCCGAGACGCCCTGCGTCTCGGCACGCACGAAATTCCGAGGACGGAACGAGAAGCGTTCGTCCTCGCACGAGAAAGGTCGAGCCACCTCGCAAGGAAATACCGAATGGATCACTGGTCGACTTACCGTTTCGCTTTCGATATCGTTTCTCGTATTAGAAGCTGGTTGTAGCTGCTTCCGGGAAGCGGTCCTTACAGGCTGCTCAGCTCGCGGACGCCTGAATCCCGTACGGAAAACTCTCACGATCACGACTTCTTACGGTAATCGAGCTGCGATAGATTCGCACGGAAACTACGTCTGTTCTAATGGCGGCGGTTGAACACGAGGTCTCGCTACGGAAGCCAGTGCGACAGTGATCCATCGATTTTCGGCTACGCGACGGTTCGATCCTTGTTCCCCCCACTTAACTCGTAGCCGAATTTCCTTGATTGGCGCGTGCCTAGTGCGCGACTAATCGTTGCCAGGATCGTCCCTACGGAGGTCCTTTCGGACTAGGCTCTAACGCAAAATAATCCCGGTCATTCTCTGACCGGTCTCGGCTCGGTTATCGTTGTTCACGATTACACCACCCACGCAGGAGCTAATCGGGATGAGGCGGCGTCGGGTCTTCGGAATTGTCATAATGACGAGATGTTCGCTCTGCTCTTGACCCTTCGACGTCTCCGGACCGATGGTCCGTGTGCTTTCGTTCTCATTGACCCTCGCCTATGCCCGGGGCTTTCACAAGATTGGCCTGCTTCTCTCTGCGGGCTCGTCCTGTGCAACGCTGTTCTTCTAGGAAAATTCCGGATGGTCGGGGTACCCTGGACGCTTCGTGATACGGCCCTGTAACTTGCCGTTCTCGGCGCGTACGACAGATGTCAATAATAGTCGTCGATAATTACGGAATCTCTTCGGGGAGCGCTCTCAAATCCTGCGGTATTTTGTCGTGTCTCGTGAGAGGGCGGTCCGGTCCATCTTATGTCGTTCATATGACCGAAATTAACGGAGAAGCAAAACATGCAACGTCACAATAGATGAGCAATATTCGAACAACGGACTTACTATTGTTTTGTATTGTAACCGTACCAGTTACACATCGGTTAAGAGCGAGAGAGACTGTCGCGAATTCCCACTACAGCGAGCCACGATCCTTGTCAAAGTAAAGGACCGCAGATCATCCCCGCTAATTAGGATGCGTGCGCACCGATCCCCACTCGATACAGATCGAAGGAGGTCGATACGCGAAGAGAATGAGATCACTCTACGTCTGGACGCGGGTCTGATAACACGCGATTCTAATGGAACCGGCGAAAACCGGTACGGGTTCGAGAAGTCAAACCGACTTCGCATTTCTAGTCAAACCGCCTAGATTGCCTTCGTCTCGTACGCGCCTCAAACCGAGGAGTCATAGATGCAAACCGCACTGTGGCACTGCCGAGGATAATATCTATTAACCAGTGTATTGATCGTAACAGCGTAGAGTCAATCGTGAAGGTAGTGTACGAGAAGACGGCAATTAAAAGGAAGTTTCTAATTAAACAGTCGTGTGATTATTTCGAGTCATTGACAGATAGACTATGTATGGCTCGGATTCACTACCCTAGAACCGGAGTGTAACTGGGATTGTCTAAAGGCACAGAAGGTTACATTCTTTTGGTGTAGCAAGGTGAATAAGAGTCTTATACGTGTCGTCACATAGTGTACTTCTCCGAGAAATCGTCAGAGTATCTGTGTGCTTCGACGGTCATTCGCTGTCCGGGGCACGCGAATAATAGACGAATTAACTAAGTAGAATACTAGCTTACAACGTCCAGAACCGGAGTGCAGCCGTACCCACCGCACGGTGCAGAAGGGTGCGCTCTTTTGGTGAGGCCGGAGTAGTGAAGATTGTACGCGTTATCATAGACGTTACTTCTCCGAGAAATCGGCAGAGTACGTAAGTGTTATAACGGTTACATTCGTCTGATACGAATCATATAACATCTAAATCCATATCACTTGATTACAACGAGTCATATCCAGACGTAGTGTCTCGTAGGGCACGTAGGGTCGCGCAATTATAGGAGTATCGCGTTTGGCGACCGTATTTGAAAGAGGAGTTTTCGGTGACGAATTTGTGTCTTGCCTGCGAGCAAGTTTTTCATATTTTTGTTTATATTGAAATATCGCGTCTGGCTACCGTGCTGGAATAAGAAATTCATAACATGTACGCGTGAATAACCGCGATTTGTTTACCTCGTATCAAGTTACAGTAGCAGATACGACTTCGTGATATCGACTGAGACATGATCATTGGCCATATAGACAGAACAGGTGACATATTCATGTATTCTTGAAGTTGGTAAAATATACCCTACTTTTACCTACTAATCGAATTCCATTCATTTATCAGATAATCTAACCCTCTCCGCTTTCCAGTGCCTGGAGGCACGAACCTAATCATTATTATCATTGATCAACATTGATTAATGATAATAATATATAATATTTAAGAAGTAACATAAATACGGTTATAGTATACAATGCACCTCATGTTTGCTGATATGTTCATCCCAATTCTCCGCATAACACCTAGTTTCGCTCCTACCTTTTTACTAATATAATCTACATGTTTAGAAAAATTTAAATTCTTATCAATTATTACTCATAGATATTTAATTTCACTCACAATCTCTAGCACCTTATTCTGCAGCTTAATTTTTAAATTGTTCTCTGTTACTTTCTTTCCAACTCCTCTTATAAGCATAACCTTAGTCTTATCAACATTAACACACAGCCTATTTATCCTAAACCATTCTTCCACTTTCATCATTTGCTCATTTAGTTTATCATTAATTTCTATACTTCACTCACAATCTCTAGCACCTTATTCTGCAGCTTAATTTTTAAATTGTTCTCTGTTACTTTCTTTCCAACTCCTCTTATAAGCATAACCTTAGTCTTATCAACATTAACACACAGCCTATTTATCCTAAACCATTCTTCCACTTTCATCATTTGCTCATTTAGTTTATCATTAATTTCTATACTTGAATACCCTGTTTTATAAATTAACGCATCATCCGCGAATAATCTTATTGCACAGTTATCACTAATGACCTCTATAATGTCATTGATATATAATAGGAATAACAAGGGTCCTAAAACTGACCCTTGAGGGACACCTAAATCTACATTAACGGAAGTTGACAGAAACCCGTTAAATTTTACTCTCTGAGATCTATCTTGCAAGTAACTTTTGAATCAATGCAATACTGCCCCTTTTATCCCATACCATTGTAGTTTTTTAATCAAGATATTTCTGTCCACTACTTCAAATCCTCTTCTTAGGTCTAAGAAAACCACTCCTATCGTTTTTCCGTCCCCTATTATTTTCTTCCAGTCCGAAACTACCCACTGCAGTTTCGCATGAATGTTTTGCCCTAAAACCCGATTGACATTCTCTAAGCAATTCATTATTTTCTAAGTATTCAACTAATTGTTTTTGAACTATTATCTCCAATATTTTCTCATATATTGGTAATTTATTTATCGGTCTGAATTCTTTAATTTTATTCGTTTCTCGAACTTTAGGTATCGGTACTACTATCGCTTCTTTCCATTCATTCGGGAACATTCCTTCTTCGAGTGACTTATTTATTATGTAACATATTTTCTCTGCTGCTGCTTCTACTACATGTTTCATTATCTCCACAGTTATTCCTTCTTTTGTACCTACCTTATTTTCTAATTTTCGGACTAGTTTACATAGTTGTTCTTTTTCAATTTGTGTAAATACTTCTAGAACACAATGAGTATATTTTCTATTACCTATACAGTCTTCCCTACTATTTATATATGCTAGAGCCCTAACACTGTCAACAAAATAACAATTAAATTTATCAGCCATTTCCTCTACGTTACTGATTATTCCATTTTCGCATTGTATCTCTTTATACTCTTTATCAGTTAGTTTACCTTTCAACATTTCTTTTAATTCTCTCCACATTCGTTTCGGATCCTTTTTATTTTTATTAAGTTTTTCTTCTACATAGCCTCTCTTCGCTTTCCTACAAATATCCACGGTTTTATTCCTCAGCTGCCGAAATACTTTCCAGTCACACTCATTTTTACTTATACGAGCTACCTTATGTGCTTCATCTCTTTCCTTTATCAGTTGATATATGTACTCACAAAACCATTGTTTTCCCTGCCATTTCTGTTTTAGCAGAGCTGACTTTTGTGGCGCAACTAAATCAAGACAATTGATTATCTCTTTAACCGCCGAATTTGCTAATATGTTAATATTGCCCCCTCAATAGCATTCAAGCACGCGCTTATCATTCTTTTGAATTTATCTATGTCCATTCGCTTATAATCTCTGTATATAATAATTTTGTTCTCCTTTGCTACCAGCTTTACATTCCAGTACACCACTATTGCCGAATGATCCGTTATCTTGGGTTCATGCCATACTTCAACTTCCATCTCAATATTAGAAAAAACTAAGTCAATTATTGTTTCCGAGTTTATTACAATTCTGGTTGCTTCTCTTACTAGTTGCTTTAACCCTATAGAATTCATTACTCTAGTTAATTTACTTTTAATATAATTATCTACTTTCATGTCTATGTTAAAGTCGCCCATTATTATAACGTTATCTTTTTGCATATTGCTGATACAGGTTTCCTCAAGGAATTCAATGAAACTAGCATCTTTACTATTTGGCGAGTGATAAACTACCATAATTATTCCCACATAGTTTTTATCTTTAATTTTTACTGTTATTGCCCACCAATTTTTATCGCACGTTTCTATCGCTATTATGTCAAATTTAATTCTTCTATCTATATATAGCAATACTCCACCCGTTCTACTAGATTCTGAGTCACCTCGCACGCATGCATATCCGCTAATGTATACTTCGTGATCCTCTACCTGCTGCGTTACATGAGTTTCTGTAAATCCAATTATACCCGATTTATATTTCTTTGCCAAACATTCTCTATTTCGTCTTTATGCCACAAAAATCCCTGTGCATTTAAACAAATAACTCTGTTTTTGTCCCTGTTTATGTTTCTTGATTGCTATATGTTATTACATTGAATTCTATCCTTTTGTTTTTCTATTTCTTTCTTAAAACACGGACACTCACTGTCATACGCCGAGTGATCTGACTTCAAGTTTTTAATTTTAAAGACCTTAATTTTTTCTTCACAATTAACACACTTTTTCGTCTCGCTTTTACATTCTTTCGTCGCTTGTTGTTTTGCGCAATTTCCGCAGGTTTCTGTTCTCTTACAATCTTTAGCGAAATGATAATACCCACAACACTTAAAACACCTGTTACGGATGACGAACAGGTGTTCAATATCATCTCTGGCAGGAACCGTCCTAGATAAACGAACAGAGCCACCCTAGATAAATCTACATAGCTGTTTAGTTTAGTTTAGGGCCCAAACATACGCACCACCAACTGGTCGTTGAAAAAATACGAATGTTCACTCAAAGGGTACTGACAAGTACCACCTGTCATTGCAGGGGTATATAAGCCCTTGGATTTCTACTCTCGTGGGCTAGTACTGTCGTAATCACGAATCGTGTCGCGTCGTGCTGCATCTCGGAAGTCAACTACCAGTGAGATCGGGCTAAAGTTCCCCTTCGAATCAAAAGTTAACCGTATAGATTCCGCGAGTTCGGTGTAAAATCTATTAGGCAGTGATAATGTTGCTCCGAGACCCCCGCATTGCCAGTGCGTCAACACCGTGCATCTAGTTTAGGTAATACACATCTTCCTTCAATTCTTTCTATTCCAAACTCAATTCATTCGCGACAATTACACAATTGTAACACTAATTCTTATAATCAGAATATATCTGTGTTCTTTGATAATTGACGCAAATTCATTAAACCCATAATTATCGTCCAATATCCTAATCGAGTAATTGAACGTCCCCACACGATACAATCTTACCGCTCGGATTGTATCACTAAATTATACTAGTTACGAGGCTTACTAACTATCCTAACAGCTCCCTGATTTCGCATCAGGTTCGTCTGTGCTTTTATCCAAACTCCTAGCGGCTCCCCAATTTCGCATTGGGTTCGTCCGTGTCGTTCTACAAATTCCTAGCAGCTCCCCGGTTTCGCATCGGGTTCGTCTGCGTTTGACTCCATTCCTAGAGGCTCCCTGACTTCGCGTCAGGTTCGTCCTCGCTGTCTATAATCCTAGCGGCTCCCCAATTCCGCATTGGGTTCGTCCGCGTACCTTTAACTAACAAACTGATACCATATTCCTAGTGCAACAACACTTCGCCGGCCACTCGTGCTGCTCGCGGCCCTGGCTCGTAACACACCTTAACATCCTTACATAATCATGTACTTTGCATATGTTCCACCCTATTTTTAATTTTTCCAACTGCTAAAATTTCTCTCTGGTCCCAGCATTCACCTCCGCTATCACAGTAATCTTTTTCGAATTATCCTTTGCCGCCTTATATATTATCTTCCCCTCGATGTCGTTCTTCTCCAGTCCATTTTGGTCCACTATTTTCTCCCAAAAAATTTGGTTCGTTTTCACAATCTTCTTTGTCGACATCGAATATCTTCATCTTCAGTTTCCTCTTCTTTGGTGCTTGTACTACATATTTTTCTCACAAATCTTTTACTACTTCCTGCTTCAATTTTTCAGCATGGGACTTATTTTTACATCCCACTACAACTGCTCCTTTAGTCACTTTCTTCATTTTAGTGATACCCACTCCTAGTTTCGATATGTCAATTTTTTAAATATCTTTTTTGGTATTTTCACTTGAATTATTCTCTTCTGCATCCTTAGGTTTAATAATTAACACCGATTCTTGATTCTTTTTTACAGCTCCGCTGTAGCTCCTTTCTATTTGCCCTGTTCCCATGCCTGGCAATGGTATAGTGCTTGATATTTTTTCCATCTCAGCTTTCATTGCTTCACTTAATAGTGCTTTCAATTCATATGATTTCCAGTACTGTATTTCTTCTCTTACTCTTTTCATTTCTTCGTTGATAGCTTCCGTTATAGTCGTCTTGAGTACCTTCTTCCCTATCATTTCGTCTTTGATTTCCTGTACCATCTTGTATATATTATCAATCTTTATATCCTTTATGCTTGCTGATATTGATGCGGTCCGCTCCCGTAGTTTTTTTCCATCTTCAGGAGCCGGTATTCTTCGGTCCTTGCTACTTTCACCCGATATTTTACTGTCACTTTTCACCGTATATTTTTCTAATTTTCCACCACAAGCTATCAGTTCATTCTCCTTATTGTAAACTTTGTGTAGCCTAACACAGCCCGGATGAAAATACTTATCACATTGCACACAATAGTGTGCCTCTATTTTGACTTCTTTATTGCATTATTTACATACAGGTACTTTATCAATCACTCCCTAACTTACCGGCACCGCCGAGTGTATTAAGATCAGTTTGCACTTTTTGACACCTGCTCGTGTCGCCTCAAGCAACTCAATTACACTGACTCATCTTGTCAGCGTCCCGCGACGTGATCTATATGGCCGCTTGGCCGTATCACACCTTCACTTTATACTGATTTATAACTTGTCTACTAGTTCCTCACATTAGATAACACTTCCACATTCGTTATAACGCACTCACAATCGTCCAGCGTATTTGTCTAAACCACCGGAGAGCTCTTTACCACTCAAACTCTTATTCTCCACAAAGCACGACGTTATACGTGTTTACTCAGAGAGAGGGAGAGGGAGAGGGAGAGGGAGAGGGAGATTGATTGATTGATTGATTGATTGATTAGCTTTCTCAGCTACTTTGGTTTACATTTATATTACAATACATTTGTTATAACGAATTCCTTTAGCATTCTCTTGAACCTATCTAAACTTTCACAGCGTTTTACTTCGTCTGGTAGTGCATTATACATTAATACTCCTTCATAAAATAAACTTTTTTGGGCACTTCTCGTTTTACGAAATTCAACTGCCATATTCCCCGTTTGACTTGTTTGCATTACATCTTCATCTCCGACTATTCTTAGCCTATTTGTTAAATGCTGCGGCAACATATTGTTTAAAATCTTAAAAACAAATATACTCATATTATAGTACAGCCTCTGTCTTATAGCCATAAAGTGCAACGCTTGCAGCATACTTTCTACTTTGGTTCGTCTGTGACATTGCAATATGACTCTCATGGCCCGGTTCTGTGCCTTTTGTAGCCTACTTATCTACGTTTCCCCCATATTAATTAATAACGTCGCACAATACTCAAAATGAGGTGCTATGATTGTCTTATATATAGTACATCTAGTATATGCTGTAATATAATTTCCCACTCGATTCAGAAAACTTATTTTCTTCCCGATTTTCTTTAGCATATAATCACAATGATCGTTAAATCGTAGTTTATCATCAATAATTACGCCTAGATACTTTATCCTTTCCACCCGTTCTATTTCAGTTTTATCCAAGCATTTCACAGCCATACCACCTTGTGACTCCTTTCTTATACTTCTAACTATCATATATTTCGTTTTCCCTGCGTTCATCTTCAGTCTATTAACATTCATCCATTCCTCCACTACATTAAATGCTACATTCATTTTTCTCTTCACCTCCATCAATTTCAACGGAAAAATGATTCCATTAGTTTTGTTGACAAAAAATTCGATTTTTTTGCAAAATCCTGAAGTAGTAGACAAATTTTGAGACTAGATTTGAAATAAGCGTGGAAGAATCTACGGGAAATGATTGTAACCGTACTGGTTACACACCAAAGTTCCGCGTCTATCGATATCGTCACTGTGACGGCACGTGACGTCACGGGTGATCTTTGTCATGAGACAAGGATCACAGGAGCGATCTATATAGATAATAAAGTGCGTGCGCATCGATCCCCTCTTGATTGCGATCAAAGGAGGTCGATGCGAGCAGCAGATAGATCACTCTACGTCTGGACTCGCTCCTATAAGCACGTATGAGTCAATACGCGTCTCGTGTCGAAATCGAAACTTTAAGAATTTAAATTTCATAATTTGTGTATCGCCAATCAGGCCTATTATTTCAGTATTGCTCACGACCCGGCTAATGGGCGTTTAGAATCGCGCGTTGCGAATAATTATATTGATCGTTATACCTTGAAGGCATCATTATAATTTAAAAGATTTAATTAGAAATTAAAGCGAATAGCTTGATTGCGAATGGTAATCGCGTACTGCCGAGAAGGAGAGATTTATGTGCGAGTTGTGAAGAAATACGATTTATAATTGAATAAATGTCTATTGAGTGAAATCGTCGCTTGGACATTGAGTTTCCATTGAATTTAATAATTTTCAGTTGTGTTCTACGCGTGCCTTTACGTCGGTTCCCGCGGTCGTGGATATCTCGCTCGCCGAAGGACGGTTACCTGCGTTTTGCCTACGGTTATATTCGAAGTAGGATATCGTTTCCTATAAGTGTTCACTCAGTGATCTTCAGGGTATTTGGGTGTAGGATTTACTGTGTGTGTCGTTAGTTGACGAGATACACGGTAAATTTTCTCAGAACGGACTACAGGAAAAATTCGTAATTCACGAAATATCCGTAATTTTTTCACCACCACGTTACGAGGTTGCCTAGAGAGCAGGAGCCGATTGCTCTTCCCGGAGAACTTCCGCCGGGACCGATCGTTTGCCTGAGTTCACTAGCCTGGTCTCTAACGAGGTTTATTCCTGTTGTCCTGCTAAGAGCGCATCGTTGTGTGGGTGGTAAGGAGTCGCCACGGCCACGTATCGTGCCCTGCCTAGTCTCCTGAACCACGCCATACAACAGGGTGAATTCCGGAGCAGGTAGACGCCGATCGCTGCTCCCGTAATATTACGACGGTACCGATCGGTGCGGACTACGCTGTTCAGGGAAGTTTAACCCTATCCTTTTGTAGATCAGGAATTGACGAGTGATTGTCGATACGAGTTGTTTGCGTGAGGTAAACGTCGACGAAGCGTATTTCACGAGCACGTGAATGAGAACCGCCATCGCGTCTAGGCTAGACCGTTTCTTGCGTACATTCCAGGAAAGGAAGCTTTGTTTACAGTACGTGGTCGTCGCGTTTCGTTCAAGGCGTATCGTTGTTGTGGTACGAATACAAGGTAATTGCGCGAACGACAAGTCGTGTACATTACGTAACAGTTCGAAAACTGTTCTCATCCAGGTCAAGGATTTAACAGAATATATCTCAGTTTTACCAGATATTGTCTACCAACGATTATTTATCTCTACCCAAACCTTTCCGCTTTCCAGTGCCTGGAGGCACGAACCGTTCACTAATCCATCGGGTCTAGTAACCAACTCGGTGTTGGAATTGCCTAAGAATAATTAACCTTTCTACAAGTCA
Source organism: Lasioglossum calceatum (assembly GCA_963966675.1). Lineage (NCBI taxonomy): Eukaryota > Metazoa > Arthropoda > Insecta > Hymenoptera > Halictidae > Lasioglossum > Lasioglossum calceatum. The sequence continues at coordinate 1,760,083 of CAXAAD010000188.1, read as the reverse complement.
AGTCATCACGAGTAGATTGAAAGATCAAGTAGCAGATAGCGGGTGTGTCTGGAATACTGCAGAGTTGCCACGGCCACGTATCGTGCCCTGCCGACTCTGATCAGAATTGTCCACGCACAGCCGTGAATCTTTTCTATTTCGGAACCGTTCGCCGCTCCTGTGATTATTCAGCGGTGCCGTTCGGTCTGCCGCAATTTATGATTGATCTTTCAATATATTGAAAGGGTTAACAATAGTTCGGTTACATGATGTACAGCATGTTGTAAAAAAATCTGTTCCGCTCGTGGTATTGTGAAAATCAAAGTTTTATTGTAATTGTGCAGGTTTAACGAATTTTGTCAAGGTTAAAAAACGTTCGTACCATCATTTCCCTACTTTTCCCATATTCTGGAAAGTTTGAGCTTTAATTTAAAAAAATTCATCGTTCTATCTCTTTTCTATTGAAAGTTCTTTGATTTTAACACAGAATTTATTGGGTTGTCGCGCTGTGGCGACCCGGCGGTGACGATCCTTGCAGCGACCCAAAAGCTGCAAGGGTCGCTGCAAGGACCGCTTCCTGGATCGCGACGGAGTGCCTAAAAAAGGTTTGTCGGCTCTGACCAGTCCTGGTCCCGTTAGAGTTAGAGGACTCATCAGTAGTAAAGCTATCTAGCGGGCCCTACCTGAGACGCTGCGATATCGGAAGGCGGTTTAAGACTGTATATATAGGGATCGGTGAAGGATCAGCTGGCAGCGACAAAGGTCTTTGACTATCTGTCCATCTTGTGGCGTGTGTAGGAAATTAACTGCCACAAAAGGTTACAAAATTCATCGATCTATCTCATTTTTATCGAAAGATCTTTCGATAGAAAATGGGAGCGAGTTATCGCGATACCCGAGATTCAACTCTGCGTTCGCACGAACTAGTCCGCTTTTGTCCGAACGCGCCCGACGAAGTCGAGCCACTTCGAAGCTTCGAATACAATTTGTATTTAATTTTCGAAGACCGAATACATCCACGAATACTTTCGGCCAGTTCGAGACTCGAATGAACACGCACCGAGGCCCGAGGGTCGAGCCCCGAGGCCTGTGCCCAGAACCCAGAACACAATACATAGTACATAGTACAATAAGCACGGCCAGGCAATCCCCTGGCCAGCCAGGTATCTCGACATGAAACCGCTAACAAGTGAATGCTAAACTTTTTTATTTCTCATAATTTTCTCACGGAAGTGACACGAGCCAGTTCGTGGCGTTCTTCCGATTAAGAAAAGACTAAACTCGATAGAATTAGGACTGTACATATTTAAATACAAATTTCGAAGATACTTTCACGAGTAAAACCACAAGACACAGTCCGAATTCTATCGGGTTTAGTCTTTTCTTAATCGGAAGAACGCCACGAAGTGACTCGTGTCACTTTCGTTAGAAGATTACATGAGATACTTTTGTCTTCGAACCTTCGAATAACGAATACAAAATTTGTATCATATTCGAATCGGTATTTAAATAGTTTTGTATTTAAATACTGCCCAACTCGGGTATAAAGGATGTCCTTTATTTCGATGCTATTCTTCATACTGTTACGTTCAACTTTTGCCACGCTTAACAACAATTGATTTGAGAAGTAAAATTGTCGATTTTAACTTCTACAGACATGTGTGTTGATGTATGAAATAGTAGTAAATGCCTACTCTATGTTTGGTTTCTTGACTTTTGTACTCCTAAATCGGCCGTTTAGACCACTGTGCGGCGTAGAAAAATTAATTTAATTAATTCAAAATTGTTGTTTCCTGACGAGGCCGACTCGCGCGTGATGTCGCCTTTAACAATGTGTAATAAATATGAATGTTACGCGTTCCTTCTTATAGATGAAATAAAATTTGACTCGTTTGTCATCAATATTTTAGTTTCAAAATAAATGTAGCCATTAGGGATGTGCGGGCCGCCCGAATCGTCGAGTCTGTCGGGTCGCGGAAAGTCGGGCGGGCTCGATTCTGCTACGCGATCTTTCATGACTACACTGCGGATCTTTATGTATTTATAGCAAAATTGAGTAGATGAAATTGATAGCTGTTGGAAAATTTTTTAAATTGAAGATGTCAATAAATAATTTCTCCTCTATTAAAATCATTAAGGGAAGAGATGCCATTCAATTTAGTTTCAATTTCTTGTAATCGACGCTGATTGCATAAAGACTTCGTCGGGCGCGTTCGGACAAAAGCGGACTAGTTCGTGCGAACGCAGAGTTGAATCTCGGGTATCGCGATAACTCGCTCCCCCGAACTTGTCCGATTCTTTCCGAACCCGCCCGACGAGATCGAGTATTCCCGGGCAGAGGGCAGCCCGAAACGTTCGTGGCGAAAAGTATAAAGTTTCTTTTCCCTTCTACGACACTTTTTTTTGCATGGAAACGTTTCAACACTCTAAACCTACCGAGCCTTGAAGGTAACTGATAAATGTTTCTTTGTATAAAAACGATAAGCTAGATTTTATTTAGGCTTTGTGCAGCTCTCCTATTGTAATATGTTAATGTATTAGGTCGTTCGGAAAGTCATTTCGTTTTCTCCTTTACTGAAGAAATAACATTCAATTTGGTTTCTATTTTTTGCAATCGATGTAGTCAACTTTTATTTTGCAGAAATATCCGCAGTCTAGTAATGACAAACGGAAGCATTGCCATCCCTACACGAAAAACAAAATTACTTTCCGAACGACCTAATAGTATGTAGTATGTAATTTAAATAAATATTAATTTTGTCGGTGAAAAGGAAGACTGCTGCTGCTGCTGCTACACATTTGCACAATAGACATTTATTATACCGACATCTACCACATTAGCGCGACCTGCTCTTGTACGGCACAGTACGGCATTTGACACATTATATGGGAAGACGAATAAGTGATGGTTCGGATTCGAACTATCTGCTTATGGGCAACACGTGTGAGCCCATTCTCACACGTGGAATGAACCCAGACACTCCCGATTACGTAGCGAACAAACACGTATATTAACAGAATATAATGTACAACCGGAGAGTATCCGATGAAGCTCTACTGAGCTATACAGTAACGTAGTTAACGCCGTAGATCCTCGAAAACCAACAATGGTGGATCAATCAGAAAAGGAGCAATACCGATGGTCAAGCACGACCATATCGTTCGAGAGTCACAACGGAAGAGAGCGATCGACACGATCCGCGCGTCGACCAACGTAGCGAGTACGTTGTGCGCAGGCTTAGCGACTCCCCACTACGCGGCAAGTGCGGAGTGGTAAGCGCGACCCCACAATTAGCGCGACCGTGTTGCCCTCTTACGGCGAGGCAGAATCCAAGACCGATGCCCTACAGCTTGCGACAGCAGACTGGCAGACCTCCAAAACGCGACATAGCTGCCGCGTAGTAGAGCTGCAGACCGTGATGGATACCTTTTTTCGCGCATGCGCGACGATTTCAGCCTCAGTAAAGTACGATTCTCGAGGAAATGTGGCACCTTGAGCGCCACGCAGAACTTTAAGAAATTGATATGATTTGATTATGAAAAACGAATGTATGACAAGTGTATTTGTATATAGATCCGTATATATACACATATGAAGTATTAAAATTTAATACTCCATGACCAAGATTTACCAATAAAAATCTACACAGACGCATCTTTAGAGGGTATTGGGGCAATATTAAAACAAACGCAACCACATAATAAAGATAAGACAGTGGCATACTTTTCAAAAAAACTGAATGAAGTCCAAAAAAGGAAAAAGGCCATATACTTAGAGTGTCTAGCGATAAAAGAAGCTGTGAAATACTGGCAACACTGGCTTATAGGGAAACCGTTTACTATATATTCAGACCACAAACCTCTAGAAAATATGAATATAAAAGCTAGAACAGATGAAGAGTTAGGAGACCTAACGTATTATTTATCTCAATACGATTTTGTAATAAAATACATACCAGGTAAAGAAAACCTCGAAGCAGACTGTTTGAGCAGAAACCCGGTATTAGAATCAGAAGATAACAGAGAGGAATTAATGAAGATAGTAAATTTGATAAAAATAGAAGATATAATGACAGACCAACAGAAAAATGAAACAATAAGAGAAAAACGAAATTTGATACAGAAGAATGAAATTGATTATAAAAAGATAAAAAAAAGAGAGAAAATTATCCTATCGGAAGAATTTAGCAAATACTTATAAAACAAGTGCATGAAGATCTATGCCACATAGGAATCAGACAGTTGCAGAGGAAAATAAGTCCAATATATACAACGAAAAATTTAACCAGAAATATAACAAACATTTGTAAAAACTGCGAAACCTGCAAAAAAAATAAATCAAGAGGCCAAGGAAAATATGGGTTACTGTCACAACTAGGACCAGCAACAAAACCATTTGAAATAATGTCTATGGATACAATTGGTGGTTTTGGAGGATCCAGATCAACAAAAAAGTATCTACATCTTTTAGTAGATCACTTTACACGATACGCCTTCATCGTAACCTCAAAAACACAGAGTGCATGTGATTTCATTAAATTAGTGAAGAAGGTGCTAGAAACAGATGAAATTGGAGTAATCCTCACGGATCAATATCCGGGAATTAATTCTAGAGAATTTAAAGAGTTTCTGGATGGAAACAATGTAAAACTAATATTTACAGCCGTTAATACACCATTCTCTAATGGTTTGAACGAAAGGCTAAACCTGGTCAATAAGATAAGATGCAGGATGAACGAAAAAGAAGGGAAAAAAGCTTGGACAACGGTAGCGAAAGAATGCGTGGATAGATATAATGAGACAGAACACTCAGTCACGGACTTCGCTCCAAAATATTTGCTGGATGGCATAGATGTAACCATCTTACCAAATGAATTGAAGATAAAGAAGAAGGAAGATAATTGGATTGAGGACAAAAGAATAGCGTTAGAAAACACAATAAAATCACACAACTACAATAAAAAATTATTCGATAAAAATCTAAAACAATACGAATTCAACATTGGAGACAAAGTCTATGTAGAGAACGGAAACAAACTAAATAGAAGAAAGTTAGATGAACTAAAAATTGGTCCATTTGAAATAATAGAGAAAATATCAAATTCTATTTACAAAATCAACACTGGAAAGAAGAAAACAGAATCAACTTTTTTTCATATAACAAAGTTACAACCAATTGGAACAGAAGAAGAAGAGACAGAAGACGAAGAACATGAGGAAAACATGTAAAAAGAAAAAAAAAATAGTAATAGATGAATAAATTGTTGAGGATCTTCACCCCGGGTGGGGGGGAGATGTAAAGAAATAGTATTTCTTAAATTCAAATGTTACCGCGCGTCGTAGAGCGTAGAGTGTTTACTGTTAGAGAGAACGACTAATAGAAAGAGGTAGATAGATAGACGATTACGTAACAGAGCACATGTTCACAAATTAAGAGTGATAAAAGTGTAAATAAACAAGTGAAATAGAATAAACTTTAAATGTCGTTTCTTTGTTTACAGGGAAACAATTTCTAGTTTATTTCTTGCTGAAGATCCTTGGTAATAGATAATTGTCTTATATATCTTTATATATTAATATAATTTAGACGTATTCTATATTTTGAGGATGGGGAAAGGAAGTAGTGCTAAAATAATTAAGCAAAATAAATAATAGAGAAGTAAAATTGTCGATGTTAACTTTTACAGACATGGGTGTTGATATAAGAAATAGTAGTAAATGGCTACTCCATGTTTGGTTCTTTGACTTTTGAATTCCTAAGTCGTACATTTGAACCACTGTGCGTCCCGTCAATTATACCGGCACATACCGCCGATATACATAGCTGCTGCGGGGCTCTGCTGTATAGTCCCTTCATCATAGATACGTTACTGGTTTGGACGCGCATGCGCGAAAAAAGGTATCCACGCTGGCATCACTGGCTGCAGATCGAAGCAGTTGGTTATCTGGGTTTAGTCGTGGTTTACCAGTTAAGGGGGTAGGATACCTAGAAATCTAACTAGAAGGAACTAGAATCTTACTAGATTTTGGGTCGAAACGTGGGTTTGCGCGCCTCGGTTTTTCTTCCTTATTTGAGCAGATTTTGGGTTGGGCGAAGGCTCATTCTAAAGAGGAAGGTTAAATACAGCGCGCTCAACTCATTATTTAATGAGATTAGGTTTATATCTAATATTATGAGTGCCCAAAGTAGAGGAAAAATCGAGAAAAACAACCGCAGATTTCAATGTATTTTTCTGTCTCACAGAGACTTTTTTGACTGATATGATGAGTTGAGTGCGCCGTGATGAACCTTCCTCTATCAAATGAACCTTCGTGCAGCTCAAAATATGCTCGTATGAGGACAAAAAACCGAGGCGCGTGATTTCATCCACATAGCAGAGATTTCCCCATATTACATTCATGATGACAGAGGTCTAGAGCCAATTTTAGTTCAGCTAGTTTAGACGAGATGGCGCCTAGTCAGGAGGACTGTCAACGTTGAATCCATGAAGTAAGAGCTAGCAAGAGGTGGAATCATAGCAAAACTGAAGCGTTTGGCTGATACAAATCAATTACATATGAATGCCACAGTGAAAGCGTGGCGCAGTCAATGTATGCTGTGACGTGGCACATTCTGCCAACGTCAATCCGAACCCTAACGGAAGACCGGGTCACATTTTGGCAAAGCCGTAGCGAGCGCGACCAAGGCAATCGCTCTCCCTGGGACGTCCGAAGCCATTAAAGAACGAAATTACCGCGTTCAAATGTCGCGCCGCTGGGCGCGACATGGAGTTTCAGCTACCACGATATCGAGGAGAACCAGAGCCTGTCTCCGGCCACTGATTGGCCAGGATCCCGAGGCGAAGACGCCCGGAGCACCTATCGCTGCAGGCTGCGAGTGAGGAAGACGGCGAGGATTGGTCAGAGCCCAAGTCCATCAACCTGGAGAAGCCGACGAGGTTAACGGAACGAAAGCACGACCATCTGCTCACCCTCGTCGACGTATCGCCCGGAAAATGTCATGAGAGCTGCTCCGGACGGCTCAAGTCCACTTCTACCCGCCGACGTCACGATATCGGCCGAGCCCCGGTGAATTCAAGAATTACCGAGGGCCCGGGTCCGAATGTCATCACTCCGTCCCTGCGGCCAGGAGCCACGCGATAGGTCCGAGCGTCGCCTCAGCGGAGATAATCGCGGGAGAGGGGGACGCCTCGCTTCCGCGTTCACGAGCCGGCTCGAACTGGGTCACTAGGCCATCTTGAATGACAGTGAAAGCACGTGCGATTATAACCGCGATTATTATCGAGTCTCTTTTGCATCGGCTGCCATCCCGCTAATCTCGTGGTGAGTACCGGTCAGGCTTTCGGAAGTCGATTATAATATTGTGACCAGTTCGTGTTGGTTCGGGGGCGAAATAGCGTGAGTAGAATCTCCGACTTTGCGACTTTGCGTGCACACGTGCCGCTGGCGATTCCGACGACCGAGAGTAGCTCTCTCGAGAGGTCCGCCCGGCAGTGGGCCGTTCGGGCGACGGTAGCCCGTACGCGGGATCCGGGACGAACGCTGAAGAAATTACGGAGATTGGCTTCCCTCGAGACGTTCCACGGGGAACGACGTCACGAGGTCAGTTCTGTTCGCCCGCCATTACATCTCGCGCGTGTACCGGCGGAATTCCTTGGACCGTGCATTTCATCTGAGCTCGGCAGAAATCGTGCCTTCTTGGCTTGTATTTCACGCGAAGTCCTGTGACTGCCGAGCTCGACGCGAACGACGAGGCTACGCGCGTTCGGCAGAACATCCGCCGAAAATCATCGCCTACGCGCTGGCAAATACGTTGACTGCCGCCGGTGTCCATCGGGGGCTTGTGTAACGCAACGGCGACAATAAACGTCTGATATTTGCCCTGTAAATTCTGAGTCGTCATGCTTCCTCTAAGAACCGTTCCCGTCGCGGGGAATGACCCGTCCTTTTCCTCACGCGGAACCCTGGCCGTTCACGTGGCCATCTCCGGCCGTGTAGATCCTCGCCGATTCGGAATACGATCGAGAATTGTGACGTGAGCTATTCAGAACACTGGCACAACCTCTGCCTGGCGCCCGATTTCGCGTGAACTCGAAATTTCTTCCATTCCGATCCGAATCGACGAGAGATCTTTTGTCCCGCGAGGACCACGTCCCGCGCGACCGAGACGGGGCCCGGTCGTGCGGCCATAATTTCCCGAGTGCGGCTGCCCTTCGTTCTCGTGAACGGCAGGCGACGTGACAATGCATTTTCATACGATTGTAGGTTAGGTCACAGCGGTTGTGTCAACGTGGAATCCACGTGGAATCATAGCAAAAGTGAATCATTAGGCTGACACATACATATGAATGCCACAGTGAAAGCGTGGCGCAGTCAATCTATGCATTTTCATACGATTGTAGGTTGGGTCAGCGGCAGGGGGTATAAGCTGTAATGGAAATAGTTTGACCAGTATGTTGCGTGTCCCGAATGTCAGGCGGTGTTGGTGTTGCATGCGCAGATGATCCACGCGCACCATGTGTAGCGTCCAGTAGCGTCTACTTCTTTGCAATATGCAGGGTGTTTAGCAACAGGTGGGAGAAAATTGAAGGGGTGGTTCTCGACGATAATATAAGACGAAAATGAAGAATAAAAAAATTTCGATTTCGACTTCGTTATTTAGTTATTAACAGTTAAAAATCCGCCTAAAATGCTGCAACACGTCTAACAAAAGTGTACGTTGCGTACGTCACACAGGCGCGCGACAGACTCGTATCAAGTGACAAACGCATCATACCTTGGTTCTCATTTGGGGCCCCAGCGAGGTGAAAATGTTTAAAATATCGTTGGACGACATTGAACCTACTTACTCGTTAAAATCCACAAGGGCATTTATAATATCCGCCCTATGGAATTATCGAGCAGAAGGGTCAATGCCCTTTCACTTTTAAATTGTTCATAACACCGTACATAATACACTGGAACGAACTACACGCATGCTCTAGCACTATTTTCAATATCATGCACACGCACTACGAGTTTACAGAGATGCGTTTGTCACTTGATACGAGTCTGTCGCGCGCCTGTGTGACGTACGCAACGTACACTTTTGTTAGAAGTGTTGCAGCATTTTAGGCGGATTTTTAACTGTTAATAACTAAATAACGAAGTCGAAATCGAAATTTTTTTATTCTTCATTTTCGTCTTATATTATCGTCGGGAACCACTCCTTCAATTTTCTCCCACCTGTTGCTAAACACCCTGTATATACCAAAATGTTCGATGTTTCTATAACATTGTGGGCTGGCCAATCGGCTAACGAGTTGGACTACCAAGCTGTAGACCGGGGTTCGAATCCTGTTGGGGAAGACAGTTTCTTTCGCGTTTTTTAGCGTTTATATCTATATATACTGTCATTAGTTCCGTCCCAGATCATAGAGAGCGCTGAAATACTGGTTGAATTTTTCACGGCAGCTTACACCCCCTGGTCGGCGGTTTCCAACATGGAAGCCAGGAGAGACGCTAAAATTTTGGAATAAAAAATTAATTTCCATACTATGATATGTACAAATAATTTATTGGTACCTAATTGATTGGTTCAGAAGTTTACATATTATATTATATATTATATGTACGCATAATATATGTAAATATATATATTATATATTATAAGACTCGCGTTACCAGGATTGCAGGGATGTGGGATGTCAAAGGAAGATTTTTTTTCGTTTATAAAATTTATTGAAATACATAAATATGTCAATATATATTTATAATTTTTCTTGCGCTATAAAATCTTTCACCTTCTCCTCCTCCTCCTCCTCCTCTTCTTCCTCCACCTCCTCTGCTACTGTTACCTCTCATTCCTCCTCCTCTTCTTCCTCTTCCTCTTTCCCCCTTCTTATGCCGATACCTCATGGTTTTTACTATTTTTATCAGTTTTTGCAGCTGGAACACAAAAAACGAAAATTATACAATATTTTATTTACTACTCCTGGATTTTCGTATGCGTGGTCGGGCCATTATATACGTACTTTTTAACTTCCCGATTTTATAGGGAAGTTATTGTAATCACCCCGAAAATCGAAAATCGATTTTTTAGCAGATCTTCACGTTGCATGGTCATTGGAGTCATTTTAGACTATTTTCAGCAAAATGTTCGTATGTGTGTGTGTGTGGTGTGTGTGTGCGTATGGCCGTTTGTATGTTATCAAATTTTTCGTTAACGTTTTCTGAAAAAGTAACAACGCGATCAGAATGATGAATGATGCAATCGATGTGCCCCGCTGTAACTTAGAGCTGATTAGATTTTGGTCCATTTTGGTCAAGTAGTTTTTTAGTTTTTTTAGATTTTTAGCTTTTTTCGAAAGAAGTTCATTCAACAATGCAATTTATACGAGAGGATGGACATTTTCCATCGAATAAACAAACGCAATTACAAAAAAATTTTTTTCTTAATTTTTTTTTTTAAATTAAAAAAAAATTTTTTTTTTAAACTGATGCTAATGTTACCCCGTGGAATAATCGAAAGTTATTCCAATGCAAGAGTGGGTTAATCATCGCTACTGCCGACAATACCTTTTCAAAGAATATTAATGAGTGTGTAAACTAATTTATATTACAACCATTGATAATACAATCTATTCAAAACGAATTGTTACCTGCAATTTTTATTCAACAAACTACGTACGTCGTTTCATCGGTAGAACGCACCGTTGACAGACATTAACGTTTACTTATTATTGTAACGTCTTAGTACGATAGTAATGGGGTTTTAGCATTATTTAAATTGAAATATCTCCTGAACTACTAACTTTTCGACGTACATAGGTTTGTACTTTTTTATAACGACTGTCCAGCTGCATCGATTGATGTATTAAACTATGCTTTAGAAACAGCCGCATGTAAAGAAGTCATAAAACCTGATTGTTATTTACGAGATAAACATATTAATTTATTTCGCGAAATTATGAACAGAAATCTAAACGAGCGTGGAATATACAACTTTGCTCAAGATACTGATTACGTTCGAGCTTTTTTGAGTAATTTACAAGAGATCCCAGAACATGAGACGAATATTCAGATAATATACACTGGTGAAATTGGAAAAAAGGTAGTAGGACATTGGATTTGCACAAGATCTGATGATAACGGAAATGTACACATTTATGATAGTTTTAATGCTAATCATTTGAACCATGATGTAATAGATTATCTGAATGCCCTGTATAAATATAAGAAAAAATATATATTTCACAGAGTACAATATCAAAACAATGCGTTTGATTGTTGTTTGAGACAAGGCAGGGAGAGAACTACGAACTTCGGTGAAAATCGTCACTTTATTAATCCCGCGACGGGATCGTCACTCCCAACGAACTTGTACAAACTATGTAGAAAAAACCCAAAACCGAAGCGCGGTTGGGTTCACAATAAAGCTTGTAGAAAAGACTAAATAGAGGTAGCCTTGATTTAAATAGTATTCCTTGCTCGGCGTTGAGCGAGGAGAGATTTCTCGAATGACACCGGTCAGCGGGACGCGATACCGTTCGAGAGCGAGCGAGATAAAGAAAACGTTTCGACAGCGAGAGATCGTGCGAAGAAGTGACTGAGTGATCGATCAGCTGGCCGTTAGCCGTCATCGGCGAAGAGCGTGGTTGGCGGATCGATAGAGCGATCCGCCAATCAGACTCCCGTTCCGATGATCGACAGTCGATGGTAATCGATCTCGACGCGTGAGCCTATGGCCGCGCGAGCCGCTGATCGATCCTCGATCTCGCTGTCTCTCGAACGTCAGCCGATAGCGTGGCTGCGCAATGGTTGACGCGCATGCGCTGCTGACGCATTCAGCCAATCCCAAACATTGTGGAGCATTTGCGATTTATTTTGCAACATTACTATGCTATAACAGGGAACCAAGCGATCAACGAGCATACGATGTTGGTTTAATGCGACGTCATATAGCAAACATTTTGATAAGTAGAAAACTATTGAACTTCCCTGAAAAAGTATAATCTTCTTAAAATGTACACTAAATAATGATAATAAATAATATCCTGCAACTAACGAATCGGGAAGTTCTTTGTGTGGCTCTTGGGGAGTCACACACCAAATCAAAAACATTAATAGCTATAGGTACTACTAGCCATGCGTACCACTAACCCTCGCGCAAGAACAGTCGTACCCGCGAACTCGCGAAGCGAGTGAGCAACAACAACCCTATTCGCGAGCGAGCGAAGCGAGCGAGCAACAATAACCTCACTCGCGAGCGAGCGGAGCGAGCGAGCAACAATATCCCTCTAGTTTAATTTGGTTTCGCCGTATTTCCAGCGACCTACGCCGTCGTTCCGGCGATCCCCTCACAGCTAAACGCGACGTTGACCGCGACGACGGCCGTCGGTGCGACCGTGATTGCGATCGCGACCGCGACGTTGACCGCGACGACGGCCGTCGATGCGACTGCGAGCGTCGGTGTGACCGTTGTCGCGACTGCGAAAGTAGGGTATATACACCGGTTCTAAATCACCGTTAAATTCACGAGAGAGCATACCTTATTTCACGGGAGAGCGGTACCGCCGCAGAGCGATATTGCGCAAGCATATTCGAGAGAGGGGAGGGGAGCGGGGGGGAATTTTCATGGAATTATATTTTTCTTGGAACGAAGGGAGATCGTTTCTAGGTCAAGGGCGGTGTTTCATGGAATTATTTTGCACTATTGCAATATTGCGACATATTTTTCATGGAATTATTGCGTCATATTTTTCCATGTATTTTGTTGCAATATTGCGTTATATTTTTCTTGGAATTATGTTTTTCTTGGAACGAGGGGAGATCGTTTCTAGGTCAAGGGCGGTGTTTCGTGGAATTATTTTGCACCGAATTGTTGCAATATTGCGACATATTTTTCATGGAATTATTGCGCCATATTTTTTCCATGTAATTGTTGCAATAATCTCTAGGCGTCATGGAATTATTACGTCATATTTTTTCCATGGAATTATTACAATAATCTCTAGGCGTCATGGAATTATTACGTCATATTTTTTCCATGGAATTATTACAATAATCTTTTCACCCAGTGTCATTCCCACGGTTGGACACTTCTGCCCCGTGGCGGCCATAGTGCTCCAGAAACGTGTTCGAACGTGTTTCGCGATACCCCCTTTGTAAGAGAGAGAGAGAGATGTTACTTGATTGTCCTCCCTCCCACTTCCCCGTGGCAATCATAGTGCTCCTGAAACATGTAAGCGTGAGAGTATTGTGCTTTTATCGTTTCACCCGGTGTCATCATAATTAAAAACGAGCGCTGCATCGTTGGAGTGCAATTGAGACTTGGAAATTTCAAAGTTGAAAAGAATATTTTGTTAACAACGGTAGCAAGATGGTTGAAACGTGGAAAAAAATGTTGAAGTGTTTGACGCGCATGTCAATGCTGGTGAAAACTATGGACGAGTATCGCGAATGGCATCGCTCGTACACCGAGTCTCTGCAGTGTTGCATCAATTATCTAGCCTGTGCGAAGGATGAATTGTCGGTAGGTGAGAAATTTAGTTTAACATCGACTATGTGTCGTATGAAAACTTTGAACGTTTCGTTGAATCATCGTATTTCGTCGTCGCGCGTCGGTAGAGGTTTATACGACCGCGGCGGTGCGAGAGCCTCGACGCATCGTTGGGAAAATGTCGAGTCGGCGTTTGAAAATCGCATATCAACCGGCATCGTTATCAACGTCGAACATATCGATCCTAAGCAATTTTTACAACACGCGAAACGAATAATTACGGGACGCGTTACGGAATTTTTAAACGTGCATTCATCGCTGAAAGCTGGCGTAACGTTGGAGGCGGAATTCATGCAGCGCGCCAACGAGGTTTCCGTGAAAAGTTTCGGCACGCGAAACGTCGCGTTGTTTCGGACGAGCAATCTACGACGGTGGTACCAGAAAGACGTTGTGCCGACGATTTTGACATCTTTGGAAGAGTTTCAAGAGCGAGACAGTGGGTGGGCGCTGTCGAAGATACTACATTTGATTGTGAACTTTGGCAAATACCAGCCGTTGCAAGCCAGTTGCACCGGTGCAAGCTATTTGCCTCGAACGATACAGCGGAAAAGAGCGGTCGTGAACGTGGTTAGCAACGACAACGCATGCTTTTTTTGGGCGGTCGTGGCGGGTCTCTATCCAGAAGAGACAAATCCGTCGCGTTTGTCATCGTATCCACACTACAAAGCGGTGCTTCGAACCGAAGGTTTTCAATCGCCCATGCTGTTCAAAGACATTCGTAAATTTGAACGAGAAAACGACGTTTCCGTGAACGTGTTCGAATGGGCGCGCAAGAGATGCGTAACGCTTCATTTGACCGAGAAGAAACGGAGGAGACATGTCAACTTGCTGTTTCTACAGAATGCCGCAAAGACGCGTGGTCATTACGCGTGTATACGAAATTTGTCACGACTGGTTTCATCGCAGCTTAGCAAGTTGGATCATAAGAAGCATATTTGCGATCGGTAAGTTGCACGTTTTTTTGAATTTTAAAAAAATTCTTTAAAGCAGAAAAAAGTTTCTTCCCTCAGGTGCTTGCAATATTTTCCCACGCAGGACAGATTAAACGTTCATACGATCGACTGCGAACGAATGAATGATTGCGCTCTAGCGCTTCCAACGAGTGAAGATAAGTGGTTGCGGTTTAAAAACTTTGCGAACAAAGAACAGACACCGTTCGTTATCTATGCTGACTTGGAGTGTCTGCTGCTGTCTGAGGAACAGGAAGGAGAAGGCCGTGCGGCACGCGTACAGTATCAACATCACCACGCGTTTAGCATAGGATACTACATGTGTTGTCGCTACGACGTATCGTTGTGCGAGTATCAGGTTTATCGCGATAAAGAGGGATGCGCCGCGTGGTTCGCGAACAGGTTGTACGAGCTGAGTCGCAAATTACAGCCGATATTCGACAAAACGGTACCGATGAATCCGCTAACCGAAACGGAAAAGTTAAATTTTCGTACGGCCACGCATTGCCACGTCTGCGAGAAACCATTTGAAGAAAACGATATACGGGTAAGCGATCATTGTCATTTCACGGGCGCGTATCGTGGTCCGGCTCACAACGGATGTAATTTGAGCTATCAATCTTCGTACGTTATACCGGTGGTTTTCCATAATTTATCTGGCTACGACGCACATTTCATCATCAAAGAATTAGCAAACTCGTTCGAGGGACGGATAGACGTGTTACCATTGACGAAAGAGAAGTATATCTCGTTCACGAAAAACGTTTCCATCGAGAGAGAGAGACGGGCGAAGAGCAGAAGTATGCAAAGATGTTGATATTCCGCTTCATCGACTCGTTCAAGTTCTTGAACTCGAGTCTGGACAAGCTGTCATCATACTTGGACAAAAGTAAATTACGCATCGTACGAGGTGAATTTGCACATCTTTCCAACGACGACCTCACCCTTTTGACCAGAAAAGGCGTTTTTCCATACAACTATCTGACATCGTACGATAAATTAAGCGATACATGTTTGCCACCGCGCGAAGAATTTTACAATCGGCTGTATGGCCGCGAGATATCCGACGTCGATTACGATCACGCGAATACGGTTTGGTCGCGTTTCGCTATACGAACGCTAGGACAGTACAGCGATTTATACTTAAAATTGATGTGCTGTTGTTGGCGGATGTTTTCGAAAATTTTCGCGATGACTGTCTCGAGAATTACAAGCTCGATCCGGCACATTATTACACGCTTCCTGGTTTCGCGTGGGACGTGATGCTGAAAATGACAAATATTGAATTGGAGTTGTTCACTGACGTGGACATGCTTTTGTTCGTGGAGCGAGGAATACGTGGTGGATTGAGCCAGTGTTCTCACAGATATGCACATGCGAACAACAAATATTTACCTACACATGACTCGAGTAAACCGTCCACCTTCTTAATGTATTTCGAAGTGAATTATTTGTACGGTTGGGCTATGTCACAACCTCTACCGTACAGAGACTTTCGATGGGTGAATGACGGGGTAGATGATTTTGACGTTGAATCCGTTCCGATCGATAGCCCTGTAGGATACATTTTGGAGGTGGATTTAGAGTATCCACCATGCGGATCTTCCATTTTGTCCAAGTCACGACGCGGCGATGACCAGCTCGAGTCAAAGAAAGTTGATGGCAACACTTCGCGATAAGGAGCGATACGTTGTACATTACCGATACCTCCAACAAAGTTTGAAACACAATCTGAAATTGAAGAAAATTCATCGAATTCTAGAGTTTCAGCAGTCGCGATGGTTGCGCGGCTATATCGATTTGAACAAAAAACTAGAGGGATATTGTTGCTCGCTCGCTCCGCTCGCTCGCGAGTGAGGTTATTGTTGCTCGCTCGCTTCGCTCGCTCGCGAATAGGGTTGTTGTTGCTCACTCGCTTCGCGAGTTCGCGGTTCGCGGGTACGACTGCTCTTGCGAGAGGGTTATTGGTACTCATGGCTAGTAGGGTCTACAGCTATTAATGTTTCATATTTGGTGTGTGACTCTTGGAGAGTCACACAAAGAACTTCCCGATTCGTTAGTTGCAGTATATTATTTATTATCATTATTTAGTGTACATTTTAAGAAGATTATACGTTTTCAGGGAAGTTCAATAGTTTTCTACTTATCAAAATGTTTGCTATATGACGTCGCATTAAACCAACATCGTATGCTCGTTGCTCGCTTGGTTCCCTGTTATAGCATAGTAATGTTGCAAAATAAATCGCAAATGCTCCACAATCAAACGCATTGTTTTGATATTGTACTCTGTGAAATATATACTTTTTCTTATATTTATACAGGGCATTCAGATAATCTATTACATCATGGTTCAAATGATTAGCATTAAACTATCATAAATGTGTACATTTCCGTTACCATCAGATCTTGTGCAAATCCAATGTCCTACTACCTTTTTTCCAATTTCACCAGTGTATATTATCTGAATATTCGTCTCATGTTCTGGGATCTCTTGTAAATTACTCAAAAAAGCTCGAACGTAACCAGTATCTTGAGCAAAGTTGTATATTCCACGCTCGTTTAGATTTCTGTTCATAATTTCGTGAAATAAATTAATATGTTTATCTTGTAAATAACAATCAGGTTTTATGACTTCTTCACATTCGGCTGTTTCTAAAGCATAGTTATAACCATCATTGAGGAAACATTCTGCAGGCACTGCATATTCATGATTATTTTGGTCGATATGCTGGTCCGAGATCATTATACATTCATCAAAATTTGTAAAATTTTTTTCAGGATTCATTTTTTGATTTGTGATTGTTACATCTGTTTTCTCTACATTCTGTTCTTTTTTTTATATTTGACAACCTTCTTATCGAGGATTGCATAAATGGGCTTATGATAGCTGAAATATGTTTCATAAACACCGCAATCTATATCATCAACATTTGAGAAAATGATATCTATTTGCGTATTCAAATTGGTCGTTATACTATTGGATGGTAATTTAGTTTTTAAATTGTACTTGTTCAAAAGGTTAATCAAATAATTATTACCATTATCCTTGCAATTTAATATATTGTAATTAAAATCACCTATCAAAACCTTTTCACTTTCAATTGTAATTTTATTCATTATTCGTTGTACAACGCTACCAAACATAGAATTAGTAGCTTTTGGTGATTTATAACCACTTATTATATAATAATTTCTGATTTTAAAAGTAAACAATTCTATATGCTCATTTGAACTAAATTCCTGTTCAACAAATAATTTTTCTATTGCTAATTCTGTTTTTCCATAACAAATTAATCCGCGGCTGTTGTTGTGAATGTCGGATCGGAATAATATATTATAATTTAAAATATTCAACTCATCATCGGTTTTCGTTAATGTTTCACTAAAAATTAATATATCGCTTCGATGAAACCATGAATCTTTATTTATATGAATTAATTTACTTGTCAAAGTACCAATATTTTGATATATAACTATTAATCCGTTTTCATTGACCAAATTATTGAATTATAATTTTAATTGTTTAGTTTTTCGCAAACGATACAATTCATCGTTAGCCGGGTTTGCAGTATTCATCTTTGTTTTTTTCGATACTGTTAATTTAAATTGTCCCAAAATATATAAACCGCTCAATTTTGAAACTCTGCTCAGTGCTACATACAACATTTGTAAAGTTCGCCTTTCTGATTTTTTAAAATCCAAACATACTTTCTCGTATGTTTGTCCCTGACTTTTATGAATCGTAATCGCTTCAGCAGGAACCACTGGAAATTGACTACGTACGATTTGATATTTTTCCTCACTCGACATATTTACTTGATTCGATATTTTTATTATTGGTGTTAAATTTTGATCAATATTTGCATTTTTCATATAATTACGATAACGAGTTCTTACTTTCTCTCCTATTCTGGGCAATTGAAAATCTAACCACAATATAGACGGAATTTTAGTATTTTCTTGAAAAGTAATAAATTTTAATATTCCGCATGCTCCATTAACCAATCCGTCTTCAACATCAATGTTATTAATTATCATATATTTTATATTAATTTTCAATTTAATCTCAGTTAATAATTCGTTTTGAACTGATTGTGTTTTTAAAGATTGTAATATAAATTTTTTTGTACTTTCATCGATATTCTTCGAAAAAGTATTCTCGGCAGTAGAGATGATTAACTCACTCTTGCATTGGGATATTTTTCGATTATTGTAAGCGGTAACATTAGCATTAGTTGCATATAATCTTATTGCTATATCTGGAACATCATTTTGATTTTTAATTTCTCTCGATTTAATTAATTTTATGTCATCTTCAGACATTTCTCCAAGAGCTAAATTATTTAGAGCATTTATAAACGCCAAATCATCTTTTTGTCGCATAACTTCCGTCAATTCATAAAATTCAAATTCGTTCCATAGTGGATTAATATCAATAAAGGGAGCCATTTCGTTTCGTCTCGAGACTTGATAAACAGGTTTATCTCGTACAGGTGGTAATTGATTTAAATCCCCAACTGCTAATACAGAAAGACCACCAAATGATTCATTTATACCATTTATTTGCCTTAAACGTGTATCAATGTAGCCTAGTATTGTACAACTTACCATCGATATTTCATCAATTATGAGTAATTGTACGTTTGATAATTTTTCACGAATATTGTTGGCTAAGTCGCTTGACAATTGTGGTAAATTAACTCCAAATTGATTAATTGGTAAAGCGAAAGCAGAATGAATTGTTACTCCATTAATTAAAAATGCAGCCTTGCCGGAAGGAGCACATAATAATACTATTATTTTATCCATATCTCCGCCGGGCAATTTATCAAAATAATTAGTTATCAATTGATATAGTGTTTTAATCACTCTACTTTTTCCAACACCAGCTGAACCACTTAAAAAAATTTTAAATGGAACTTTATGCAATTTAAAACAATTCAATGTATGCATTACAAATTCTTTTTGTTTACAATTTAATTCTTTTACCATATCATGAAGTTCATTTTCGTTTACTCTTGCCGGACATGTGTATCTACTTTTATGAGATTCTTTTTTTATATTTTTTTCTTTAGCATTGTCTTGTTCACCACCTTGTTTGAATATATCAATATGTTGTGTACACGAATTTTCCTTAGCAACATATTGTTCTTCTTTCTGGTTCTCTATTTCACGATTATCATTTTCCACTTGTTCCAAAGCATCATCCATAGCTTTATCACTAATTATTGAAAATTTTTCTTGATTTGTTTCAATAACATTTATATTATTTTTATAAACCATTTCATGATCAATATTTTCAACTTCACTTGGTTCATCAAGCCAAGGCATGAATAACATTATTCTCTCTCTATAATAATTTGATGGATCTTGCTTCAATTTATATCGTCTGTATCTAATAATAGCTGTTTGTTGCCGAAATCCGAAATCATTTACTTCATCATTTTCGTCATTATTGTCAGCATCACGTTCCTCTTGTTTCTTTTTCGTGATCTTTCGGTAATTCGCTGCAAAATCAGCGAGGCATATATCATGTAAATCAATATCTCTTCTACTATAATTATGAAATATATCATCCATATAAATTTCGGTGGAGTCTTCATTTAATTTTTTTAAAGCATTCTCAGATTTTAACATTAAAACACGTTCTGATATCGGATTGGTATTAATGTATACTGTCTTTCTACTTTGCTTTGATAAAGGTAATGATAAAACATGATAGGCTGCTTCTTGTGCAGACATTAAATGACTATTTAAGAAAACATTGGTAATATTTCGAAATTTTTCTCTAACAGTCTTATTGTTATTATCACAGTCAATAGCAGCTTCCCTTAATAATTTTGATAAACCTCCTTCAATTTTACTAATGTAATTAGTTACATAACTCACCGCCGAATATTCGTCAAGTACAAACTGTAAATCCATATTCGATTCGAATAATTGTAAAATATCTGCATTATAACCATTAATATTCACTTCAAGGCTGGATCGTTTTAAGAATACCCGTTTTTGTTTTAAACTACTTCGAATAGCTAATAGGTATTCTTCATCAGTCATATTCAGTTTCTCTAGAATTTCATCATAGCTCATAACTATTTTTTTCTTATAAAATTCATTCATTAATTCATCAATAAGTTTATAGGATTTAGGTGCTATTTCATTTTTTTTATTTAATGGTTCCAGAATCATCGTTCTTCTCATTACTGGATAAGGGATATGAAATCGACACCGCTTATTTTTTTGTCCTTTGTAACAACTATGATTATGTTTGTGCATTTGAAATTTAATATATGGATTATTTTCGTCATATCTACATGTGATAAATCGGTCAATTAAATCAATCAATTCTTTGTTATCAACATGATCGTGTCTATCTTTAACACTATTGTACATAGGTGCTCCTTTCAACCACAGAAAAATATGTTCATGTGGACTTCCACGTTGCTGAATTTCCACTCGTTCATAACTATCCACAACCTCATATTCTCCGAAAATACTTTGTTTTTGTCTTAATAACCACATAAGCTTATGTGCTTTATGATCGAAATATCGAGCGCATGTAACGGGATCATTTCTAATTAGATCAGTTTTGGTATTGTAATCCAAATTGAATGCGTCTTGTACAGATAACGTTTTACCACCATCGCGATATTTCATCAATGTCTGCAATAACTCAGGCCAGTAACTTTCTGCAGCCGACACTGTCATAAAGAAAGTGGGTTTACCCAATTGACGGATCATTGCTAGTAACTCTTTCTTTTTTTGTTCCCAATATGCTGGCGATGAACGAATATTTTTAAGTAACTTGAATCCGTCATCAAACTCAATCAAATTATTCATAAAATCCGGATTCAAAACATCTGAAGCACGTAAATTCTTATTCGTATTCATTTTTATTCGTCTCAAACAGACATTTATACTAGATAAACACGATATCTCTAAACATTTTTTAGCCATAAATAAAAGCCTAGAAGGAATGCATGATCGTCGATCATACCGTCTAACTTCGGATCTTGTACGATCTGAATAGGATACTGATTTCGGCAAATTGAAAGAATATCCAGCAAATATTCTTGGGAAACACAATTCATCCAAATCATCCATTTTATGCCATGGTAATGGATATTTTCCCTGTCCTGGTGCAATAATATTCACAACGGAAGAATGCCCTTCTGCTACTGCAGCATTATTATCAACAAGTAATACTTCATCATTATTTATTTGATCTAAACAGATAGCATTTTTATTTTCCAATTCCATATTGTCAATCATTTCTTTCTCATCTACTTCATCGTTATTGTCAACTATGAAATTAATTTCTTCGCTACCATAACTTGCATAAGTTTGAAAATACTTTTCATCTACTTTAATAGCATATTTCACATACAATGGTGTTTTCACTAAATGTTGTAATGCTTTACAAATTACTCCTGGTCTGACTGATTCGAACATATAATCACTTTTATGATCTTTATGACGTTTTAATTTCAGTTGAATTGTTTCCATTTCCGTAAATTTTCGAGGGAATACTTCTAACATATTATTCACATCGATTTGAATATTAACAACACTACCTTTGAGGCCTAATTGTGGATTTAAAGCATATGGTTTCAGTGCGCGAATTTGCATAAAATTCAAAATCGGTGATACCATTCTTTCCTCAAGATCAGTCAATTCTTTCACTGATGTTGGAACTGTGGGAAACTTGAGACCAATGCTTGTTGACAACTTATACAGGGTGTTTAGCAACAGGTGGGAGAAAATTCAAGGGGTGGTTCTCGACGAT
Organism: Lasioglossum calceatum; assembly: GCA_963966675.1. Lineage (NCBI taxonomy): Eukaryota > Metazoa > Arthropoda > Insecta > Hymenoptera > Halictidae > Lasioglossum > Lasioglossum calceatum. The sequence continues at coordinate 1,737,828 of CAXAAD010000188.1, read as the reverse complement.
AATATAAGACGAAAATGAAGAATAAAAAAATTGCGATTTCGACTTCGTTATTTAGTTATTAACAGTTAAAAATCCGCCTAAAATGCTGCAACACTTCTAACAAAAGTGTACGTTGCGTACGTCACACAGGCGCGCGACAGACTCGTATCAAGTGACAAACGCATCATACCTTGGTTCTCATTTGGGGCCCCAGCGAGGTGAAAATGTTTAAAAGATCGTTGGACGACATTGAACCTACCTACTCGTTAAAATCCACAAGAGCATTTATAATATCCGCCCTATGGAATTATCGAGCAGAAGGGGTCAATGCCCTCTGACTTTTAAACTGTTTTCACACATATCCACAAATTCTTAATCTGCACTGTTCATAACACCGTACATAATACACTGGAACAAACCACACGTATGCTCTAGCACTATTTTCAATATCATACACACGCACTACGAGTTTACTGAGGGGAATGAGGAGAATGTAAAGAACTGGTAATCCTTTAATGTTGAAACACTGCACTTTATTGAACTTGATTTACGTTGCGAGACTCGCTCACAGACGAAACGGACATCTTGAGGTCGTGTGATTTCTGCGAACGGAAATCTTCGACGCGCGCGAGAAGAATCGTCCGTACAAGCCTAGCATCCGTATGCACGCCGATTCGAGACAGCTGATGTGATCAATGGCACACACATGAGATATTTGGCGGTCACAGCCAGAATGAGAAAGAATCGCGAAGTTCGTGGAAACAGGACACACAATGTATTGGCATAGTAACGCGCAATGTTTGGGCGCGCGTTTGCTGTAAATCGGCGGGAGTTGCTGTTGTAGATCGGCATTTGTTTTATCGATCTGGCTCAGGCATAGACCTCATCAGCTGTCTCGAATCAGTGTGCGTATGGATTTTAGCTTGTACGGACGATTCTTCTCGCGCGCGTCGAAGATTTCCGTTCGCAGAAATCATACGACCTCAAGATGTCCGTTTCGTCTGTGAGCGAGTCTCGCAACGTAAATCAAGTTCAATAAAGTGCAGTGTTTCAACATTAAAGGATTACCAGTTCTTTACATTCTCCTCATTCCCCTCAGTAAACTCGTAGTGCGTGTGTATGATATTGAAAATAGTGCTAGAGCATACGTGTGGTTTGTTCCAGTGTATTATGTACGGTGTTATGAACAGTGCAGATTAAGAATTTGTGGATATGTGTGAAAACAGTTTAAAAGTCAGAGGGCATTGACCCCTTCTGCTCGATAATTCCATAGGGCGGATATTATAAATGCTCTTGTGGATTTTAACGAGTAGGTAGGTTCAATGTCGTCCAACGATCTTTTAAACATTTTCACCTCGCTGGGGCCCCAAATGAGAACCAAGGTATGATGCGTTTGTCACTTGATACGAGTCTGTCGCGCGCCTGTGTGACGTACGCAACGTACACTTTTGTTAGAAGTGTTGCAGCATTTTAGGCGGATTTTTAACTGTTAATAACTAAATAACGAAGTCGAAATCGCAATTTTTTTATTCTTCATTTTCGTCTTATATTATCGTCGAGAACCACCCCTTGAATTTTCTCCCACCTGTTGCTAAACACCCTGTATACTTTGCCTTTATAAGCATAATTTTTACAAGTTCCACAAATAAAACCTGACGGAAAATTATTTATTTGAGATAATATTTCATCATTTGCTTTATCGATTCTCAATTCATTTAATTTTACAACGGCAAATTTAAAAAAAAGACCTTCACAACAGCAACATATGAACGAAGGCGTTTCCATACGACATTTGATAAATTGCCATTTCAATTTCGCAGTGGTATTATCATCTTTTTGATTCAATAAACAGTTATATAAATTATCTCGAAACTTTAATACATCAATGTCTCTCTTTTCTTGTTGACATATTGTTTTTTTTAATGATTCTTGATATTTATATCTCAAGCTTTGTCTTAATTTTCGTATTCTTTGAACATTATTAAGTCTTTCCTTACATTTGTATTTTTTATGTTTCCTCATTATTCTCATGTGGTTAATATTTTGTTGTAATTCATTTTTCTTATACACAAGATTCTTCCGCAACATCTTATTTCGTGCAATATTTTCAGCAAGTTCTCGGGACTTATATGCATCATTATGCCGTAGTATTTTATTTCTTGCAGAATTTTCAGCAAGTTCTCGGGACTTATATGCATCATTATGCCGTAGTATTTTATTTCTTGCAGAATTTTCAGCAAGTTCTCGGGACTTATATGCATCATTATGCCGTAGTATTTTATTTCTTGCAGAATTTTCAGCAAGTTCTCGGGACTTATACGCATCATTATGCCGTAGTATTTTATTTCTTGCAGAATTTTTGGCAAGTTCTCGGGACTTATACGCATCATTATGCCGTAGTATTTTATTTCTTGCAGAATTTTTGGCAAGTTCTCGGGACTTATACGCATCATTATGCCGTAGTATTTTATTTCTTGCAGAATTTTTGGCAAGTTCTTTTGCAATATAATTTATTCTTTGTCTCAATATCTTCATCCTACTTAGTGTTTTTCTATTTTCCAATTGTTTAAATTCTGGAATTTCTCGTTTACGTTTAATTCGATTTAAATTTGTTTCATTCTCTTTGTTACGATAATCGTCATTTTCTCTTGTTCGCTTCTTTCGATTTTGCCTCATTTCATTTTCTTTTTTACGAAAATCGTCATTCAGTCGTTTCCGTTGCATTTGTTTGCGAGTAGATTCAATGTATTTTTTCTTACAATCAGTATTATCACGATATCTTTTTATGTTTCGCATTCTATTTTTCTCATATTCATCATTTTTATATGTACTTTTAAACCGTAATTTCTGCATGGCCTGTCTTATTTGTGCATTCCGTTTTTCTTCTTTTTCGCTCTCATTGACAACATTATTATTAAGGGAGAGATAATCATATTTTCGTTTTTTATTGATGGCTTTTCGTGATTGACGTTTTACCTTCATTTTCGTAAGTAGTGTATATAGGCGGGTTCTAATTCACTTTTTTGGGGCTAAAAAAGCGGAATTAGGTAAACGCTGTAAGGCGTATAGCGCGAGCCCGTTCGTAGGCGAGGGGAAGGGGGAGGGGAGGGGGCAGCACGGCGATTCAGTTTGTGGGCGAGGGGGTGGGGGGTGGGGGGGGGTTGGCAATACATCGATCCCCCTTATCAAGGACAGTTCCTGGAATTTCTTTCGGGGCCAGCTTCCTGGTATTGCGTAAGCCCAGTTTGTGGGCGAGGGGGAGGGGGGAGGGGGGTTGACAATACGGCGGTCCCTCTGATCAAGGACAGTTCCTGGAATTTCTTTCGGGCCAGCTTCCTGGTATTGCGTAAGCCCAGTTCAAAGGTGAGGGGGAAGGGGGGATAGCGATCTCTCGTCATCACCAACGGCGAAAAATTGTTATCGTTTGGCATCGAGTTGCATAAACAAAGATATCTGGACCCATGATACAGCATCCCCTCTTATCAAGGACAGTTCCTGGAATTTCTTTCGGGCCAGCTTCCTGGTATTGCGTTCAAGGCAAGCCGACCGGCGTAAACACTCATGCCCAAACGTGCGAAACGTAACGCCAAGCCGACCAGCGTAAACGAACGTGTCCGAACGTGTTTCGATATATCCATCTTTATCTTTTCGATTCGCATGTCTTCTTATCTACAGCAAGATGTAAGAGGAGCGCAGCCAGCCAACGCTCTTTCTTTTATCTTTGTTATTGTAGTTGGTTGGTTGGGTATAGGGTAAGGATGAATGAACAGGACGCGATGGAACGAGAATTGTCGTCATACGGAACGTTCCATCGTTGCAAGCGTTTGTCGTGTTAAAGTTATTCGAATTCGGTATTCGCAATTATACCGTGGCGCATCAACGGATCGAAGTTGTAAGAAATATTTTGTTGACAACCGTGCGGTAGCAAGATGATCGAAACGTTGAAAAAAATGTTGGCGTGTTTGATTCGCATGTCAATGCTGCTGAAAACTATGGACGAGTATCGCGAGTGGCATCGATCGTACATCGAGTCTTTGCAGTGTTGTGTCAATTATCTAGCCTGTGCAAAGAATGAATTGTCGGTAGGCGAGAAATTCAGTTTAATATCGACTATATGCCGTATGAAAACTTTGCACGTTTCGGTGAATCATCATATTTCCTCGTCACACGTCGGTAGAGGTTTATACGATCGCAGGGGCGCGAGAGCCTCGACGCTTCGTTGGGAAAATGTCGAGTCGGCCTTTAAAAATCGCATATCGACCGGGATCGTTATCAACGTCGAACATATCGATCCGAAACAATTTTTACAGCACGCGAAACGAATAATCACGGGACGCGTTACGGAATTTTTAAATACGCATTCGTCGTTGAAAGTTAGCGTAACGTTGGAGGCGGAATTCATGCAGCGCGCCAACGAGGTTTCCGTGAAAAGTTTCGGCACGCGAAACGTCGCGTTGTTTCGGACGAGCAATCTACGACAGTGGTATCAGAGAGACGTTGTACCAACGATTTTGGCATCGTTGGAAGAGTTTCAGGAGCGAGACAGCGGGTGGGCGCTGTCAAAGATACTGCATTTGATTGTGAACTTTATCAAATATCAGCCGTTGCAAGCCGGTTGCACCGCTGCAAGCTACTTGCCTCGAGCGATACAGCTGAAAAGAGCGGTCGTGAACGTGATCAGCAACGACGAAGCGTGCTTTTTTTGGGCGGTCGTGGCGGGTCTCTATCCGACCGAGGTAAATCCATCGCGTTTGTCATCGTATCCGCACTACAATACGGTACTTCGAACCGAAGGGTTTCAATCGCCGATGCTGTTCAAAGACATTCGGAAATTTGAACGAGTAAACGACATTTCCGTGAACGTATTCGAATGGGTGCGCAAGAAATGTGTAACGCTTCATTTGACTGGGAAGAAACGGAGGAGGCATGTAAACTTGCTGTTTCTACAGAATGCTGCAAAGACGCATGGCCATTTCGCATGCATACGAAATTTGTCGCGATTGGTTTCGTCGCAGCTTAGCAAGAAGAAAAATCTCAAGCATATTTGCGATCGGTAAGTTGCGCGTTTTTGTTTTTTAAATTCTTTGAAGCAAAAATACATGATTTTTCCCTTCCCACAGGTGCTTGCAATATTTTCCAACGCCGGAGAGGTTAAGCATTCATACGATCGACTGCGAACAGATGAATGATTGTGCTCTGGCGCTTCCAATATCGGAAGAAGATAAGTGGTTACGGTTTAAGAACTACGCGAGCAAAGAACAGGCGCCGTTCGTTATCTACGCCGACTTGGAGTGCCTGCTGCTGCCTGGGGAACAGGAAGGACAAGACCGTGCGGCACGCGTACAGTATCAACATCACCACGCGTTTAGTATAGGCTACTACATGCATTGTCGCTATGACGAATCGTTGTGCGAGTATCAGGTTTATCGCGGTAAAGAGGGATGCGCCGCGTGGTTCGTGAACAGGTTGTACGAGCTGAGTTGTAAATTAGAGCCGATATTCGACAAAACGGTACCGATGAATCCGCTAACTGAAACGGAGAAGTTACATTTTCGTACGGCCACACATTGTCATGTCTGCGAGAAACCGTTCGACACTTCCGACGCGACGAGGGTGCATGATCATTGTCATTTCACGGGCGCGTATCATGGACCGGCTCATAACGGATGCAATTTGAACTATCAATCTTCGTACGTGATACCGGTAGTTTTCCATAATTTATCAGGCTACGACGCGCATTTCATCATCAAAGAATTAGCAAACTCGTTCGAGGGGCGGATAAACGTGTTGCCATTGACGAAAGAGAAGTATATCTCTTTCACGAAAAACGTGAAAATCGAGAGACAGACAGGTGAAGAGCGAAAGTATGCAAAGTTGATGAAATTCCGCTTCATCGACTCGTTCAAGTTCTTGAACTCGAGTTTGGACAAGCTGTCGTCATACTTGGACAAAAGTAAATTACGCATCGTACGAGGTGAATTTGCGCATCTTTCCGACGACGATTTCAACCTGTTGACCAGAAAAGGCGTTTTTCCATACGACTATCTGACATCATACGATAAATTAAACGATACATGTTTGCCGCCGCGCGAAGCATTTTACAATCGGTTGTATGGCAGCGAGATATCCGACATCGATTACCTTCACGCGAATACGGTTTGGTCGCGTTTCGCTATACGAACGCTTGGACAGTACAGCGATTTATACCTAAAATTGGATGTGCTGTTGTTGGCGGATGTTTTCGAAAATTTTCGCGATGACTGTCTCGAGAATTACAAGCTCGATCCGGCGCATTATTACACGCTCCCCGGTTTCGCGTGGGACGTGATGCTGAAAATGACAAAGATCGAATTGGAGTTGTTCACAGACGTCGACATGCTTTTGTTCGTGGAGCGAGGAATACGCGGCGGATTGAGTCAGTGTTCACACAGATATGCGCGCGCGAACAACAAATATTTACCTACACATGACTCGAGTAAACCATCCACCTACTTAATGTATTTCGATGTGAATAATTAGCCGCGGTAACGAGATCACGTTTTCCCTGAACGCCTGGGCAGAGTTGTTGCGCACGAAGGAATATATTTCAGATTTACTTTCGTCGTCGTCTATGCAGGAACAGTGTCGAAAACTGAGTGATTATTTAACATTGAAAATAGTTAATGGCAATGGCATGAATCTAGTGAAATTATCGAATCAGTTCGTAGCTCTGTACATAACGGAAAAAACTATGCATAACTTGTACAATCTCGAATTCTGCGTGTACAACATGCATTCATGGTTGATCGACAATGTTCCCGCGGTGGCTGCTAAATTTATGAATTTTGTCGTCGCGGTGAAGGATAGTAACGCGAAGAATGTCATGAAAGCGATCGTCGAGAGCGAATCTTTCGATCAAAGTTCGCTGATCGATTGCGAACTGGCGGCTTCGTGCGCTGATATCATCGCGGCCGAGGCGTTAGCGCAAAAACAGAGAGGTTTAATAAATTAATGTCATGTGTGTGTGTGTGTGTGTGTGTGTGTGTGTGTGTGTGTGTGTGTGTGCGTGTGTGCGTGTGAAAATTATTCGAGAAGGTTTTTGTAACGATACATTATTTTAAAAATAAAATTATTCGTGAATATCTCTTTTGTATTTTATTTTATTACAAATTACATGTTTTCACAATTCATATATAGTAGAGAAAAAATGAATTATAGCGACTTCTACATATAGCCGTTTTTGAGAAAAAGATAACTGTCATAACTCTTACATATAAAATACGAGTAGAAAATACAATTAAATTATATTCGTTTTAGATATCCATGAATTATATGATGCATCCATCCCCAACCATTTTACATATACATTATTTCCTTTCCTGCGTAATATTTTTTCAACTAAGTATATGTCGGGATATTTTGTCGCACGTATCTCATGTTCGTAAAATCCTCCGGCGATAGGTTTGCCCCGCGCGTCGGCCAAGAGGTATGTGACAGGATTCGTTCGTTTCACCGCGATAATCTTGAATATTTCGGTTGACCAGTTCGGCGTGTATCCTTTGTCAAATAGGGTTTTGAACTTGCTAACGCGCACGCGATCATTGAGCTTAAATTTGGCAGGACCAGCAATCTTCTCCTTGTCGTACACGGTGGACAGAAGGTGGCTGGCATTTTTACGGTTCACGTCGACGGGGCGCATACGGATGGTACGATGTTTTCGATTATTGTAGTCCTCGGTCAACGTGGGAAGCGCATCGATCCAGCGATATTTTCCGCTCAACGAGAAAAATTTCCACATGCTGTTCTTCAGCGTGCGATTGAAACGTTCCACAACGGACGCTTTCATAGTGCTAAACGTAGAATAATGGTGGATGTTGCGACTCCTCAGATAGTCTTGGAACGTTGCATTATAGAATTCTTTCCCCATGTCGGTCTGCAAGTTGTTTGGGGCTCTACCGTCCTTCTTCAGCGCTGACGCGAAAGCTTTGCATACGTCGCTCGCATTTTTACTCTTCAAAGGAACCGTCCATGCATATTTGCTAAATACATCGATTATCGTGAGAATATATCGATGCCCTCGATTGTCTCGCGCGTATTTTTGAACTTCGACGATATCGGCTTGCCAAAGATCATCGAATCCTCGCACGATCACGCGTCTACGCGGGTAAAAGCGTCTCGCCTGAGCATGCAGCTCTTCCACAACGTTTCCTTTACTCATCGTCGTCGTCGTTGCCGTATCTGCGCGTATACTGTATCGAGTTTCCCATATATACTTTTCTTAAAATCTTCAAATTTCTCAGTTATATTCCCCTCCCTCATTTTTCCAGCGCTAGTATCGATAATACACGACAGCACAGGTACAGGTACAGGTACAGGTACAGGTACAGGTGCAGGTACAGGTATAACGCATGTGCAGTATGCAGTATGACGGTTGGTTCATGGATCATATTGTCTTTTACCTTCTCCTTCAAGGTCTCGTTGATACGTGATTGACACGATTGAGTTCGCATTTTCGTTTGTATCGTATCGAACACCTTGTATCGTGGCCAGTATTTCAGACTTTATCGTCTCTTTAGCGTTTTTCAGTTTTTCCATGATCTCGGATTCGAGCTTCGCGTTAAGCGTGTCCACGTATACTTTGGTTGCAGCGTGATCGTTTGCCTCGGGATTCGCCACGCGTCCGATCCTCGTACCTTTCGCATCATACAATTTAGCATCGTCGTTCAAGCATATAGCGTTATCGTGCACATAACTTTTAAAAACGCTGGGATAGAAATTCGGAGAAACATTCGACTCGCGTTTGTTCGCTTCGCGAAACACCATACCAAATTTGTTGATAGACATTTTTTTCGCACGAGTTAGTCTTCTTCTTCTTCTTCTTCTTCTTCTTCTGTTGCCGTCAACTTGTATCGCCTGCACAACCGTTTCACCTGCTCTACGATCCACAGTATTCGTTGAAATATCTCATCCAGTTTTATCATTAAACTTTGAAATCTCAAGTTCTGGCTTTCACCTTCGTCGTTGTCGTCTCCTCCTCCCGAAGATATCGTTTGATTCGTTTCGCAACAATTAAGACGAACACGCATTTTTTTTGAACCGTAACAATTTCATCGATTGACATCTCATTCGTCACTGACTCGACGAACGCGCGCGCGCTTTAATTTATAATTATGCCGGCTTCGCGAAGTTCTTCGATTATCGACATTATTTCATTGTCATGGTTGGAATGGCCGGCGTTCTTCGAAGCGGTTAACAATTTCAAACGATCGACGAGTTCGTTCGGATCGTCCCAATGCACGTAATCGATTGGATGGTCGGTCACGCGCATAAAAGTTGGAAGTTCAATCCCTCGCCCACCTCGCGATGAAAACAATGGTCCTATAATGTTCTTATACTTGTAACCTTTGTTTCCCATTAACTGATTCCCGCGTCGATGTGCATGCGTAAGATTGAGAATTCTTTTGTACACGTTCTTATCGTCCTCAGTGTACAGCCGCTCGTCGGGTATTTTATTGAATATCAATTCATAAAGACCGCGAGTCCCTTTATACCTTACTCCGTTCACGATGACATCATCGCTGCTGCTCACATCGAATGGGGAATTTCCCAGCATCAGCATATCGTCTCGGAGATATACTCCGTACACGTTGTCGGAATTTTTCGATGGCCCGGTAAAAAATTTTTCTAAATACTCGCGCGCCAACGGTCCTAAATTCTCGGATAGATGTTGATTTTCCTCTTGATGAGTTTCAGGATTTTCAAAAATATCGCGCATCGAAGATTCCAAAGATTCCGTGTTCGAGGACTGGAAGGTATCCTGTCGCGGTACCGTCGTCGCAGGCTCGATCTCATCATCGTCATTAACCCTCATTTTTTTCATAGAGGACGACGGCTGCGTTCCTTCAATATCTGAGAATTTTCTTTTTCTTCGTGGGCGGGACGGTGGTGACGTTTCATTGATATCGTTGTCGTTCGGTTCGACAAGCGGTCGTAAATTCGCTTGCAAATTCTCCTCGGTCGCCATTTTCCCAACTTTCGACGCTAAATACTTTTTACGTATGGCATCGTTGGTCTCTGAGAATTTTTTTTTTTTATTTCGTGGGCGGGACGGTGGTGACGTTTCCTTGATATCGTTGTCGTTCGGTTCGACAGTAGCCGTATTTTGAACTAGCTGTTTCAACGGTTCGACGATCGGTCGTAAATTCGCTTGCAAATTCTCCTCGGTCGCCATTTTCCCAACTTTCAACGCTAAATACTTTTTACGTATGGTATCGCTGGTCTTCGCTATTTCGTTCGCGATCGAAGCTTGCAGCTTCTCCTTCTTTTCCTTTTGGGCCGACATATTGACAGTGGAAGCGTAAGAGAGAGATTTACAGCCACGATACGATACAACACCGACAACCCTTACCGAGCAACTGCGCTCGTTACAGTACGACAAACTCGTTAAATCCACGTCTGTAACGACCGCGATTCGCAGGGCTGTCTTTATCGATTACGAGAAATCCATACTTCTTTCGCCAACAATTCGCACATAACGCGCTAAACGTCTCGAACGACATATCGGTATTTACGTGATCCCGATGAATGTGACGCAAGTTCATGGTATCCTGTTTGAACAGAATCAACAGATTGGCATTGTCGCGAATTAAATGTTTAGGTATTCTCGCGTACGACTGACCCAGGTAGAAGCAATCGACGTGCGAATGTCTACCCATCGCGAAATACTCTCTCATGATATCCTGCTCGTCACACGCCACGTCGTCGAAGATGAATATCGAATCGGGCCGTGCCTCTGCGGGAGGGATTACGTCGGTGTTGTCCGCGAACGCGAAGTAGCCTACATCCTCCCCCACGGATGAGAACAGTTTGCTCAAGTATTGATATTTTGGCTGACTCAGCGATTTTGAGTACACGTAAACGTTTGCGAATCGTAGGCCGTTCCCGCTTTCCAGCAGGCTAATCATAACGTTCGTTTTACCACATCCTGACGGGCCGCTTATGACGCATCGTACATTGCATGGTAACAATGATCCATGTTTTCGCATCGTCTCGTCGCAATCGTCGAACGCGCGACACATTGGAACGCGAATATCCAAAGGTTGTCTTACAAAACGCATGATCTGATTGATTCGATGAGAGGGTGGGCAGGTAGTATTTATACGAGAGCTCGAACACCGTTAGTATCAGTCACTCTTCGCGTCCCCACCCCTTCCAAACGTGAGAGAAAAAGGATCCGCGTTCTTTTCTTTAAAAAGAGAGAGAGAGCAAAAAATTGCTTATGCGCATGAATCGTCGTTCACAACGGCGTCTCGGTCCGCATACGGGTAAGGGGTTGTTAAACAGAGCTATAAACGCGTTACCGTTCGAATTGCATATACCTGGTTATCAATTCTGCGGTCCTGGTACGAAACTGACCAAGCGATTAGATCGCGGGGATCGAGGAATCAATCCGTTGGATGCGGCCTGTCGCGAGCACGATATAGCATATTCACGGTGCAAGGATCTTGGAAATCGTCACGCGGCCGATCGCGTTTTGGCGAATCGAGCGCTGCATCGAATAACGTCCGGAGACGCGACATTGGGAGAGAAGGTGTCCGCGGCTGCAGTGTTGACAGCCATGAAAGCTAAAACGAAATTGGGCATGGGCTTGATAAAGAAAAAAGCTGAAAAGAAAAAAAAAACGACAAAACGAATTCTCCCGGTCGCTAAACGCGGGGGTTTTCTGCCGTTGTTGTTGCCCGCTTTGTCGGCTATAGGAGCATTGACGGGTGGCGCCGCGGGAGTAGTCAAAGCTGTAAACAATGCAAAAGCTGCGAAGAAACAATTGCAAGAAGCGGAGCGACACCATCGATCCATGGAGGGTCGTGGGTTACGTCTCGCACCGTATAAGCATGGGAAAGGTTTGAAGGAGAAGAAAAAAAAAAAAAAAAAACAACGAAGAAAGACAACTCGACGACAGACGTCGAATTGATGGTCATCTGTAAAGGATTACCGTACTTTCGCGGGGTTTTTATGCGTAATGATTTGCCGCTGCGCGCGTGGCTAAACGAGCGAGGTATAGTTGTTAAACGCGAGCAATACATTTTCGTATGATTCAGCGCCGCGAACACCCCCCTCGTTGTCCCTACAACACCAGCGAGTTGTCACCTCGAAGCGAGCTCCCGTAGGTACGGTGGGGGAATCCACCGATTCCGATAAATAGGACCCCCCAGCCAGCTTAACGTACGTTCGGCTATACTCTCCTCTGCGAGTCATCACGAACACCGTTTCATTACCTAATCGCTACGAGCACCATTGTAAACCGTTCGATACTCTCCTCTGCGAGAATCGAGTTGAATAATCTCCTCTGCGAGCTCTGTTCTTCGTGTCAACGCGCCTCCGTAGCTTCAGTTACAATAAAGAGTGTCTGTGAACCGTACCACGCGAGTGAACTGATTGACAATACCCTCTCACGAGAAGAAAAAAACCAACTTCCGACTCACTACTCCTTTCCGTTCGTCACACAATCCAGTGCATTTAGTTCGCGGACTCTTAGTCTTTTTCTGAACGGGTCGGTGTAACAATAGTCAATCTAGATAATAGTCGTGGGCCGGGAACGCACTGGGTCGCCTATATAAAACACGGCTCACGTGTCAAATATTTTGATAGTTTTGGAAATCTTCGACCGCCGATCGAGTTGATTCGCTATTTCGGCGCGAACGCGACGATCTTATATAACCACGAACGTTTTCAAAACTATGACGAAAGCGTTTGCGGTCAATTGTGTGTGAAGTTTCTCCGAGAAACAACGTTATAAATTCTCTGGAAAGAGTCTCTCTCTCTCTGCGCAATGCATGCGAAAAAGTCATTTACGTTCACGTTGTCGGGAAGAAGTAGCGTACTTTCGTCCAAACACTTTCCGCCCATAGATCTGAGCAATGGCGAATACGAGCTGGGATTGCTCGATTTGCAAACTTATTACACGATACCGAACATCAGCGCCAACATCGGAAACAATCGATTTTACTTCGGCGAAAAAGATGAGGAGATCGTCATACCTGACGGTTCGTACGAATTGGAAGCGATAAACGCGTACTTGAGACGTGAAATATGCGCGCGATATCCCCCCAAAAATATCGATGAGTCATCCACCACCTCCGATATCGAATATCCGCTGGTCTTACGAGCGAACACCAACACCATGAAAAGTGAAATTATAAGCAAGTATCAAATAAACTTTGCAAAGCCTTGCAACGTGGGGTCTATCCTAGGATTTTCCATGGATCGTGTTTTACCACCGAACGCCTGGCATACTTCGAATGCGCCTGTGAATATCATCAGCGTGAATATTGTACGAGTAGAATGTAACATAACCACCGGGTCGTACGACAATGGTAAACTCGTTCACACGATACATGAATTCGCGCCCCAGGTACCACCAGGGTATAAATTGTCGGAAACGCCCGCGCGAGTCATTTACCTTCCGATCGTTGCGCGAGTAATTGACGATTTAACGATTCGCATAGTTGATCAATCCGGACGTTTGATTGATTTTCGAGGTGAAGAAATCACGGTGCGACTACACGCGCGACGAAGCAATGCTAATTCATAACAATACGGCATTCCATACGTTGAACAACAGCAGCGGCAACAGCAACAGCAACAGCAACACATTGATTCGCAAGAAACTAACCGCTGAGAAAAACGTAAAGTCATCGATTCGTAAGAAATTAACCGCGGAAAACGCCAAGTATCTACGATCATTGGGATTTATTGCTAAAAAGTAAGAGGAATAATCATGTTCGACGACATTTTGAACATCTCCGAAGCACCGATCTTCGACAATCGCATAACGAAGATTGAGCTGCACACGTACAATCCGTACGCTAACACGACGTTCGAAAACAGCGACGAGATAAGGATACCCATTCAGCAACAAGACCTGTACACGCTCCCGTGTAAAAGCTTCCTATACGTTGAGGGAAAACTTAGTTTACCGGCAAAACTCGAATTATCGGCTGGAGCAGGAGGAGAATCCCGCATCGATACGGCAAGTCTCGAGAACAATGCCGTTGCGTTCATGTTCGAAGAAATACGCTACGAATTGAACGGAGTAGAAATCGATCGGTCCAGAAATCCCGGTGCGACGACAACTCTGAAGAATTACGTGAGTCTGACCAGAACGAGAAGCAACGCATTGTCCAACGCTGGCTGGTTTGGCGATGACAGACAGAAACAGACTGCAACGGGCACGGCTGCAATACATTTCAACTTTTGTGTGCCTATGAGCGTTTTATTAGGCTTCTGCGAAGACTACAAACGTGTTGTGATAAATGCTAGACACGAATTGATTTTGATACGCTCGCGTACCGACGTGAACGCGTTGTTCAGTCTTTCAGCCGACGCGAAACCGATTCTGGATCTGTACAAAATTCAATGGCGAATGCCGCACGTCGCATTGGATGAAATACATAAGCTGTCCATGTTACATATTTTAAACAGCGACAGACCGATCGGCATGAGCTTTCGATCGTGGGATCTGTACGAATATCCTCTACTACAGACAACTACGAAGCATACATGGGCGATAAAAACAGCTCTGCAAATGGAAAAACCGCGATACGTGATATTCGCTTTGCAAACCAATCGAAAGAATAACTTAACGAAAACGGCTACACGATTCGATCATTGCGCATTGACAAATATTCGGCTTTACTTGAACTCGGAAACCTATCCGTACGATGATTTAAATATCGATTTCGAGAAAGGTAAATACGCGTTGCTCTACGACATGTATGCGAAATTCCAAGAATCATACTACGGAAACGGTGAAGCGCTACTCAACGTCACAGATTTCCTACGATACGGCCCGCTCGTCGTTCTCGATTGATCTCGACAAAATGAAGCGCTAAAAAATGCTACGGTCGATGTGCGAATCGAATTCGAATGTCGAACCGACGTTCCCCCATCGACAACAGCCTACTGCTTAATGATACATGACCGCATCGTGGAGTACAGTCCATTGACAAACATTGTTCGAAAAATTACTTAAACCGCTTATACCGATAAAAAAATATACTTTATCATTTCTCTATAGGAATTGTAACAAAAAGGAATTTGCAATAAAATAAAATACAAAAGATATATTCTCGAATAATTTTATTTTGAAAGACCTCAAATAATCTTCATACACGCACACACCCACATACATACACACAATTAAACTAATAATATTATCCCCTCTCCATAGAACGAGATATTTTTTACATTAGTGGTGGGGGTATTCATTATAAATTGCTCGCCGCAGTCGTCGTATGAAGTTATACCATAAAAAACGTCGACAATCACGGTTGCTATACGAAGTTACATCGCGTGTGTTTTTTTATCATCTGACTAGTCAACTTCCCCCTTTTCTTCAACGGTAAGTACAATAAAAAATTTTAAAATAAACGATGTAAAATCTAGTCAAAAACTTTCTTTATTTAGATGGATAGAATCACTCAAATCATTGACATGGACGGTTTCATCGTGGAAAAAAAATTTATATGCAAAGAATTGGCTATGATCGATGTTGCTTGCAACGGCTCGTTCGAACTCTTTGAATTTCGCTTGGGGAAGAAATTTCACTGTTTATCCGACGCTGACAAAAAGACTGCCCGATACGTTAGCAATTTCGTACACGGGATTCCATTTAAAGATTTCGGCTATGAAAACTATCAACAGCATGACATATTTGAAGTAATTCAAAATTTTGTACGCGATTACGCGAATCCTGTCGTAGCATATAAAGGTGGATGTTTCGAGAGAGACATCCTTCGAAAAATGAATATAAACTCGATCAATTTGGAAGATTTCAACTGTCCGAAATACGACGTACTAGTTCGCGATCCCATGTATGAAATTGCCGACGGAGAACCGTGTCGACTTCACTGTTGGCAACCGGCAAAAAACGTCGAAACCAAACGATATCATTGCAGTCTTCGCGAAGTACAAACATTTCGAGCATGGATTATCAATTATAAAAACACGTAAAGTATCAGTTATAAAGACGCGCCTACATCTTTGAATCCGCGAGTCAAAACCATAAACATGACACCTCTTTTTACCGTTTTGATTTTTCACACAGAGTTTCACACTGATTGCAAAATCGGAGATGGATTCTACAGCCGTCGCAACAACACCGACAACAACCGATCGCACAACACCACCACCACCACCCGATTATCGTCTCGAACGCGACAGACTTCACAGTTTTGATGGCTGGGGTACTCACACATCATCGAACCGGAGAAACTCGCCGCCGCTGGATTTTTCAATCTAGGTGATGAGGATGTTGTCGAATGTTTCGAATGCGGTATACGGTTGTGTCGATGGGATGAGGACGATGATCCCATGAAGGAACATCGCTACTGGTCGAGATTCTGCGGATACGTCCGCGGGGTGAACTGCAGCAACGTACCGATCGGAGTCGATCCCGGTACAATCCCTCCAATCCCTCGTGGTATGGATACCTGTGGAATCGCGAAAGAATCGGCGTCCGAACGGAAATAAATTAAGAAATGAAAAACTTCGAATATTCTATAAAACTTTATTTTTTAAAATAAATCTAATTTTATATATATTTTTATTCTTCATTGTCCACCTGTAAAAATAAAAAAAAATGTTATTAAGTGTATACATATTTCTTAATTAATAAATATATAAAATTATTTTAACTCTTTACTCACATTGTCGAACAGCACCTTCACGGCTGTTATATACTCCTCGTCCCAGTCCTCGATATCGATATGATAGCGACGGATGGCGAACCGCCATCCCCTTATAAATGCCGCTCTTTCCTCAGCGGAATCGAAAATCTGTTAATAATATAAAATTGTAATGCAAGACAACTATTCATAATAAATAATATAACATATTACTCTTATAATATTTCTTGTACTTACCATGAGATCCATTGCCTCGGTTAGAGGTATATTCGGGTCAACCATGATGTGCACCTTACGCTCCATTGTCACAAACATTTTGAATCAGAGCATCGACTGCATCCACTCTTTTATGCATGTATCCCCTCCCGGAAAACCGATGCAACGAAATCTCCCTCCACGAAAATTAAAAGAAAACGTTCATCGAACTCGCGAGATTAGGCTTCATCGAAATCTCCAATCGTGGAGAACGAAGGGTCCAGGTATCTCGGTTCAGGCGACGCCAGCCGAGAAAAAAATGTTTGGCTGGCGGGCTGTATGGCGATGACAGACAGAAAACAAAGCCAGCCAGCGTAAACGCTCCCTTACATCTTGCTGTAGATAAGAACACGCGCGTGAAAATTATGGGTCCGGGTATCTCGATGCCAGCCGAGAAAAATTTTTGACCGTTGGCGATGACAGATTTACGTTTTCACACAACGAAATATTTCTTTCAACTTCGATTTGATATCGTTCGTTAAATTTCCAGTTCTCAAAAATATAATTATACTTTGCATCCAACGATACGACGTTCGCCCGTTTCGATGATGTCCAATATTGTGGATGGGGATTCGATCACCGGCCATCGCGCGACGACTTGACTAAATCTTTTCGTGTAAGCGAAACATACGCGACTCGTTGCATCATTCCGCATTAAACGTTCCACCAATGTTTTCCGCTCGATCGAGAAATGATCACTCAAGTACGAATTTATAACGTGAGCCCAAGCTAAACTTTTCAACGTTGGAGCAGTCACGTCACCTTTTTCCTCTGATATGTCCATTTCGCACACACACGCAACAAGCCCAACGGGCAGTACGCGAAGTCCGTCACGTATCAAAAAATTACTGATCTTTAAATCTCACATGAAACATCAAAAATATCGTCCGAGCATCCGTTGATGCGCCACGGTATAATTGCGAATACCGAATTCGAATAACTTTAACACGACAAACGCTTGCAACGATGGAACGTTCCGTATGACGACAATTCTCGTTCCATCGCGTCCTGTTCATTCATCCTTACCCTATACCCAACCAACCAACTACAATAACAAAGATAAACGAAATTATTTGAAACGCTCCTGAGCGTTGACGCTGGCTGCGCTCCTCTTACATCTTGCTGTAGATAAGAAGACATGCGAATCGAAAAGATAAAGATGGATATATCGAAACACGTTCGTTTACGCTGGTCGGCTTGGCGTTACGTTTCGCACGTTTGGGCATGAGTGTTTACGCCGGTCGGCTTGCCTTGAACGCAATACCAGGAAGCTGGCCCGAAAGAAATTCCAGGAACTGTCCTTGATAAGAGGGGATGCTGTATCATGGGTCCAGATATCTTTGTTTATGCAACTCGATGCCAAACGATAACAATTTTTCGCCGTTGGTGATGACGAGAGATCGCTATCCCCCCTTCCCCCTCACCTTTGAACTGGGCTTACGCAATACCAGGAAGCTGGCCCGAAAGAAATTCCAGGAACTGTCCTTGATCAGAGGGACCGCCGTATTGTCAACCCCCCTCCCCCCTCCCCCTCGCCCACAAACTGGGCTTACGCAATACCAGGAAGCTGGCCCCGAAAGAAATTCCAGGAACTGTCCTTGATAAGGGGGATCGATGTATTGCCAACCCCCTCCCCCCACCCCCCACCCCCCTCGCCCACAAACTGAATCGCCGTGCTGCCCCCCTCCCCTCCCCCTTCCCCTCGCCTACGAACGGGCTCGCGCTATACGCCTTACAGCGTTTACCTAATTCCGCTTTTTTAGCCCCAAAAAAGTGAATTAGAACCCGCCTATATACACTACTTTCGTATTGTCGGAAAGTTATATATTATTTATTCAAAATTTGGTGTCGCCTCTGGCTGACAATTGTATTTTTTTTTCAAAAATTGGTGTCGCCTTGGCTGACAAGACAATACTTTTTTATGAAGTACTTTGTGTCGCCTACGGCTGACAATTGTATTTTATTCAAAAATGAGTGTCGCCCTTGGCTGACAAGACAATATTTTTTTTTTATTTAGTACTTTGTGTCGCCTACGGCTGACAATTGTATTTTATTCAAAAATGAGTGTCGCCTTTGGCTGACAAGACAATATTTTATTTAATACTTTGTGTCAACTACGGCTGACAATTGTATTTTATTTAAAAATGAGTGTCGCCTTTGGCTGACAAGACAATATTTTATTTAATACTTTGTGTCGACTACGGCTGACAATTGTATTTTATTTTATTAAGTACTTTGTGTCGCCTACGGCTGACAATTGTATTTTATTTTATTTAGTACTTTGTGTCGCCTACGGCTGACAATTGTATTTTATTTTATTAACTTCCCGATTTTATAGGGAAGTTACTGTAATTACCCCGAAAATCGAAAATCGATTTTTTAGCAGATCTTCACGTTTCATGGTCATTGCAGTCATTTTAGACTATTTTCAGCAAAATGTTCGTATGTGTGTGTGTGTGTGTGTGTGGGTGGGTGGGTGTGTGTATGTGTGTGTGCGTATGGCCGTTTGTATGTTATCAAATTTTTCGTTAACGTTTTCTGAAAAAGTAACAACGCGATCAGAATGATGAATGATGCAATCGATGTGCCCCGCTGTAACTTAGAGCTGATTAGATTTTGGTCCATTTTGGTCAAGTAGTTTTTTAGTTTTTTTTAGTTTTTTTAGCTTTTTTCGAAAGAAGTTCATTCAACAATGCAATTTATACGAGAGGATGGACATTTTCCATCGAATAAACAAACGCAATTACAACAAAATTTTTTTCTTAATTTTTTTTTTTAAACTGATGCTGATGTTACCCCGTGGAATAATCGAAAGTTATTCCAATGCAAGAGTGGGTTAATCATCGCTACTGCCGACAATACCTTTTCAAAGAATATTAATGAGTGTGTAAACTAATTTATATTACAACCATTGATAATACAATCTATTCAAAACGAATTGTTACCTGCAATTTTTATTCAACAAACTACGCACGTCGTTTCATCGGTAGAACGCACCGTTGACAGACATTAACGTTTACGTAATATTGTAACGTCTTAGTACGATAGTAATGGGGTTTTAGCATTATTAACTTCCCGATTTTATAGGGAAGTTACTGTAATTACCCCGAAAATCGAAAATCGATTTTTTAGCAGATCTTCACGTTTCATGGTCATTGCAGACATTTTAGACTATTTTCAGCAAAATGTTCGTATGTGTGTGTGTGTGTGTGGGTGTGTGTGTGTGTGCGTATGGCCGTTTGTATGTTATCAAATTTTTCGTTAACGTTTTCTGAAAAAGTAACAACGCGATCAGAATGATGAATGATGCAATCGATGTGCCCCGCTGTAACTTAGAGCTGATTAGATTTTGGTCCATTTTGGTCAAGTAGTTTTTTAGTTTTTTTTAGTTTTTTTAGCTTTTTTCGAAAGAAGTTCATTCAACAATGCAATTTATACGAGAGGATGGACATTTTCCATCGAATAAACAAACGCAATTACAACAAAATTTTTTTCTTAATTTTTTTTTTTAAACTGATGCTGATGTTACCCCGTGGAATAATCGAAAGTTATTCCAATGCAAGAGTGGGTTAATCATCGCTACTGCCGACAATACCTTTTCAAAGAATATTAATGAGTGTGTAAACTAATTTATATTACAACCATTGATAATACAATCTATTCAAAACGAATTGTTACCTGCAATTTTTATTCAACAAACTACGCACGTCGTTTCATCGGTAGAACGCACCGTTGACAGACATTAACGTTTACGTAATATTGTAACGTCTTAGTACGATAGTAATGGGGTTTTAGCATTATTAACTTCCCGATTTTATAGGGAAGTTACTGTAATTACCCCGAAAATCGAAAATCGATTTTTTAGCAGATCTTCACGTTTCATGGTCATTGCAGACATTTTAGACTATTTTCAGCAAAATGTTCGTATGTGTGTGTGTGTGTGTGTGTGTGTGTGTGTGTGTGTGTGTGTGCGTATGGCCGTTTGTATGTTATCAAATTTTTCGTTAACGTTTTCTGAAAAAGTAACAACTCGATCAGAATGATGAATGATGCAATCGATGTGCCCCGCTGTAACTTAGAGCTGATTAGATTTTGGTCCATTTTGGTCAAGTAGTTTTTTAGTTTTTTTAGATTTTTAGCTTTTTTCGAAAGAAGTTCATTCAACAATGCAATTTATACGAGAGGATGGACATTTTCCATCGAATAAACAAACGCAATTACAAAAAAATTTTTTCTTAATTAACTTCCCGATTTTATAGGGAAGTTATTGTAATCACCCCGAAAATCGAAAATCGATTTTTTAGCAGATCTTCACGTTTCATGGTCATTGGAGTCATTTTAGACTATTTTCAGCAAAATGTTCGTATGTGTGTGTGTGTGTGTGTGTGTGTGTGTGTGTGTGTGTGTGTGTGTGTGTGTGTGTGCGTATGGCCGTTTGTATGTTATCAAATTTTTCGTTAACGTTTTCGGAAAAAGTAACAACGCGATCAGAATAATGAATGATGCAATCGATGTGCCCCGCTGTAACTTAGAGCTGATTAGATTTTGGTCCATTTTGGTCAAGTAGTTTTTTATTTTTTTTAGTTTTTTTAGTTTTTTTCGAAAGAAGTTCATTCAACAATGCAATTTATACGAGAGGATGGGCATTTTCCATCGAATAAACAAACGCAATTACAAAAAAATTTTTTTCTTAATTTTTTTTTAAATTAAAAAAAAATTTTTTTTTTAAACTGATGCTAATTTTACCCCGTGTAATAATCGAAAGTTATTCCAATGCAAGAGTGGGTTAATCATCGCTACTGCCGACAATACCTTGTCAAAGAATATTAATGAGTGTGTTGTTACGGATGACGAACAGGTGTTCAATATCATCTCTGGCAGGAACCGTCCTAGATAAACGAACAGAGCCACCCTAGATAAATCTACATAGCTGTTTAGTTTAGTTTAGGGCCCAAACATACGCACGACCAACTGGTCGTTGACAAAATACGAATGTTCACTGAAAGGGTACTGACAAGTACCACCTGTCATTGCAGGAGTATATAAGCCCTTGCATTTCTACTCTCGTGGGCTAGTACTGTCGTAATCACGAATCGTGTCGCGTCGTGCTGCATCTCGGAAGTCAACTACCAGTGAGATCGGGCTAAAGTTCCCCTTCGAATCAAAAGTTAACCGTATAGATTCCGCGAGTTCGGTGTAAAATCTATTAGGCAGTGATAAGGTTGCTCCGAGACCCCCGCATTGCCAGTGCGTCAACACCGTGCATCTAGTTTAGGTAATACACTTCTACTTTCAATTCTTTCTATTCCAAACTCAATTCATTCGCGACAATTACACAATTGTAACACTAATTCTTATAATCAGAATATATCTGTGTTCTTTGATAATTAACGCAAATTCATTAAACCCATAATTATCGTCCAATATCCTAATCGAGTAATTGAACGTCCCCACATGATACAATCTTACCGCTCGGATTGTATCACTAAATTATACTAGTTACGAGGCTTACTAACTATCCTAACAGCTCCCTGATTTCGCATCAGGTTCGTCTGTGCTTTTATCCAAACTCCTAGCGGCTCCCCAGTTTCGCATTGGGTTCGTCCGCGTCGTTCTACAACTTCCTAGCAGCTCCCCGGTTTCGCATCGGGTTCGTCTGCGCTTGAATCCATTCCTAGAGGCTCCCTGACTTCGCGTCAGGTTCGTCCTCGCTGTCTATAATCCTAGCGGCTCCCCAATTTCGCATTGGGTTCGTCCGCGTACCTTTAACTAACAAACTGATACCATATTCCTAGTACAACAACACTTCGCCGGCCACTCGTGCTGCTCGCGGCCCTGGCTCGTAACAGTGTAAACTAATTTATATTACAACCATTGATAATACAATCTATTCAAAACGAATTGTTACCTGCAAATTTTTATTCAACAAACTACGTACGTCGTTTCATCGGTAGAACGCACCGTTGACAGACATTAACGTTTACTTATTATTGTAACGTCTTAGTACGATAGTAATGGGGTTTTAGCATTATTTAAATTGAAATATCTCCTGAACTACTAACTTTTCGACGTACATAGGTTTGTACTTTTTTATAACGACTGTCCAGCTGCATCGATTGATGTATTAAACTATGCTTTAGAAACAGCCGCATGTAAAGAAGTCATAAAACCTGATTGTTATTTACGAGATAAACATATTAATTTATTTCACGAAATTATGAACAGAAATCTAAACGAGCGTGGAATATACAACTTTGCTCAAGATACTGATTACGTTCGAGCTTTTTTGAGTAATTTACAAGAGATCCCAGAACATGAGACGAATATTCAGATAATATACACTGGTGAAATTGGAAAAAAGGTAGTAGGACATTGGATTTGCACAAGATCTGATGATAACGGAAATGTACACATTTATGATAGTTTTAATGCTAATCATTTGAACCATGATGTAATAGATTATCTGAATGCCCTGTATAAATATAAGAAAAAATATATATTTCACAGAGTACAATATCAAAACAATGCGTTTGATTGTGGAGCATTTGCGATTTATTTTGCATCATTACTATGCTATAACAGGGAACCAAGCGAGCAACGAGCATACGATGTTGGTTTAATGCGACGTCATATAGCAAACATTTTGATAAGTAGAAAACTATTGAACTTCCCTGAAAACGTATAATCTTCTTAAAATGTACACTAAATAATGATAATAAATAATATCCTGCAACTAACGAATCGGGAAGTTCTTTGTGTGACTCTCAAAGAGTCACACACCAACTATGAAACATTAATAGCTGTAGACCCTACTAGCCATGAGTACCAATAACCCTCTCGCAAGAGCAGTCGTACCCGCGAACCGCGAACTCGCGAAGCGAGTGAGCAACAACAACCCTATTCGCGAGCGAGCGAAGCGATCGAGCGGAGCGAGCGAGCAACAATATCCCTCTAGTTTAGTACTTTGTGTCGCCTACGGCTGACAATTGTATGTTATTCAAAAATTTTTATTATATACAAATATATAATATAAATGTATATATATTATATATATATAATATACTCCTATGTCATTTTAGTCAGTAATGTTTAACAAAAAAAAAATAAATAATTTGTATATAAACAGACAAAATTCTTACCTGTTTCAATATGAACAGAAACTCAAGTTATATTCACTTATATACGAAGTGATCACCATGAGTGTCACAGTAGAACTGATAATGAAAATATTTACAGCGAATTCCTCACTCATCCACATCCACACTCAAATATATTTTTCGTCGTTTGTTTTCTTTAATTGGTTAGAATGTACCAGGTGCAGTAGGTGAGACGAAGGTGAGACGTTCAAGGGCAAGGAAAGAAGTACCTCTGCCATAAACGAGCGCGTGACACACACATATATATTATATAAACGTATATATGATTATAACATAAATTGATTCGAGCAATATGGTAAAATGAATGTTAAAAAAAAAAATATTGAGTAGAATACCATCATGAGTAATTGTATTATATTGCAATACTAATGTAATCAATAATTCGCTGCGCCGTATCCCATACAACACCCGTTCTAGTGGTGAGCGTCACTGGCGGCAACCTATGTCGGACGCAGATATTTTGCTTTCTGGATCGAAAAAAACGTCGACGTTCAAAAGTTAATAGAGTGGTTCCTCAAGAGAAAAGTCTGCTCTATCGCGTGGTGTAGTTCGATTTTACGCTGGACCCTTATTTTCTAACATAAACTGAAAAATAACCGTAAAAATGGGTGCAAAAGTAGTGTCTCTCCGTCTTTAATGATTGTTTAAACATGTTTAAACAATCATAACGTATTAATAATGCATATCACTGGATTCAGGAAAGTCTACAGAATCTTTTGCTGTAAAGAACAATTCAATATCTTGTATAATAACATCACAATATTTGATTAAAGTCGAAAAATACGTTTTTTTCAGTCATGTTTCTCAAAAACTGTGCGTGTAGGAGAAAAATTAAGGGCAGATTCGGAATCAGCGCAAAAAACTCTAGAAGATCCACCCAACAGTTATATGAAAACATGAAAAAAGTTGAAATTTGTTGGACAGTGTAATTAGATGAATAAATATAGTATAAATGATAAGAAATCATGATATTCAATCACTTCATAAACGTATAAATAATTACAATAATAATAATACTACTACTACTACTACTACTAATAATAATAATAATATATCGGGAAGTTAATAATAATAACAATAATAATAATTCATTTTTTTTAATTAATATTTTTTTTATTAGAAAATTATCCATAATGATAATGTTGGTGAAAGGAGACATTGGCACCTCGACCACGGCCACGGCCTCTCCCTCTTCCCCCACGACCAGCTCCTCTACCCCTTCGTCCAGCATTTCGATGGAGCCAACGCTCCCGCGATGCGCCGCCATTGGTGCCACGATCTGAAAAAGAAAAAAACATTAATTATATATTCCCATATTATTATGTCTGACCCGGGTTTTTTCGAAAATATGACCCATATATATCCTGAATTACAGTAACTTCTCTATGAATCGGGAAGTTAAAAATTTAAGGAAACACTTACTTTTATTCTGCACTTCCAAAGCTTGGAGGAGGCGTTGCAGTAAATCCGCGGGCACCTCCACATTCTGACCATCATGTTCCGGTGCTGGCAGTGGCGGAGGCGGTGACGGTGGCCGCAGAGGAAGTGGCGGTTGTGGCTGGCTGTGGCCCGCTGAGGTGTCCGGTGAGGGAGGCGCCCCCATAATCAGAACCTCCATTTGTTTTAATAAGTCTGGAATCCAAAAAAATATCAAACATCATTGATGAGAAAAAAAAATTATTTACAGGAAATACGATGAGTGTTAATATTATATACTTACTCGATAAGTCTTCATTTCCATGGCGTTCCATTTTCCCAAAAATTTATATTTTCAATCTGGAAAAATAAACATGTTTATAAATAACGATAATTTATAAAATATAATGAATAAATAGAAAAAAATAAGAATATATAAATTCACCCTATTGGAATATAAAAAATGACTTCTTTATTTTTTCATTATTTTTCTACGGAACTTTCACCAACATATTTGTGGCATTTTTATAATGCAAAATGATACCAAATATGATATAATTCCGATGATATTTTTTTTTACTTGTGTAATGGACAATTAAAGTTTCGAGCGCAAGGAAGGATAGCGCATGGGAAAGAAAGAGACGCCGAGAGTCGCAGTCGGCGGCACAGTTCAAAGGCTTGCGCGTCCTCACAATTCAATACCAAGGAATAACTTTTTTATTTATTATTAACTTCCCGATTTTATAGGGAAGTTATTGTAATCACCCCGAAAATCGAAAATCGATTTTTTAGCAGATCTTCACGTTTCATGGTCATTGGAGTCATTTTAGACTATTTTCAGCAAAATGTTCGTATGTGTGTGTGTGTGTGTGTGTGCGTATGGCCGTTTGTATGTTATCAAATTTTTCGTTAACGTTTTCGGAAAAAGTAACAACGCGATCAGAATGATGAATGATGCAATCGATGTGCCCCGCTGTAACTTAGAGCTGATTAGATTTTGGTCCATTTTGGTCAAGTAGTTTTTTATTTTTTTTAGTTTTTTTCGAAAGAAGTTCATTCAACAATGCAATTTATACGAGAGGATGGACATTTTCCACCGAATAAACAAACGTAATTATATATATTTCATTTTTAATTTTTTTTTTTAATTTAAAAAAATTTTTTTTTTCAATTATGCAACTAATGCTAACGAATCGGGAAGTTCTTTGTGTGACTCTCCAAGAGTCACACACCAAATATAAAACATTAATAGTTGTAGACCCTACTAGCCATAAGTACCAATAACCCTCTCGCAAGAGCAGTCGTACCCGCGAACCGCGAACTCGCGAAGCGAGTGAGCAACAACAACCCTACTCGCGAGCGAGCGAAGCGAGCGAGCAACAATTACCCCACGCGCGAGCGAGCGAAGCGAGCGAGCAACAATATCCCTCTAGTTACTTATTTTTTTTCTTTATAGAACTTATTTTAATAGATTTGTGCAAACACGATATAAATCGGATCATATACAGGTTGTTCGATTAAAAATCATCTACTCGGCATCGCTATGCGAGTGTGCGAGCGTATTCGCGCGACGTGCCGTGGTGTACGCGTATTTTGACGATTGCCGACAGTCACCTGTAACGAGGACTCGGCTATCGTCGCTGTACGTCTGTCTTTTTCCGCACACTTCGGGCGGACCGAATAGTTTGAGGTGCGCGGTAAGGGGAATGAGCAGCGACGGATGTATACATATACAATCAGTGCTGCCAGAATCATGGGTCTCTTGGGTTTGTCTCCTCCGCTGCTTCAGCCGGCTCGGCCCCCCACTCTGACGTACCGCCGTCACACGAACGTATCCCTACATGCCCGTGCAATCGAGCAGGCACTTCCACGGGCATGTAGGGAATAGTAGGGATACGTTCGTGTGACGGCGGTACGTCAGAGTGGGGGGCCGAGCCGGCTGAAGCAGCGGAGGAAAATAACCCAAGAGACCCATGATTCTGGCAGCACTGTATACAATAGCCAATCGGGTCCTCGTCCTATTCTGTTCTCTCTTCTTCGAATTATCGAAACGTAACGAGCAATTATATTTACACGCGATCGATCCTCGTCTCTGCCGATAGAGACAAGCCGACGACTGTAAAAGAGTAATTCTTCGTGTCGCGAGTGATGGCGGGTAACTCAACAAACTCAAAACGCTCTCCCAAGACCCGACTAATTTCATGTCCTTTTTCTTGCTATTTCACGATCACGAGTTGAAAAGATTCCACGTGCTGGAAACCAACGAAGATCAAAACACAGGTGTATACGCTCGAAACTTTAATTGTCGATCACACAAGTACATATCATCGGAATTATATCATATTTTGGTATAATTTTTCATTAGAAATATGCCACGAATACGTTTTTCAAGTTCCCATAAAAGAATTATGAAAAATAAAGAAGTTATAAATTCAAATTAGTATACCTATAGAGACTTACCTGTGAACCTCCTTGCTCAAGAAGCACTATTCAACTGATGTTATAACCACACAAGTTTCGTGAATTCCCCACTGAGGACAATAATTCATGCTTCGTTCCCTTTATTTTGTTCGACACGACAACCGTGTTTACAACAGCGTTAGCCGCATTCCATCGGTAGATGCGAAATATAAACTAGATGACAGCACGTTATGTCCGAAATTCCAACGCACTGGCATCGTCCAAAATAATTATATTTTCAATATGATACCAATTCATTATATATACATATATATATAAATATTAATTCTAGATACAATAAAAAATATATATATACGTAATAAATTAATATATATGTAATATATATGTAATAAATAAATTACACTGTCCAACACCAAAGATTTTTTCATATAACTGTTGGGTGGATCTTGTAGAGTTTTTTGCGCTGATTCCGAATCTGGCATTATTTTTTTTCCTACACGCACAGTTTAAAAAAAAATGGCTTTGAAAAAAAAACGTATTTTTCAACTTTAAACAAATATTGTGACGTTATTATAAGAGATATTGAATTGTTCTTTCTAGCAAAAGATTCTGTAGACTTTCCTGAATACAATGATATCCGATATTAATACATTATAAATGTTTAAACATGTTTAAACAGTCATTAAAGACGGAGAGACACCACTTTTGCAGGAAATTTTGATGATATTTTTTTCAATTTGTATCAAAAAGTAAGGGTCCAGTGGAAAATCAAACTATACCACGCGGTAGAGCAGACTTTTATCTTGAGAAACCACCCTGTCTGGTTTCGAACATCGACGTTTTTACCGAGCTAGAAAGCAGAATATCATCACGGAACACGAGTCACCGTCAGTGGTACTGTGCCACTAGCACTGTCGTTCGTCGGAATACGGAGCGGCGCGACCGCGCTAGTGGCAGAGCACCACTGGCGGCGACTCGTGTTCCTCGATGATATTTTGCTTTCTGGCTCGGTAAAAACGTCGATGTTCGAAACCTGACAGGGTGGTTTCTCAAGATAAAAGTCTGCTCTACCGCGTGGTATAGTTTGATTTTCCACAGGACCCTTACTTTTTGATACAAATTGAAAAAAATATCATCAAAATTTCCTGCAAAAGTGGTGTCTCTCCGTCTTTAATGACTGTTTAAACATGTTTAAACATTTATAATGTATTAATATCGGATATCATTGTATTCAGGAAAGTCTACAGAATCTTTTGCTAGAAAGAACAATTCAATATCTCTTATAATAACGTCACAATATTTGTTTAAAGTTGAAAAATACCTTTTTTTTTTCAAAGCCATTTTTTTTAAAACTGTGCGTGTAGGAAAAAAATTAATGCCAGATTCGGAATCAGCGCAGAAAACTCTACAAGATCCACCCAACAGTTATATGAAAAAATAAAAAAAGTTGAAATTTGTTGGACAGTGTTATTACCCCTAATATATATACATGGTGGGGCACTATAAACAGGTCACCTGAGGTGGGTGTTGTTCTTATTGTTCTTCTAGTTCTTACTTTCACTCCTACTCTGGCCGATTGAAAATCTAACCACAGTATAGACGTAATTTTAGTATTTTCTTGAAAAGTAATAAATTTTAATAGTCCGCATGCTCCATTAACCAATCCGTCTTCAACATCAATGTTATTAATTATCATAAATTTTTTTTATATTAATTTTCAATTTAATCTCAGTTAACAATTCGTTTTGAACTGATTGTTTATTTAAAGATTGTAATATAAATGTTTTTGTACTTTCATCGATATTCTTTGAAAATGTATTCTCGGCGATGATTGACTCACTCTTGCATTGGAATAATTTTCGATTATTGTAAGCTGTTACATTAGCATTAGTTGCATAATTGGGGAAAAAATTTTTTGAAATTAAGAAAAATAAGGAAAAAAATTTTTTTTTAATTTTATAAAAAAATTTTTTTTTTAAGTATGTCTAAATATATATATATATAGTTACGTTTGCTTCTTCGGTGGATACGCCTTTCGTATAAATTGCAATGTTGAATCAACTCCTTTCGAAAAAAAACTAAAAAACTACTTGACCAAAATGGACCAAAATCTAATCAGCTCTAAGTTACAGCGGGGCACATCGATTGCATCATTCATCATTCTGATCGCGTTGTTACTTTTTCCGAAAACGTTAACGAAAAATTTGATAACATACAAACGGCCATAAGCAACACACACACACACACACACACATACGAACATTTTGCTGAAAATAGTCTAAAATGACTCCAATGACCATGAAACGTGAAGATCTGCTAAAAAATCGATTTTCGATTTTCGGGGTGATTACAATAACTTCCCTATAAAATCGGGAAGTTAATTAATTGTGTTGTAAACTCTAGCTAGTAGGGAAGTTGGAAAAAGGTGTGGTAGTGATTGGTTGACAGAAGTATGTAACACGAACTATATTCTACTATAAAGGAAAATACAAAGAGCAAATTATACAAAAGATCGATGAAAGAGGAACGATGAAATGATAATGCGTGATCACGGTCAGAATATCGCACGAGTATCGCGGGTATGATTCCGGGCGTGACGAAGGATCGCAGTTTATAACGTGTCAGTATGACGAGAAGCAAATTACGAGAATTCGGGTAAGAGGCACGCGCAGCCTTCTTTTATACCGGTGTAGGCCATCGTTTTTGGACGGATCAAGGAGTGGGGACTTTGAAATTAAACGAGTAGGATCGCAGCAACGTTCGTTAGGGTAATGACCCAACAAACGGTGCTGCGGGGGACACAAAGGAATAAGGTAATGGAATTGGAGTAAGGAAAACATGATGCGATGGCCCACGAGACGATTTGACGGGTTCGACGAACTGTCGACCAGGCGAGGTTTACATCAGCGGTCGATCACCTCGCCGGTTGTTGTCGAACTCGCACAGCTGATATTGCCGCGGCGATGAGGCAAAAACTCGAGCTCGCGTTCTTATGCCTCACCGGTGTCTAGTGTACGAGGCATATGAAATAGAATTAAACGGCTCGGAATCGCATTGCACTTTAAGCGGAACCTGATTGCAGTTTTTCGAACAAATTGTCATAAGTAAAAACAATTAAAGTATATTCGTTTTAGATATCCACGAATTATGTGACGCGTCCATTCCCAACCATTTTACGTATACTTTATTTCCTTTTCTGCGTAATATTTTTTCAACTAAGTATATGTCAGGATATTTTGCCGCGCGTATCTCGTGTTCGTAAAATCCTCCGGCGATAGGTTTGTCCTTCGAGTCAGCCAAGAGGTATGTGACAGGATTCGTTCGTTTCACCGCGGTAATCTTGAATATTTCGGTTGACCAGTTCGGCGTGTATCCTTTGTCGAATAGGGTTTTAAACTTGCTGACGCGCACGCGATCATCGATCTTGAATTTGGCAGGACCAGCAATGTTGACGTTGCTGTACACGGTCGACAGAAGGTGCCCGGCATTTTTACGGTTCACATCGACGGGTCGCATACGGATGGTACAATGTTTTCGATTATTGTAGTCCTCGGTCAACGTGGGAAGCGCATCGATCCAACGATATTTTCCGCTCAACGAGAAAAATTTCCACATGCTGTTCTTCAACGTGCGATTGAAACGTTCCACGACGGACGCTTTCATAGTGCTAAACGTGGAATAATGGTGTATGTTGCGGCTCCTCAGATAGTCTTGGAACGTTGCATTGTAGAATTCTTTCCCCATGTCAGTCTGCAAGTTGTTCGGGGCTCTACCGTCCTTCTTTAACGCTGACGCGAAAGCTTTGCACACGTCGCTCGCATTTTTACTCTTCAAAGGAACCGTCCACGCGTATTTGCTAAATACATCGATTATCGTGAGAATATATCGATGCCCTCGATTGTCTCGCGCATAGTTTTGAACCTCAACGATATCGGCTTGCCAAAGATCATCGAATCCTCGCACGATCACACGTCTACGCGGGTAAAAACGTCTCGCCGGAGCATGCAGCTCTTCCACCACGTTTTCTTTACTCATCGTCGTCGTCGCTGTATCTGCGCGTATACTTTATCGAGTTTCCCATATATACTCATCGGAAAATCTTCTTTCTCAGTTATATTTCCCTACCTCATTTTTTCCAGCGCTCTCTCAAGGATGATCATTTCTTTACGATGAATGTTACTTAGTATCGATAGTACATGATAGCACAGGTACCTGGTGTCAGGTGTACAGGTACAGGTACAGGTACAGGTACCGGTGTACAGGTACCGGTGTACAGGTACCGGTACCGGTACAGCTGTAGCAGTATGACGGTTGGCTGTCAAGATCGGTTGACGCGTTTCTTTTAATATTGTCTTGAAATCTTATTCTGAAGTTCTCCAGCCGATCGTTGATGACGTCTGTATAATATCGGAATCACAATCAGCGGGAGACTGGGCGGTTAGACAATAAATAAATGTATTTACGTAACACGAACAGTTTATTTAACAAGAGTCACAAATAACACAATAAATCACGCGAACGATGAGAGGACAAACAAGCGGTGCGAACGGTTAACAGACGCGAGAACGAACGCGGTTTCAACGGTTACGGTAAGCGGTGCGACAAATGATTGTTTTCGATCGGTGTGAGTACAAAGTCTGATCTCGATCCGCCGGTGCGTGATCGACGATCGCGCGTTCGGTTGATCGCGAGGTGGGGGGTCGCGCGGATGACGTCACGTCATCCGCGCGACTAGGCGGCGTTGATGACGCGGCACAGCCGACCGTTGGTCGGCCGGAACATTACTCCCCCCCTTGCCGAGCCGAGGGGTCGGCAATGGACGCGGGGCCTTCTACCTGTCCGTAGGTTCGGACGGTTTTTTTTTGTTTTCGTAAGAAGGGTCGGACGGTTTTTATTCGGAAGAAGGGTCGGACGTTTTTTCTTCGACCGGCAGTCGGCACAGTTTCACAATGGGCCGCTTCAATACGGAAGTGGCCGTTCGCACGGTCACTACGCGCGTAAGGTCATCCTTGCCCGGATGGAGCTCGGTAACGCGCGCAAGAGGCCATTTGGCCGGTGGCATTCGTTCGTCTCGGATCAGAACAAGATCTCCGATTCGGACCGGTAGTGACTTCGTTCGCCACTTCAACGCAGAGAGGTATTGCTGAAGGTATTCGCGTGCCCACCGCGACCAGAAGTGCTCGAGAAGCTGACGAAGGAGTTGCCAGCGTGACAACCTTGACCGAGGAGTGTCCGCGAGCTCCGGTTCAGGTGTAACAGACCTGTACAGCGGGCACAGTACAGCTCTGTTACGAACGCGAAGACTCGCGTACATCCGAAACGCGCCGACCGATCCCGACCGAATCCGAATCCGCGCAAGGCGATTTCACGCCTCGTAACCAGGCGCGACATCACACTACGCGTCTTCCCGCGTTTTCACGCCCCGAAGCAGACGCCGCACGGGCAATCTCGCAAATCGCTCGCGCACACCGCAACCCGCGTACCCCGTGGTAACCACCGAATTTGCCTATAAAAGGCAGCACGGACGGGGACTCGTTCTCTTTCCGAGTCCAGCAGGAGAGCCGCTTGATCACCCGGAAACCTGGTAAGCGCCTTACCCTGACGAGCCGTCAAAATCCCGATCCTGACCGTTCCCGCTCTCCGCGCAACGCGCCGTTGCATCCGTACGTCCGTTTAGCTTCGCGCCGAAGTTCCCGTCGCCGTCTCCACGAGCCGTCGAGACCCCTGTTGCAGCGCGCCGTTGCTTCCTCGCCCGCTCCACGAGCCGTCGGACGAAACCGTCACCCAGCTTCGCGCCGAAGTTTCCGTCGCCGTCTCCACGAGCCGTCGAGACCCCGTTTGCAGCGCGCCGGTGCTTCCTCGCCCGTTCAACGAGCCGTCGAACGAAACCGTCACCCAGCTTCGCGCCGAAGTTCCTGTCGCCGTCTCTACGAGCCGTCGAGGCCTCTTTTGCAGCGCGCCGTTGCTTCCTCGCCCGTTCAACGCGCCGTCGAACGAACCCTTCACCCAGCTTCGCGCCGAAGTTCCCGTAGCCGTTTCCACGAGCCGTCGAGGCATCTTTTGCAGCGCGCCGTTGCATCCTCGCCCGTTCAACGCGCCGTCGAACGAATCCGTCATACAGCTTCGCGCCGAAGTTCCCGTCGCCGTCCCACGAGCCGTCGGACCCCGTTGCAACGCGCCGTTGTATCCTCGCCCGTTCCACGCGCCGTCGAACGAACTCCCCGTTCCCGCCGACCTGATCGACCCCGAATACCCGTTGCCGCGAGCCGCCGGTTCCCGTACCCTAGCAGGTCGACGAGCCGTCGCCCGTCGTCGACCGCCGGATCCGCGAACCGCAAATCCGCGCGCGTGCACCCGCGAGCATAACGCTATCGGCAATCTTCCCGAACCGCGGCCTGGTGAGACGCAAAAGTTACGTCGCGCGTTCTGTTTTATTTCATACCTCGCCCGAACTACCGTTTCCCGTCCGCTTCCCTCGCCGCGAACCCTGGCTCGGCGAGCCACTCGGCAACGAGGGAGAGATCCGGTTGTAACGAGATTTCAGACTCGTTACATGGCGCCCGAACAGGGACCCTGAAAAGTGTCATGAACAAAAACCACGCGACAGTGCCGACCGAAAACCACGTGGCGCGACGCGAGTTTCGAGGTTAGCCGGACACGTGGTCTTGGAGGTTAACTCTCCGCGAAAATCGGCGGGCCGCGAGTTCCAGTGCCGCCAACCGAAGATCGACAGTGAAGACAGTGCCGCGCACGCCATCTAGTGACGCGGGGTGAAACTAGTGACCGCGCGAAGTGCCGCGGGACAACAGTGACGGACACCTAGTGCCGAAAGACGGAAGGTGAATCGCGCGCCGCGATCGTGAAGTGACAAGGGACCGCGCCGCCATCTAGCGGCGACCTACGGGACTTCTACGCGAGAACCGCAGCCGAATGAAACGGATCCGGCTGACGAAGGATCAGCTGATTGCCGAGCTGCAACGTAGTAACGTGCCAACGAGCGGAACCGCAGAGGAGCTGCGCCAGCGACTAACCGACTACATACGGCAACAGACCGACGACTCCACCGAAATGTCAGAATCGAGGGACGGGGTAAGCACCCGGAACATGGCGGCCGCCAGCGAGAAAGTGACAGCTGTCACTGAAAAGGCCGCCGCCGAGGCGCCTGCTACAGGTAAAATCACCGAAAGGACCTTCTTCGAGAAGGCTGACCCGTACCGAAGCATCGACCGACTCCGCAAGTCCGGCAACATCACCGATGGCAAGGACCCACTGTCCTTCCTGGAACGAATGGCCGAACTCCAGGATACGTACGATCTCACCGACGCCGACCTGTTACGCGGGGTCACCGAGTTACTACGCGGACCGGCCCAGATCTGGTACCGAAACAGTAGGGCCGAGATCAACTCGTGGGAAGAATTCTCCGACGAGTTCATACAAGTGTTCGCGTCCAACCGCTCACGATTCCAGCGGGAGAACGAGGCTCGCGCACGTCGACAGCGCACCGACGAACCCTTCCACGAGTTCATGAGCTCTATCATCATGCTCATGCGACGTGCGCAAATGGACGACCGCCACCGCACGGATCTACTGTTTAAAAACATGCGGCCAGAATACAGGAGGCTCATCTACCGACCGGATGTGAAGAGTGCCCGCGACCTCCTGGCGCGCGTGCAGCAAATAGAGCAGGAGGACGCCGAGGAGGGCCCCACCGAACGAAAGACCGTGTCACGCGCCGTGCCGGTCAGCTCGGCGGAGGCCGCAGAACGGAGCATTGCCGCCACCGAACCGATCGAGGCGCGACTCGCGCGACTCAGCACCTCACCAGGAACCGACCGCTCCGGACAACCCGAGGAACCGTATCACCCGACAACGCACTGCTGGCGATGCAAGCAACGCGGGCACCAGCGTTTTGAGTGTCGAAACATATACCGAAAATTTTGCTCTCGGTGCGGCCGCGACAACGTACTGACCCGCGATTGCCACCCACCGGGAAACGGACCGCGGGGCCCGACGCCGCCGAGCCAGCAATGATAAACTCGGGCCCGCCAATCCGTTATACACCGCGGCCACTTCTGCCAATCGTCATGCTGGGGCGAGAAATTGACGCCATGCTGGACACGGGAGCCCAGCTTTCGTGCATCAATGCGGAAGTGATGGAATAGGCCCAGGAGCAAGGGGTCCGAACCACCGAAGGCTACCAACAGATCTGCCTCGCCGACGGATCGGAGATGCGTCCAGCCGGCACCGTCCGTTTAACGTTTCGCGTAGGAGACGTCGAGCAGGCCGAAGACTTTACCGTATTACCGAAGATGGGCCCACCCGTGCTGCTCGGGATCCAGGCCATCGCCGCGCTCCGTTTGACCGTCCGACCGCCCCCAGAGGTAGCCAACTGGGCCACGAACTGTCTGGCCGAACCCTGCCTCCAAATGGGACTCCGAAAAATGAAGGAGGACGAACGCGAGCCATTCCAAAA
The DNA here is from genome assembly GCA_963966675.1 of Lasioglossum calceatum. Taxonomy (NCBI): domain Eukaryota; kingdom Metazoa; phylum Arthropoda; class Insecta; order Hymenoptera; family Halictidae; genus Lasioglossum; species Lasioglossum calceatum. The sequence continues at coordinate 1,701,463 of CAXAAD010000188.1, read as the reverse complement.
ATTTTTGGAGCAGGAGCTGGCGCAGTTCTCTTCCGTGGCCGGACGCACCGCGCTAGTGCACCACCGGATAAAGTTGCTCAACGAGACACCGCTCAAGCAACGATACCGGCCCCGCAATCCGGTGATGCAAGCCGTAATCGACGAGGAAGTCGACAAAATGCTGCGAGACGGAGTTATCGAGCGATCCAGCAGCCCATGGAGCTCGCCAGTGGTCGTCGTCAAAAAGAAAGACGGCAAACCTCGCTTCTGCGTCGACTTCCGCCGCCTGAACGACCGCTCCGAGAAGGACGCGTACCCGCTGCCACATATCCAGGCCACCCTCGACAAATTACGAGGGGCCAAGTTCTTAACAACGTTGGATTTAAAGAACGGATATTGGCAGGTCCCGCTAGAAGCAGCCAGCCGACCGATCACCGCCTTCACCGTGCCTGGAAGAGGGCTATTTCAATTCACGGTGATGCCGTTCGGCCTTCACTCGGCACCCGCCACGTTCCAGCGACTCCTGGACAAAATCATCGGTCCAGAGATGGAGCCGAACGCATTTGCGTATCTCGACGACATCATCATCGTCAGCCGGAGCATCCACGAACACCGTCGCCATCTACGCGAGGTCTTTCGCCGTCTCCGCGCCGCCGGCTTGCGTCTCAACCCGGAGAAATGCCGATTTTGCGTCGACAGTCTCCGCTATCTCGGCCATATCGTGGACCAGCAAGGAATCCGGACCGATCCCGAGAAGACGAGCGCAATAGCACAGCTAGCGGCTCCAAAGACTATTCGAGATGTTCGACGATTTCACGGCATGGCTGCATGGTATCGGCGATTCGTGCCGAATTTCGCCGAGATCATGGAACCCCTGACGAGGCTCACCCGGAAGAATGCCAAGTGGAGGTGGACCGAGGAAGAAGAAACTGTGTTCCGGACAATGAAGGAAAAGCTGGTGACCGCGCCGGTTCTCGCTTGTCCGGATTTCACGCAACCGTGCACGCTCCAGACGGACGCCAGTGACAGCGGCCTGGGAATCGTGCTCACTCAAGGCCCGGAGAACGATGAGCACGTCATTGCCTACGCCAGTCACACGCTGAGCACCACCGAGCGGAAGTACAGCGCCACAGAGAAGGAGTGCCTCGCCGTCGTATGGGGAATACGAAAAATGAAGCCGTACCTCGAGGGCTACCACTTCACCGTAGTCACCGATCACCAGGCACTCCGATGGCTCCGTCAAATCGAGAATCCGACCGGACGTCTGGCCAGATGGGCACTCGAGCTGCAACAGTACGATTTTGACGTCCGATACCGGCCCGGAAAGTTGAACCATGTGGCGGACGCGCTGTCCCGTAACGCACCCACGGCGGGCGTTAACCTGCTCCGACCGAAACAGCGCCCCGACACATGGTATCAGAAGAAGTTCGAGGCCGTCCAGAGCAATCCGTTGTCCGTCACCGACTTCCGAATCCAGGACGGAAAGCTGCAACGACACGTACTGCACCAGCTCGATTATAACGAGCCCGAGCTGGGAAACGCCTGGAAGATCTGCGTGCCCACCGACGAACGAGAAGAGTTACTGCGAAGATATCACGACGATCCCACCGCCGGACATCTGGGGGTCGCGAAGACCATCGTTCGACTGGCACAACGATTCTACTGGCCCGGAATGTTCCGGGAGACCGCCCGGTACGTTCGCAGCTGTGCCAGCTGCCAGCGGTACAAGTCGCCGCCGCAGCAGCCTGCAGGGCATCTTCATGCAAATCCAGTCACCAGACCATGGCATGCGGTGTCCATCGACCTCGTCGGACCACTGCCAAGGTTACGGCAGGGGAACATCTGGCTGCTGGTCGCCCTCGACCGCTTCACCAAATGGGTGGAACTTGTACCGCTCCGAAAAGCCACCAGCTCCGCCGTCGCCGCCGCCATCCAGAGGGAAGTCATCCTCCGCCACGGGGCCCCCGAGGTGATCATCACCGACAATGGCCGCCAGTTCATCGGGGGACCATTCACCGCCCTGCTTGAAGCCGCCGGAACCGTCCACCGGAAGACACCGCCGTACTCGCCCCATTGCAATCCGGTCGAACGAGCCAACAAAGTCGTCAAAACGATGCTCGCACAATACACCGGTGCCCGGCACAACCAATGGGACGAAAAGATCGCAGAAGCACGTTTCGCCGTCAACACCGCCTGGCATGAGTCGACCGGGTACAGCGCAGCGTATCTCAACCAGGGAAGGGAGCTCCGAACGCCAGGACAGCCGCCAGCAGAAGATTCCGACGAACCACCGAAGCAACGTTGGAAGAATCTCCGGGAAGCGCAGGAGCTCGCGAGGCTGCATTTAGCGCGCGCATTCGGTCGACAAGCCAAGTACTACGACCTCCGACACCGCGACTGGCGCCCAGCCGTTGGAGACCGCGTATGGAAACGCGAACATACACTGTCCGATAAAGCAGCCGGGGTCAACGCGAAGCTCGCGCCGAAGTACACCGGTCCGTACACCGTCGGGAAAATCGTCTCACCGGTCATCGTCGACTTACGAAGCGACAAAAGCAAATGGTGCCGCCATATCCATGTCCAGGATCTGAAGCCTGCAGTGGAGCCGGACATTGAAATGCGAGCCGCGACCCACGCTGGGAACGATACGGAACCGAGCGGCACGCTCACCCACCCGCCCACACCACTCCTCAACCCCACCGATGCACCAACCCCTCGTCGCCGAGGTCGACCCCGTAAACTGATCCCGAGCGTTTCTTTTTGTAGCAGAAACTATACGACGAATACGGGGAAGATGGAGCCGTGGGTCCAGGAACTGGCAGACCTGCTGGACGAGCCGAATATAATGGAGAGACCCCGGACGCCGACGATCCAGGCACCAGGACAGCCGGACGCCCAGGTCGAGCCGACCCAGGCCACCGGCCAACAAGAAGAAAAGGGGCCGATGAAAGCACCGATCCCGCCACCGCACCAGGCCAGCGGGACAATCGACGCTAGTCAGCAAGCCAGGGGACCGGCGATGCCACCAGGCCAGTCGCCCCACCGCCGCCATGGCCCACGAATCAAGTCCGTGCGGCCGGTCACGTGGCTGCCAGGCCTGCTGAAGCGCAAGGCCGAACTGCAGCTGGCCGCCAAAAACCGCGGCCCAGCCACCACGACCGACGCCGCCGAGGCCGGACCGTCGCAAGCCGCGGCAACATCGACGGGCCCGTTCGACCCGGTACCGTGTTCCGGGAGGAAACCCGATCCTCCGACATGGTGGGACGAGGTATTGACCCCACCGACCAAGCCAGGATCCCGGCGGAAGAAGGGGTCACGCCCGGTGCCTCCACCGACGCCACAAGGGACCCAGAGAGCGCCCCTAAGCAGGGTGACCGAGCCGGTCACACCGCCAGCGCCGCCATCGACCCGCAGGCCGGCCAAGGACGAGAAGCGGCCACCGACCTGTCACCCGCGGTCCACCGCGACACCGCCAGTACCCACCATCCTGGGGATGGAGCACCACAGTGCCGCTCCAGGGACGTCGGCGGCAATGGACACCACCGCACAAACGGCAACACCGCCACCGAAACCGGGGGCGACGCAACAGCCCTGACCGATGCAGGCCTGGTCCGAGAAACCGGGGAATGGGGGCCGACCTACGTCGTCCGGAAACCGCCTCCCCGGAGCCCCACCGTCCTTGTCATACGATGGCAAGCCAGTGCCGGGACCCACGAAGTGGTTCCAGCTGCCAACGGGCCGGCGGGTGGAGGTGCCCGAATATTACGTCAAGACGCGGCAATATCGGGCATCCACCCCGGAGGAAAGGTGGATCCTGTTCTTTGATAAGAACGGCCACCTCCGCAGGTGCAAACGGAGGGCCGAGGCACTGGCCCTGGAGTAAGATAGGTCGCGCGCCGCGACCGACCCTCGCGCCGAGGGCCGTTTAAACGTTCCTAATTTTTTTTTTGTTTGTTTTGTTATCTCGATAGAGTCTACTAGTATATAAGTGACAAGTTTTGTATACGATGTATGTTCGAGATTGGCGCGCGTGAGCGCCATGTTTGTTTCGCGACTGTGCTCGCTCCCGCCTAACCTCACTGCGATCCCGCCAAAAGAGCGCCGCGATCCCAGCGAATCAGCAACCGGGTGACGACGGGCGGAAATGCGTAGGCATGATATCGATCGCGCCATTGGTCAAAGTCCATTCTCGATCCTTCTGGAATTCTCGCGAATGCCCAATCAGGAGCATGACGCGTGAGGAATATTCTGGAAGGATCGAGACAATAAAAGAGAGAGATAACGACCGCCTCGCTCTCTCTGCGATTAACGATCAGCTGATACACGTCAATCAAGCTTTCCTTTCCACAGTTTCTTTATTTCAAATTCTCTGCGCATCAAATAGTTTACATGGTGTAGTTTTTGACAATCTTTGTTTAGAGTGAAATACAGTTATTTATGCACAGTTCTACGTGCTTTCGTGATCAGAATACCATTCATACAGTCCACTGCCTCCCACTCAAAAATCCACGTGTTTCCACATTCATCCATTCCAGTCAATCTCACACTCTCTCGCTCTCCACAATTATCCTACCATTCCGTCTCACTCATTTCAATCGTCCCGTCTCTTTCATTTCACTCTTTCTAACATCTCTTTCCTATTCCATTTGGTCGATCAAGACCGCATCCGTGACAATGTATATTTCGGGCAGAACCGACCCCGTCCGTCTTTTGTTTTCGTTTTCCGTTGTTTTCACTCCGGTTCTTGAGCGCACACGGGCTGCAATACTATTTTTTCTTTTGTTCTCGAAATCATAGGATCCCGTTTCGTTTCGTTTTGTTCTCCGTTGCTTCATTCCAGGTCTTGAGCGCACACTAGCTGCAATATCGTTTTGTTTCTCGTTTTTTTTCTCTCTTCCGTCGGTTTCACAACCAGAGGATCGAAGACTGATTCGCTACGCCCGAGTCGGGCTAGCCAAAGAACCGCGAAAATACCGCTAGAGATAGATATACGACGTTATAAGTATAGGTTTATATTATTCTTGTTTTATTTTTATATGCACACCGCTAGTATTACTAGGAATAAGGTTGTATTAGTATCAAGTCACAAAGCGGTGACAACCACGCCCGAGCCGGGTAAACCTGATCGCAAGAGAACGGACAAAAGTACAAATTTATTAGAATTTATTAGATATTATTAGATATTATTAGATAAAAGTACAAAGTTATTACATATAGATTGTAACACATGCGGCTCAGAGTTGTACCAGGGGAGAACCCCCGTAGGAGCTAATAAACGTGCCGTTTATCCCAAATATCCGGTGTCTTGTTTAAAGCGATCCCCATCCCGTAGGCTAAGACTTGCGTTAGCGTTTAAGGTCATACTATGTATAATTATTTCTTTTCTCTCAATAAAAGGTCTCACCGCCGCTCGTTCGTCGCCCCGAAGAGGGAGGGGGGGGGTGTAACAGACCTGTACAGCGGGCACAGTACAGCTCTGTTACGAACGCGAAGACTCGCGTACATCCGAAACGCGCCGACCGATCCCGACCGAATCCGAATCCGCACAAGGCGATTTCACGCCTCGTAACCAGGCGCGACATCACACTACGCGTCTTCCCGCGTTTTCACGCCCCGAAGCAGACGCCGCACGGGCAATCCCGCGAATCGCTCGCGCACACCGCAACCCGCGTACCCCGTGGTAACCACCGAATTTGCCTATAAAAGGCAGCACGGACCGTCTCTTTCCGAGTCCAGCAGGCGAGCCGCTTGATCACCCGGAAACCTGGTAAGCGCCTTACCCTGACGAGCCGACAAAATCCCGATCCTGACCGTTCCCGATCTCCGCGCAACGCGCCGTTGCATCCGTACGTCCGTTTAGCTTCGCGCCGAAGTTCCCGTCGCCGTCTCCACGAGCCGTCGAGACCCCGTTTGCAGCGCGCCGTTGCTTCCTCGCCCGTTCAACGAGCCGTCGAACGAAACCGTCACCCAGCTTCGCGCCGAAGTTCCTGTCGCCGTCTCTACGAGCCGTCGAGACCTCTTTTGCAGCGCGCCGTTGCTTCCTCGCCCGTTCAACGCGCCGTCGAACGAACCCTTCACCCAGCTTCGCGCCGAAGTTCCCGTAGCCGTCTCTACGAGCCGTCGAGGCATCTTTTGCAGCGCGCCGTTGCATCCTCGCCCGTTCAACGCGCCGTCGAACGAATCCGTCATACAGCTTCGCGCCGAAGTTCCCGTCGCCGTCAAACGAGCCGTCGGACCCCGTTGCAACGCGCCGTTGTATCCTCGCCCGTTCCACGCGCCGTCGAACGAACTCTCCGTTCCCGCCGACCTGACCGACCCCGAATACCCGTTGCCGCGAGCCGCCGGTTCCCGTACCCTAGCAGGTCGACGAGCCGTCGCCCGTCGTCGACCGCCGGATCCGCGAACCGCAAATCCGCGCGCGTGCACCCGCGAGCATAACGCTATCGGCAATCTTCCCGAACCGCGGCCTGGTGAGACGCAAAAGTTACGTCGCGCGTTCTGTTTTATTTCATACCTCGCCCGAACTACCGTTTCCCGTCCGCTTCCCTCGCCGCGAACCCTGGCTCGGCGAGCCACTCGGCAACGAGGGAGAGATCCGGTTGTAACGAGATATCAGACTCGTTACACAGGAATGACGTTTAGTGCATCGCCGACCAGGAAGTGTCCCGGTGTGAGTGCGGCGAGATCCGAAGGATCGTCGGATAGTGGACAGATCGGCCGAGAGTTCAAGGAGGCTTCGATTTGTGCAAACAGTGTCGCGCATTCCTCGAACGTCAGTGAGGACTCTCCGATTACGCGGCGCATGTGAAATTTCGTTGATTTCACTGCGGCTTCCCATTTGCCACCGAAGTGTGGCGCGGAGGGAGGATTAAATATTTAATCAAGAACCAGAAGATATTTAATCCCATATCATTCAACCGGCTGATCGCTCGCATGCACAATGCAGTTACGCCTAACAGTCTGGTCAGCGAGGAGAACCTGTCAATAAGGGTCCACGATGTCGTAGTCGTCGTGGTCAACGCGGACAGCTTTTCCGTCCGCCTCTCAACGGGGATCCGGAGAAAGGGTTTCCGCGGGCCATGCCGGAGAGAATTCTCGCAGCCACGCAGGCCCCCGCCACCAAATGGATTCGATTAAAGACCGCGGAGATACACCGCGGGATGCTAAGTCCGCCGGGTTGCATGTCCCGGGGACGTGGTACCAGTAGGCTTGAGGAGCGGATTGATGAATGTCCGCAACGCGGTTACGAACGAAATCCTTCCATTTGGAGGGGGGGCTGCGAATCCACGCGAGCGCGACGGCCGAATCTGTCCATAGGTGGGTTGGAATTCGCTCTATTTCCAACGCTCTGCGGATGTACGCGACTTGTTTCGCGAGCAGAAGAGCGGCCGATAGTTCCAGGCGCGGAATGGTCATCGGCTTGATGGGGGCGACTCTGGACTTCGCGGAGAGGAGAGTTACGCGGAAGGTGTCATCGTCATTTCGTACCCGGAGATAGATCACGATGCCCATTGCTCGCGTTGAAGCATCGGCGAACCCGTGGATCTCGGTGCCGTGATCGGGGTCGAGCGGTCCGACCCACCGATCGATCGTTAGATTATGAATCTCCGCCAAGTCATTGCAGAATCGCTCCCATCGGGGTGAAAACTCAGGAGGGAGCGTATCGTCCCATCCTGTTTTCTGCGTCCACAGTTCTTGCATGAGGATTTTTCCCCGCACCGTGACGGGCGCGAGCCATCCTAGCGTGTCGAATAATTGCGAAATGGTCGAGAGTACTCCCCGCTTCGAGCTGTGCACGCGCGTGGGGGCCGTGAACGAGAACGTGAACGTATCGGAGGCGGTGTTCCACGCGAGACCGAGGGCGCGGTGCGGGGCATCGACGGACATCGGTTTCTCGTTGCTTGAATCCGGACTTCGTTCCTCCGCGGGAACTAGTTCGGCGTAGTTCGCGACCCATTTTTTCAGCGCGACACCCCCCGCTCCCAGGAGACGCTGGAGTTGCTGAATTTTCTCCTGGGCGGAGTGCAGCGGATGCGCGACCGGAAGCGCAAGAGCAAGAGAGTGCGAGAGCGGATGCGCGAGCAGAGGCGCGAGCGGAGGCGCGAGCGGAGGCGCCAGAGAACGAGGATGCGAGATCGAAGGCGCGACCGGAAGCGCAAGAGCACGGGAGTCCGAGAGCGGTGGCGCGACCGGAAGCGCAAGAGCACGAGAGTGCGAGAGCGGATGCGCGAGCAGAGGCGCGAGCGGAGGCGCGAACGGAGGCGCCAGAGAACGAGGATGCGAGATCGAAGGCGCGACCGGAAGCGCAAGAGCACGAGAGTGCGAGAGCGGGGGCGCCAGAGCACGCGAGTGCGAGAGCGGATGCGCGAGCAGAGGCGCGAGCGGAGGCGCGAGCGGAGGCGCCAGAGAACGAGAGTGCGAGAGCGGAGTCGCGAGCGGATGCGCAGGAGCACGAGAGTCCGAGAGCGGTGGCGCGACCGGAAGAGCCTGAGAACGGAGGCGCCGGAGATGCGAACCAGGATGTAAGCCTGGAGGCGTTCTCCGGTAGGCGGTGATGACCTCGATGAGTGCGGTGGCCAGGAGCATCGGGCGGCGCAGCGATCCCTTTGGGCAGTGCTGGAGTGGCCTGATGCTCTGCTGCGGATGACGACTCGCCCGTTGGTGCTATGGCGGAGGTGACGGTGGAGGCTTCAGACTGCGGCGTATGCGGGAGCGTCCTTGCGATGGCCGGTCCCAGCTTCTCCGTCTTCGTGACGGGTTGTGCGTGGGAGCTTGGCCCATCGTTGAGGCGGATGTGCGGGCCGAGAGCTCCTTGAGCATGGTGCGCAGCGTGGCGTCAGTGTCGATGACCAGCTCCTCACACTCGTCACGCATATTTCGGACGAAATAGTCGTGCGTTCGTTGTTGCTCAGTGCATAGCTGGTGGAGCTTCACATGGTTCGCACGGAATTGATCCCAGGTGCGGAGGAGTGCCTCAAACTGGGTCTGTAGGTAAGCCTCTGTGAGGTTGGCCATTCCCATCGTCGCTGTACGGATGATGATGTTGCCGAGGGTCTTGTACAGGTCGGCTTGTATGGCGAAAAGCGTTGCGACGGTTTCCGGATGGGAGAAGGCCGACTCAGTCGGTCGTGCAGGGTTCTTCGAGCCACGAATGAATACGGCGGAGAGTGACATAAAATATACTTTATTTCGGCCTATGGCGAACGAAAGGATAGATACTATATTTAGATATGTACATAGGTCTTATTGCTACACTGGTATTTGCGGACTGGTTTACCGGCTAAGGCGGAGACGGACTGGCGATGCGCGTACAGGATCGCGCGAGACGCAGGCCGGCTTATTACCTAACGAGACGGCTTATTAATTAACGCAGGGCGGCTTAATAGTTAACGCAAGGCGGCTTAATAATTAACGCAAGACATTTGGTGGTTCGCAGGACGCTACCGGCGCAGGGCATTTCGAGAAGAACGCTACTACTATATATTCGACGGCGTTTGATCGGCGTGAACGCGAGGGCGTGATTGCGAGCAGGATGGAGGGTGCTCGCAGCTTTCGCGGCTGAGCGTTGTGGATTCCCGGTGTCTTTCGACACTCGAGCCGATAGAGCCCCGGAAGCTTTCGCGTCTCGAGAAAAGGATGTCCCGCGGCTTTCGCAGCTGGGGCGTGCGGCTACTTTCGTATCTCGTGGAAGGGTCTCTCGGTTTCTTTCGAAGCTCGAGCCTTGGACTAGCGAATGGTGGATAGGTGGAGGATTGTTCAGTGCTTATCACTTGGCCAGGTGTGGAATTACCACCTCTGGTCATGCTTTGGCTCAGAACAATTTACTGGTGTCGATGGGCGGTATTTATACCGCCGCGGTGACCGGCGCGTCGCGCTCTCGTTTCGCGGGCTCGTGTCGCGGTGTCGCTCGCTCGCGTGGGGGAACGTGTCTCGCGTCACACGAGATCGTCACAGCGTGTTGGCTGTTGTCATCTTGAACAACTGGTGTGGTAACGAACGCGAGGTCACGAGACGGGCGAGCGAGACACAAACACCACGCGCGAGCGGTTGCCGACGGTTAACGAACCGATTTGAAAGTACAATGCGATTTGCCTGAGAATCGCACACGCGGTTTCTGACGCACTTGCACCACTGCGGTCCCCACTGATTGAGATCTCGACGTGAGATGCTGAGAGCCGCCGATCTATCCGGCTCGAAGGACCAAAAAATGTATAATATCGGAATCACAATCAGCGGGAGACTGGGCGGTTAGACAATAAATAAATGTATTTACGTAACACGAACAGTTTATTTTACAAGAGTCACAAATAACACAATAAATCACGCGAACGATGAGAGGACAAACAAGCGGTGCGAACGGTTAACAGACGCGAGAACGAACGCGGTTTCAACGGTTACGGTAAGCGGTGCGACAAATGATTGTTTTCGCTCGGTGTGAGTACAAAGTCTGATCTCGATCCGCCGGTGCGTGATCGACGATCGCGCGTTCGGTGGATCGCGAGGTGGGGGGTCGCGCGGATGAAGTGACGTCATTCGCGCGACTAGGCGGCGTTGATGACGCGGCACAGCCGACCGTTGGTCGGCCGGAACAACGTCTTTTTTACCATCTCCTTCTCGAGCGTTTGCAACCAAATTATCGATTCTCGCGTCGATATACAGGTACAGGTACAGGTACAGGTACATGTGTACAGGTACCGGTACAGCAGTAGCAGTATAACGGTTTTCTGTCAAGATCGGTTGACGCGTTTCTTTTAATATTGTCTTGAAATCTTATTCTGAAGTTCTCCAGCCGATCGTTGATGACGTCTTTTTTTACCATCTCTTTCTCGAGCGTTTGCAACCAAATCATCGATTCTCGCGTTGATATGTGAATCGGTGGATTTCATATTTTCGTTTGCATCGTATCGAACGTCCTGTATCGTGGTCAGTATTTCTGACTTTATCGTTTCTTTAGCGGTTTTCAGATCTTCGATCAGTTTTTCATTCTGTTTAGCTAATATTTCAGACTTTATCGTCTCTTTAGCGGTTTTCAGTTCTTCGACCAGTTTTTTCATGATCTCAGACTCGAGCGTCGCGTTAAGCGTGTCCACGTATACTTTGGTTGCAGCATGATCGTTTGCCTCGGGATTCGTCACGCGCCCGATCCTCATACCTTTTGCATCATACAATCTAGCAACATCGTTCATACATACGGTGTTATCACGCACATAACTTTTAAAAACGCCGGGATAGAAAATCGAAGAAACATTCGACTCGCGTTTGTTTGCTTCGTGAAACACCGTACCAAATTTGTCGATAGACATTTTTGAGTTAGTCTTCTTCTTCGATTATCGTCAACTCGTATCGCTTGCACGACCGTTTTACTTGCTCTTCGATCTGCAGCTTTCGTTGAAATAGGTCATCCAGTTTTATCCATAGACTTTGAAATCTCAAGTTTCAGCTTTCACCGTCGTCGTCGTCTCCTCCTCCCGAGGATATCGTTTGATTCGTTTCGCAACAATTAAGACGAACACGCATTTTTATCGAGCCGTAACAATTGACATTTCATTCGACACTAACTCAACGAAACGCACGCGCTTTAATTCATAATTATACCGGCTTCGCGAAGTTCTTCGATTATCGACATTATTTCGTTGTTATGGTTGGAATGACCGGCGTTCTTCGAAGCGGTTAACAATTTCAAACGATCGACGAGTTCGTTCGGATCGTCCCAATGCACGTAATCGATTGGATGGTCAGTCACGCGCATAGAAGTTGGAAGTTGAATCCCCTTCCCGTCTCGCGGCAAGAACATCGGTCCTATTACTTTCTTGTACTTGTAACCTTTGTTTCCCATAAGCTGATTCCTGTGTCGATGCGCTTGCGTAACAATGAGAATTCTTTTGTACACGTTCTTACCGTCATCGGTGTACAGCCGGTTGTTGGGCAATTTACTGAATATCAATTCGTAAAGACCGCGAGTCCCCTCGTACCGTACTCCGTCAACGATGATATCGTCGTTGTGGTCCACCTCGAACGTTGAATTTCCCAGCATCAGCTTATCGTCCTGGAGATATACTCCGTATACGTTGTCGGATTTTTTCGTTGGACCGCTAAAAAATTTTTCCAAATATTCACGCGCCAAAGGTCCGAAATTCTCGGATAGATATTGATTCTCCTCTTGATGAGTTTCGGGATTTTCAAAAATATCGCGCATAGAAGATTCCAAACATTCCGTGCTCGGCGATTCGAAGGTACCCTCCTCCTGTCGCGGCGGTGCCACCGCCGTCGCCGACTCGATCTCGTTATCGTCATCGTCAAAAGATATTTTTCTCGAGACATCGTCGTTCTTTTTCCTCTTTATTCTTCTTCTTTTTTTCATAGAGGACGCTGGTGTCGTTCCCCTAATATCTGAGAATCTTCTTTTTTTTGATAGGAGGGGCGGAGTTTCCTTAATATCCGAGAACGCGTTGTCGTCCGGTTGAACAGTAGTCGTATTTTGAACTAGCTGTTTCAGCGGTTCGACGGTCGGTTGTAAAGTTGTGCGCAAATTCGTCTCGGCCGTCATTTTCCCAACTTTCAACTCTAAATACTTTTTACGTATGGTATCGCTGGTCTTCGCTATTTCGTTCACGACCGAAGCTCGCAGCTTCTTCTCCTTCGACGACATATCGAGGGAGAATTTTCTAATGCGACTCCAACGACTCTTAGCGAGCAACTGTGCTCATTACAGTACAACAAACTCGTTAAATCCACGTCTGTAACGACAACGACTCACGGGGCTGTCTTTATCGATTACGAGAAATCCGTACTTCTTTCGCCAACAATCCATGCATAACGTACTAAACGTCTCGAACGACATATCAGTATTTACATGATCCTGATGAATGTGACGCAAGTTCATGGTATCCTGTTTGAACAGAATCAGCAGATTGGCATTGTCGCGAATTAAATGTTTCGGTATCCTCGCGTACGACTGGCCCAGGTAGAAGCAATCGACGTGCGAATGTCTGCCCATCGCAAAATACTCTCTCATGATATCCTGCTCGTCGCATGCCACATCATCGAAGATGAATATTGAATCGGGCCGTGCCTCTGCGGGAGAAATTACGTCAGCGTTGTTCGCGAACGCGAAGTAGCCAACATCCTTCCCCACGGATGAGAACAGTTTGCTCAAGTATCGATATTTTGGCTGACTCAGCGATTTTGAGTACACGTAAACGTTTGCGAATCGTAGCCCGTTCGCGCTCTCCAGCAGGCTAATCATAACGTTCGTTTTACCGCATCCTGACGGACCGCTTATGACGCATCGTACATTGCTTGGTAACAATGATCCATGTTTTCGCATCGTCTCGTCGCAATCGTCGAACGCGCGACACGTTGGAACACGAATATCCAAAGATTGTCAAGACGCATGATCTGATTGATTCGATGTGGTGGGTGGTTGGGGGGTATTTATACGAGAGCTCGAACACCGTCGACATCAGTCACTCTTCGTGCCTCCCCCGAACGTGAGAGAAAAAGGATCCGTGTTCTTTAAACAGTGATAGAGAGCAGAAAAATAGTTTATGCACATGAATCGTCGTTCACAACGGCGTCTCGGTCCGCATACGGGTAAGGGGTTGTTAAACAGAGCTATAAACGCGTTACCGTTCGAATTGCATATACCTGGTTATCAATTCTGCGGTCCTGGTACGAAACTGACCAAGCGATTAGATCGTGGGGATCGAGGAATCAATCCGTTGGACGCGGCCTGTCGCGAGCACGATATAGCCTATTCACGGTACAAGGTTCTTGGAAATCGACACGCGGCCGATCGCGTTTTGGCGGATCGAGCGCTGCATCGAGTAACGTCCGGAGACGCGGCGTGGGGGGAGAAGGTGTCCGCGGCCGCAGTGTTGGCAGCCATGAAAGCTAAAACGAAATTGGGCATGGGTCTGATAAAGAAAAAAGGTGAAAAGAAAAAGATAACGACAAAACGAATTCTCCCAATCGCCAAACGCGGCGGTTTTCTGCCGTTGCTGTTGCCTGCTTTGTCGGCTATAGGAGCATTGACGGGCGGTGCTGCGGGAGTAGTCAAAGCTATAAACACCGCGAAAGCTGCGAAAAAACAATTGCAAGTAGCGGAGCGACATAATCGAGCCATGGAGGGTCGTGGGATACGTCTCGCTCCGTATAAGCATGGGAAAGGCTTGAAGGAGAAAAAAAAAACGAAGAAAGACAACACGACGACAGACGCCGAATTGATGGTCATCTGTAAAGGATTACCATATTTTCGTGGAGTTTTTATGCGTGACGATTTGCCGCGGCGCGTGTGGGTAAATGAGCGGGGTATAGTCAATCTGGATAATAGTCGTGGTCCGGGAACCCACTGGGTCGCATATATAAAGCACGGCTCGCGTGTCAAATTCAAAGTCTGTCTCTCTCTGCATGATGCATGCGAAAAAGTCATTTACGTTCACGTTGTCGGGAAGAACCACCCATAGATCTGAGCAATGGTGAATACGAGTTGGGATTGCTCGATTTGCAAACTTATTATACAATACCAAACATCAGCGCCAACATTGGAAACAATCGATTCTACTTTGGTGAAAAAGATGATGAGATCATCATCCCCGACGGTTCGTACGAATTGGAAGCTATCAACGCATACTTGACGCGTGAAATATGCGCGCGATATCCTAAAAAAAATGTCGATGAGTCATCCGCCGCCTCCGATATCGAATATCCGCTGGTCTTACGGGCGAACAACAACACCATGAAAAGCGAAATTATAAGCGAGTATCAAATAAACTTTGCAAAGCCTTACAACGTGGGGTCTATCCTAGGATTTTCCACGGGTCGAGTTTTACCGCCGAACACGTGGCATACATCGAACGCGCCTGTGAATATCATCAGCGTGAATATCGTACGAGTGGAATGCAACATAACCACCGGATCGTACGACAATGGTAAACTCGTTCACACGATACATGAGTTTGCGCCCCAGGTACCACCAGGGTATAAATTGTCGGAAACGCCCGCGCGAGTCATTTACCTTCCGATAGTTGCACGAGTCATTGACGATTTAACGATTCGCATAGTTGATCAATCCGGGCGTTTGATTGATTTTCGAGGAGAAGAAATCACGGTGCGACTACACGCGCGACGAAGCAATGCTAATTCATAACAATACGGCATTCCATACGTTGAACAACAGCAATAAACTAACCACGGAAAAGAGGTCATCGATTCGTAAGAAATTAACCGTGGAAAACGCAAAGTATCTACGATCTTTGGGATTTATTGTTAAAAAGTGAGAGGAAAAAATCATGTTTGGTGACATTTTGAACATCTCCGAAGAGCCGATCTTCGACAATCGCATAACGAAGATTGAGCTGCACACGTACAATCCGTATGCCAACACAACGTTCGAAAACAGTGATGAGATAAGGATACCCATTCAACAAGACCTGTACACGCTCCCGTGTAAAAGCTTCCTATACGTTGAGGGAAAACTTAGTTTATCAGGAAAACTTGAATTACCGGCTGGAGGAGAATCCCCCATCGATACGGTGACCCTCGAGAACAACGCTGTTGCGTTTATGTTTGAGGAAATACGTTATGAATTGAACGGAGTGGAAATCGATCGGTCAAGAAATCCCGGTGCGACGACAACTCTGAAGAATTACGCGAGTCTGTCCAGAACGAGAAGCGACGCGTTGTCCAACGCTGGTTGGCTGTATGCCGATAACAAACAGAAGCAGACTGCAACGACCACGGCTGCGATACATTTCAACTTTTGCGTTCCTATGAGCGTTTTATTAGGCTTCTGCGAAGACCACAAACGCGTTGTGATAAATGCGCGACATGAATTGATTTTGATCCGCTCGCGTACCGACGCGAACGCGTTGCACAGTACTTCCAACAACGCGAAACATATTCTGGATCTGTACAAAATTCAATGGAGAATGCCGCACGTCGCATTGGATGAAGTACATAAGCTGTCCATGTTACGTATTTTAGACAGCGACAGACCGATCGGAATGAGCTTTCGATCGTGGGATCTGTATGAATATCCTCTACTACAGACGACTACGAAGCATACATGGGTGATAAAAACAGCTCTGCAAATGGAAAAACCGCGATATGTGATATTCGCTTTGCAAATCAATCGAAAGAATAACTTAACGAAAACGGTTACACGATTCGATCATTGTGCATTGGCAAATATTCGGCTTTACTTGAACTGGGAAACCTATCCGTACGATGATTTAAATATCGATTTTGAGAAAGGTAAATACGCGTTGCTCTACGACATGTATGCAAAATTCCAAGAATCGTACTATGGAAACGGCGAAGCGCTACTCAACGTCATGGATTTCCTGCATTATGGTCCACTCATCGTTCTCGATTGTTCCCGACAAAACGAAGCGTTAAAAAATGCTACGGTAGACGTGCGAATAGATTTCGAATGTCGAACCGACGTCCCTCCATCGACAACAGCCTACTGCTTAATGATACATGACCGCATCATGGAGTACAGTCCATTGACGAATATTGTTCGAAAAATTACTTAAACCGTTTATACAGATAAAAAATATATGTACTTTATCAAATAAAAAATTATGTGAAAGATCTTATTTTTTTATTAAAAACAATCCTCCTCATACCCCACATTACGACAAACACTTGCAACCATCGTTTATTCCATTAGAAATATGACTTTAGATTTTGTATGATGTAATGCTGTGTGGATGAAATTGTCCATGGAGACATGACACCGGGTGAAAAGATAAAGAAATATGATACAATACCGCTCTAACATGCAAGATAAAAAATATGCTGACTTTACAGTAATAACATCCTCCTCCCCATAGATTTTTTTTATATTGGTGGTGGGGGTATCCATTATAAATTGCTCGCCGCAAGTCGTCGTACGAAGTTATACCATAACAAACGTTGATAGTCACGGTGATCGCTATACACAATTACATCGCATAACAAACGTTGACAGTCACGGTGATCGCTATACAAAGTTACATCGCGTGTTTTTTATCATCCGACCAGCCAACTTTGGATATCATCCTTTCTTCAACGGTAAGTACATATAATACAAAATTAATAAACGATTGAAAAATCCGGTGAAAAAACTTTCTTTATTTAGATGGATCGTATCTCTCTCATCATTGACATGGATGGATTTATTGTTAAAAAAAAATTCATGTGCAAAGAATTAGCCATGATCAATGTTTGTTACGACGGTTCGTTCGAACTCTCTGAATTTTGCTTAGGGGAGAAATTTCATTCTTTATCTGCCGCTGACAAAAAGTCGGCATGGTATGTCAGCAATTTCATACATGGGATTCCATTCAAAGATTTCGGCTATGAAAAATATCAGCAGGACGATATATTCAAAACTATTCAAAATTTTGTGTGTGATTATGCAAATCCAGTTGTAGCATATAAAGGAGGATGTTTCGAGAGAGACATCCTTCGAAAAATGAACATAAACTCAATAAATTTAGAAGATTTCAACTGCCCAAAATATGATGTACTAGTTCACGATCCCATGTATGAAATTGCTGACAAACCGTGTCGACTTCACTGTTGGCGATCGACAAAGAACGTCACATACCATTGTAGTCTGCGCGAAGTGCAAACATTTCGGGCATGGATTAACAATTCTAAAAAAACATGTATGGTATCAATCAGTTATAACACACGTCTTTGAATTTTTCCACATCTAAAACACCTCTTTTTTTACACAGTGTCTTCATAATGATTGTGAAATCAGAGATGGATCCTGCAGCCGTCGCAACAACAGATCAGGATACCCCAGCAACACCTGATTATCGTCTCGAGAGTGACAGACTCCAAAGTTTCCACAACTGGGGTTACTCACACATCGTTCAACCTGAAAAACTCGCCGTCGCAGGATTTTTCTATCTGGGCGATGAGGATTTTGTTAAATGTTTTGAATGTGGTATACAGTTGATTGAATGGGACGATGATGATGATCCAATGAGCGAGCATCGCGCCTGGTCGAGATCCTGTGCATACGTTCGTGGGGTGCACTGTGGCAACGTGCCAATCGGAGTTGATCCTGATACAATCCAGCCAAACCCGCGCGGTATAGACGTTTGTGGATTCATCAAAGAATCGTCGCTCGAAGGTAAAAATAAATTTTTTCACAAATACTCTAAAGTATATAACATGGTACATATAACTGTCTGTTCGCAGGAAACGAATAATCCCACTAATGTATGAATATCTATGGCGAGGGGATGATAACGCAAGCCTATGAACTGTGTCGGCGGCAACTACTGTTCACGTCTCTTTCTTTCCAATACGCTCTTCTTCGTTTGCGTTTGAAAACTTTCATGGTTAATTAAACCACATGTAAAATTATATTATGCTTTGGTATGATGATGAGGCGATTTTTTGAATAAATAAATGTGACATTTCAAAAATAAAAATTTTTTATTTTGGTACAACCTTGAATAATCAATCCCAATTTCCCAAACTGAATGCAGATATGTTTGAAACTATTTTGTTTATTAAAAAAATACAAAAATATAAAATAATACCAAATATTATAGCTATTCTTCATTCTCGTTCTCGTTCTCATTCTCGTTCTCGTTCGCATTCTCATTCTCGTTCGCATTCTCATTTTCATTGTTAAAAGTCTGAAAGGAGAAAAGATAGATTTTTAAAATTATTAATATTTTTTAATTAGTAAATATATAAAATCATTAACTCTACTCACCGTCGCTGCATATGCTATTTGAAATGCTGTTATAAATTCATTATCCCAATTTTCAATATTTATATTATACCGTCGGGCCGCATATAGCCATCCAGCTATGAATGCATCCCTCTCTCTCTCCGAATTAAATGTCTGTTAATATAAAATATAAAATAGTAATAAAAAACTGACAATAAATAAATAATATAAAAATATTTCATTTATACATACCAATAACTGCATTGTCTCGGCTAAGATGACATCATCATTCGCTAGCACGTAAGCTTCCATGTTTTCAAACTAAACTTGGCGTTGACAACACCCATTCTTATATAATGAAATATTCGCTCGCTTGCAAGTTTAGAAAGATGCTCGTTGCAGTAGATAATAAAATGAAATCTGAACTCGCTAAAGTTTCAATCAGCACTAATAGAGAGAACTGACAAAAACAAATGTGTCCAGGTGCCTCAGCTTGGTAACTCTAAACCATGCGAAAGGATGCTGCTACAGATTATGGAACACGCTCCTCTTACAATGATATGAATAAGAACCGTGAAAACACGTTCCAACACACAATCCTACATGCATCGAAAATGATAAGGGAAACTTTATATCACTGTGAAGTAGAAACTCTCTCGATGTATGAGCAAAAGTTTGAATCGGTTAATTTCATATTTCCGTTTAAACGAATCTATCTTACATCTCTCTCTCTTACAAAGGGGTATTGCGAAACGTGTTCGAAAAACGTTTCTGGAGCACAATGGCCGCCACGGGGGAGAAGTGTCCAACCGTGGGTATGACACTGGGTGAAAAGATTATTGTAATAATTCCATGGAAAAAATATGACGTAATAATTCCATGACGTTTATTGCAACAATTACATGGAAAAAATATGGCGCAATAATTCCATGAAAAATATGCCGCAATAGTGCAAAATAATTCCACGAAACACCGCCCTTGACCTAGAAACGATTCCAAGAAAAATATAATTCCAAGAAAAATATGATGCAATAATTCCATGAAAAATATGTCGCAATATTGCAATAGTGCAAAATAATTCCACGAAACGCCGCCCTTGACCTAGAAACGATTCCAAGAAAAATATAATTTGTGACGTGGCACTGTTTGCCAACGTCTTCCGAAGAATATGATCGGAAGACCGGGTCATATTCCGGCAGGCAAAGAGCGAAAAAGTAGGGGCGAACGCTCTCCCTGGGCACAAGCGAGACAAATGGGCGAGCTCTGATACTTTGAGCGTCGCGCCAATTCGCGCGACGCGAGTTTGCAGGACCGTAATCAGGTCCCCGGGGGGACCTGACGAACTTCTTCCCGCCAAAGGAAATGGAACAAGGATGGCTCCGACGAAAACCCTGCCGGAGAACAGCAGAGAGATCGACGTGGCTCAGGATGAACAACCTGGAGGCGCCGACAAGAATTCCGCGGCCAAGACAGAAATCTCAGCCGTCTTGCCGTCGCCTCACCCGGAGAGAAACCTGGCCAGTTACCGGATTGGCTGACAGCGATCACCTCAGCGGGGAGCGGCCAATCGACGGGCACCGCTGCCGGAGAGGCCGCCAATCGCCGGAGCCCAGGGACCGTCACGCAGGGCGAGGCCCCTGCCGAAAATCAGAGCGCGATAGGTCCGAGCGTTACGCGGGGAGAAGCGAGCGGAAGGGGGGGACGCTCCGCTTCCGCGTTCCCGAGTCATCGCGTAGAAGATCACTTCTTCATTGGCTCGAGTCGAGAGTAGCTCTGTTAAATTTGCGACTAATTATAAGAGTAATTTGTGCGACGATACCTGCCGGAACCGAGGGACAGAAACGATCCGTTGTCCACGGCTTCTTCAAAGAAACCTATTTGGTAAGCCTTTGTCGGATTCTCATCCGAATGATTAAGTGATCTTTCTTTCGCGTTGGCTCGGGAAGCATTTTGGGTTCGCGATCGCGTCGGCGAAAGATCGGCGTAGTTACGGGCTGCCGGAAGCAGCGTTAATTCGCGAGCGGCACGTAATTGTCGAGCGACGAACGCGCGGGGAAAATTATTAGCGGGTGCAAAGCACTATTTTCTTTTGCGAGGATCCGCGCGTCGTCGTTTCTTTCACGCCAGCCTCGTCTCGTCCCACGGTGGGACGTCGCCTCGTGCTCGCGTCGTACTCGAGACACGTGTTAATTCGACGAGAAGCCATTGTAACGCGTTTTCCATCGGAATTCGGGCGTAGAACGCGTGTTCCGCGGACGCCAACGCCGTCATCGCGTTGCTGCCGAATTCGACGCGAAGTTCGAATTACGTTCGAACGAAGAAGAGCGCGTGCGACTAAGATCCGTCGACGACCACCTGTCACGCGCCGGCTAACCTCGAAAAGCTGCCGGTTACGGCCGGTAGCCCCGTTGTACATCCAGTCGAGCAATAAAGTCTCGTTAGCCGAAATTCACTGAGAGTAGAGATTATTACGTGAGAAACCTTCCCGCCGCGGGGAACGCCTCGCGTTCACTCCGCGTAGTACCCTGAACCCGTTCGCGAAGAGTTTCGTCGAGTTATCGGTGGCCGTCGGCTCGTGAAAACGTTTCTCGAAGTGCTCGTCGCTGCGGCGACTTAGCGTGGCACCTTAAAACAGTGCCTGGCGCCCGAACACCTTGGCGAAGATTTCGAGAAGCGACGAGTCGACGAATCACTTTTGTCCCGGGTGGACCGCGTTTCGTGCGGCCGAACGCGGCCCGGCCGTCCGGCCCATAAATACCCGGTGTCGCTAGGTTTTCGCCGTCCAGAGGACGAGGGAAAGCTAGACGACGTGACAAATTCCAAGAAAATTCCCCCCCGCTCCCCTCCCCCCTCTCTCGAATATGCTTGTGCAATATCGCTCTGCGGCGGTACTGCTCTCCCGTGAAATAAGGTATGCTCTCTCGTGAATTTAAAAGTGGTTTAGAACCGGTGTATATACCCTACTCAGGTTTAATGACTCTCGTCAGGAGTCTAATGATTTCTTAAACTTTTTCTCAGCTGCCGAACTCGAAGATTCTCGTCAGGAATCTATTTATATTGTTAATTGCTTATCTTCTGAAGATTTAGACAATTCGTTACGTCGTTTCTGGGAAATTGAAGAAGTTCCCTCCATGCTTCCTCTTTGAGAAGAGGACGAGCGGTGTGATCGCTTTTTTCGTAACACCTACTCCCACTCCTCTCAAGGACGATACATTGTACGACTCCCGTTCAAGAGTCAACCTCCATTCGATCTCGACGGATCACACTCAATCGCATCTCGTTTTTACTCGAAACTAGAGCAGCGACTGCTCAAGCAACCGATCCTCGAATCTGCGTATCACAAATTCTTATCAGAGTATCACTCCATGGGTCACATGGAGCGAGTAGCGGAAGAGCAAGTCTCAAACTCTTCTGCGATATACATTCCTCATCATCCCGTCGTGCGACCTTCTAGCAGTACGACCAAGCTCAGAGTAGTATTTAATGCTTCCGCCAAAACTAAGTCGGGAAAATCTCTAAACGACTACCTTATGGTCGGTCCAAAGCTACAGCGCGATTTAGCTGCTATCACTGCTGACATCGCCAAGATGTTCAGACAAATTCTGATTCACCCCCTTGATTCTGACTATCAAAGAATTTTATGGCGACCGAGCAACCAGCTGCCGGTTTCTTCATTTTGATTGCTTACCGTAACGTACGGTCTCGCATCTGCGCCGTACCTCGTCATTAAGGTACTCGATCAATTAGCTCTTGACGGGGGAAATAATTTTCCCGCTGCCGTGCCTATTCTACAAGATTCGATTTATGTCGATGATGCTATTTTCGGCGCAGACAATACTCATACTCTCCTCGAGATTCGTCGGCAGCTAGTAGCACTCCTGCTTCGCGGGGGTTTTCAACTTCGAAAATGGGCTACTAACGCGGTCGAATTACTTGACAACATTCCTTCTGAGGAGCGTGAGTCCGCGTCCGATCATCCACTCCGCGAAGATGAATCCTTGAAAGTCCTTGGTATTGTATGGACTCCTTCCGAAGACGTTTTCCGCTTTCGGGTAGACTGTTGTCTGCCGGCTAAGTGTACAAAACGAAGTATTCTTTCGATCGTTCCAAAAATATTCGATCCACTAGGATGGGCATCTCCCGTGATTATTGTCGCAAAAATAATGCTCCAAGAGCTCTGGCTCTTAAAGAAAGAATGGGATGAAGATATTCCTCCTGAATTCCGTAAAAAATGGACGGAGTATTGCTCAACTCTGCCTCAATTGAGCTCCGTTAAGATTCCTCGCTGGACTGGATTGCGAAGTGACAGTATAGCGATCGAATTACACGGCTTTGCCGATGCGTCACATCGTGCCTACGCCGCTGCCGTTTATTTGAGAGTTCTTCATTCCCTTTCCGAAATACAAGTTACCTTGCTGACGACTAAAAGTAAAGTAGCTCCTCTCAAAACTATTAGCATTCCTCGCTTGGAATTAAACGCTGCCGTACTAGTGACCCGACTGCTTGAGTGGACCTCGTCATCCTTAAAACTTCCATCGTCTCGCATCTACGGATGGACAGATTCCACCGTCGTCTTAGCCTGGCTTAGACAACATCCGTCTACGTGGAATACCTACGTCGCAAATCGCGTATCCGAGATCCAGACTCGGCTTCCGCAGGTAAAATGGCAACATGTTCGCTCTCAAGAAAACCCTGCTGATTGCGCCTCGCGAGGCATCTCCGTCTCCGAATTCGCTACTCATAAGCTGTGGTGATCTGGACCGGATTGGCTATCTCGTCCATCCGTTTTTTGGCCAGATCACTCCCGTTCGAATCGCGAAAACCAAGACTCCCGAGAGATCGCCTCATCTGAATCTCGTAAATCACAGGTTCACCTACTTTCGACACACCCTGAATGGGATTTTCTATATCGATACTCAAGCTGGACTCGCCTCTGTCGAGTCACTGCATATATACTCAGATTCGCCCAGAATTCTCGTAATAAAACTACGTACATCATCCACTTACTCGCAATATCATTCACTTTCGTTATCTGCTGCCGAGATACGAAATGCTTCTTTGTGTTGGATGTCTTACGTTCAACAGAAACACTTTCATGCTGAAATCAAGCTTTTAAAGGATCATGCGCCGGTTCCGAACTCTAGTTCGCTTCTTTCTCTACATCCCATCCTCGGGAAAGATTCATTAATTCGGCTTGGCGGGCGGCTCGAGCACGCCGCTCTAAGCTATGAAGAAAAGTATCCGATTACATTGCCTAAACATCGAGTTTCAGAACTTTTAATCGACCATATACACAAACGCACTCTTCATGGAGGGGTGCAGTTGACTCTTCGCGTCCTTCGGCAACAATATTGGATCATATCGGCCAGATCCTTAGTACGCGCCCACATACATCGTTGCAGTCCTCAGCTCCATTTTCACATACTGGGCTGGATTATGCTGGTCCAATAAACATACTTCCAATTGTCGGTAGAGGTCAAAAGACGAGAAAATATTACTTTGCCGTATTCGTATGCCTTGCTACCAAAGCAGTGCATCTCGAACTTGTCGAGGATGCCACCACCGCTGCCTTTTTAGCTGCCTTTAGACGATTCGTCAGTCGTCGAGGGCTTCCTACTAACTTGTACTCTGACAACGGCACGAATTTTCGTGGTGCCGATCGTGAATTAAAACAAACCTTTCAAACTCTTCTTTCTGACCCTTCGCTCAAAAAGTTGCTGGCTAATGATGGGATCACCTGGAAATTCATTCCCCCTTCCGCTCCTCATTTTGGTGGACTCTGGGAGGCTGGAGTAAAAAGTGTCAAGTATCACTTAAAGCGAGCAGTGGGAGCGCATACCTTGTCGCAAACTGAATTTTCTACCGTTTTATGTCAGGTCGAAGCCTGTTTAAACTCTCGTCCGATTTCCGCTCTTACCGACGAACCTACCGATCTATCTGCGCTCTGACACCCGGTCATTTCATTATCGGGCGACCACTTGTCGCGGTTCCTGAGGAATCCGCTTTAGAGATTAATCCAAATAGACTTGACCGATGGCAACAAGTCAGAAAAATTAAATTTGTCCTTTTAAAAAATTCTTTACTTCCACCTTCTAAGTGGCAACTCGCGCGCATCACTCAGTTGCATAACGGTCCGGACAAAAAGGTTGGCGTCGTCACCGTACGCACAATCGACGGTGAATTGAAACGACCTATAACTCAGATTTGCCCGCTGTCGGTCAAGTCACAAAGTGAAAATTTGGATTCGCCAAAGTAATTACTAATTATACTTTTGTATCATTCGCGTTAGTTTATAAGGTAGATTATAGGCTGCGTTTCATCTTTATTTCTTGTACTTATTTTAAGAAGCAATATTGTCAGTTCTTTTTTTTTGCCTTTAACGGATTACTGTTTATCGTCATCTACTAGTTTGAATTGTCATTCATGTATTCAAATTCCAACGTTTGCGATATTACTCTCAAATCGTAATCATAGTTTGCGAAGACCAAGATATATCGTTTTGCCTCTTCTGGATGCAAGGCGGGCGGTATGTTCAAAACCATACCTATGGCATCGAAATATCCTTCAACGAGCGGTTAATAGTTCGTCTGTTGGCTCGAAGCGATATTATTTCCAAGCGTTCCTGTGATTCAGTCACTCGTGACTGTTGACAGTTTTTGGTTACACGACCCTGCGTCTTTGTCTAAATGTCGTCTCCGCCTCTGATTGGCGAACTTGAATTATAACATTCCATGCTTAATCGCTGCCGTTTCTCGTGCCGGTTTCTCGTGCCGGCAGTGAGAGTCGAATCGCCGTAAAGATCACACCTGTAATAAAGCTCGTCAGGCTTTAACAATAAACGCTTAGAATATCCTCACATTCAACCAGTTCGCAACAAATTAATTGATCCCCAGTCCAGCGAGCCATTCTAAAAATCCTGTTGTTAACAACATAATTATTGTAACAACATTTTGCATATATCAGGTCGTTAAGTATGAAACTTGACAAATAAAACACAAATTTCAAACACATTTGTCAAGTTTCATCACCTGATATATGCAAAATGTCGTTACAATAATTATATGTGATTACCAAATTTGTTAGGAGTGATGTTCATATGTATTGTGACGTCGGACCGACGTCTTGAATTCGGTTTCAAGATTCAAATAGGCGCGTACGAGCCCGCGCTCATATACACTTGTATATTCGAACCGTAACCGCGTCAAATAAGCGAGCGAGCGAAACGCGTAAACACGCCGCACATGTATATGTGTACACACACATCTCCTACAAGCGCGACCATACGAACGGTAACACGGTAGCCGGTGCGAGCGTACGCCGGCATAGCAACAGGCAGGAACGAGCACCGCAACCTTACTCGTCCTTATTTTCAATAACAAAGAAATAGACATCAAAATCGACTCTTCCTAAAAACACGTAAAACAGCCGTGGCGTACGTGACTAATTGCACGTGTTACCAAAATTCGTATGGTCCGCGCTCGACCTATAAATAAGGCAAGGATCAGGGCCTCGCTCTCTTAGTTCAAGTTCAATATTCGCACTATCCAGGTCGTATATCTCTTTATCACGTTCTAATCGCTTCGCGCTCATCCTTGCCCGTATTCTATTCGGTTTCTTTATTATTTCATTTATTTCGTTTATCTTATTCTTTCGCGCCTCGTGCTGCAGTTCGTTATTCGGTTCTTTATTATTTCGTTTATTTTATTCTTTCGCGCCTCGTGCTGCAGTTCGTTATTTGGTTCTTTATTATTTCGTTTATTTGTTCTATCGCGCTTTGTGTTGTATCACGTTTGTCATCTCGCATTATCTTGCCTGTACGTTTAGTACAATTATATTCTATTTCTTTACACTACACCGTCGTCCGCTCTATTCGCCACCCTCCATCATCCAGTGTCATTCCGCGCCAGTGCCGTCGTGTTCGCGAGTGTGTGAGACCCGTAAGTGTTGTTCGTGTCGTTGTAGTACCCGGCGTTCCGTCGTGCGTCTGAGCCCACCAGGTCGCTCGGTACGAAGGAAGGCCGCCGTTGCGATTTGTGGAATTTTGATCGCGCTCTTTGACCCCTTTTAGTCGGTCTCACATGCCGCGACGCGCCGGACGAAAGTACCAGCTCAAAAGGTTGGTGCGGGAACACGTCCACGAAGGCCCCGGAACCACGTACAGCGACTCTCTCGGAGTAGACAAAGGGATAACGATCGTCCGCGACACCCCCTTCTTCGGGTCAGTTCGAATCGTGAAACCCGTCGACGAACCCGCGAAGCCACCACCTCCGAGTGCGGAAGAGGCAGAGTGCCCCAGACCGTGGAAGCTCGTTCCGGTCTCTTTCACGCCGAATCTCCCTCGGCTCGAGGACATCTGCGTCGACGACCCGCGCTACGACCGCTACGCCACCAGAAGGGTTCTCACCTTGAGGTGGTGTTACTGAGAGTGTGTGTGTGTTGATTCGGTGGTACGCGCAGCCTAAATTCCCGTGTTCCTCCGTTGTACGTCTGAGCCCGCCAGGTCGCTCGGTACAGGGAACGCGGGCTCGCCAGCTCCAGCTAACGATCGCACCCCTGTGACCTCTGTGTTCCTCCGCGTACGTCTGAGCCCACCAGGTCGCCCGGTACGGGGAACACAGACTCGGCGACTCCGAATCCTCCCTACGCGACCGGTGAACTTCGTACCGCACACACTCCCGTGCCCGAACACGTCCTATACGTGCCGCGGTCGCGTCATCAGAGCTATATATATATTTCCGCGGGACTCTCGGCAGACACCGGTATCGGTCCTGATCAGACGTGGGCGTACGAACCACGTGGATCGAAGATCGTCATTTATAAATTCTCCGTTACGATTCGTAGTTGTTCGCCGGAATTTCCGGCCGCGGATCGTAACAGTATATTGAAATATAACGTAAATAAAATATTTTATATTGCATTGTTAATATTGAAATATAACGTAAATAAAATATTTTATATTACATAATACATCTACAACAAAGTAAAGTATCCAAAAATTGATTTTTTTAACACCGACACAATTTATAAAAAATTCTGAAAAAAATTAAGGACAATTGTTTCCATAATATCTGACTACGGAATTTTTATAAAACTGGTATCTCGAAAACTTCAATACGAAATATGCATTTTCTTCGAATGTTTGAAGATTTTTAATTATTTGAAACATGTTTGCATTATCCGAAAAATCTGAAAAAATTTCAGTCATGTGTGCTATTAGATAGAATATTCATCAATTTTTTCGTAATTGTTTATGGTTCGACTAAAAATCAATTTGTGTTGGGGATCCTCTGGACCATCCTAACCGAAAAAAATTATTTAAAAAATACAAAACATATTTTAGGATGTACTATTAAACCCGGTTTTTAAAAAACCATTTAGTCCAGCTTCGACATCTTTTTTAGATAAAAATTTACAGCAAGATGTGCCCCGCGCCGCGTCGCCGCACGCTGGGCTGAACCGACGAAATCTGTGTCAAAATCAAAGAACTTTCGATAGAAATGAGATAGAGCGATGAAATTTTTTTTAAATGTCAACTTTTGTTGACAACAGGATGTTAGGATTGGCTCGCTGGACTGTGGGTTTATAACTGTTAAATAACTGGTCGAGTGTGCGGATATTCTTTGAATTTATTGCGAGGGCCTGACGAGCTCTCTGACAGTATATACTTTGCTTGACGGCGATTCGACTCTCACTGCCGGTACGAGAAACCGGGGCGAGAAACGGCAGCGATTAAGCATGGAACGTTATTATTCGAGTTCGCCAATCAGAGGCGGAGACGACATTTAGACAAGACGCAGGGTCGCGTTACAAAAACTGTCAATAGTCACGAGTGACTGAATCACAGGAACGCTTGGAAATAATATCGCCTCGAGCCAACAGACGAACCTTTAACCGCTCGTTGAAGGATATTTCGATTCCATAGATATGGTTTTGAACAAAAATTAAAGCTGAAACTTTCCAGAATATGAAATAATCATGCAGATTGTGGTACGAACGTTTTTTAACCTTGAGAAAATTCGTTAATCTTGCACAATTTCAAGAAAATTGTGGTTTTTCCAATACCACGCGCGGAAAAAACTTTTTTTAAACATGCGACATATCATTTCCTGTAGACTTTTTCACGCTGATTTCAAATCTTGTCTCAAAATTTGTCTACGACCTCAGGATTTGGTGGGTTCCGAATCACCTTGGGCAGACCACAGTTTCAAATAGCACATGGAATTTCTAGAGGTGCCGGCGTCCGGGATCGAACCCGCGACCACGGAGTCCGCAGTCGAGCGCTCTACCCACTCGGCCACTGCGCGCCAGTGCATATAATTGACACAGATCTACAAAATGTATGTTTTCAATTTTTAGTATAGGCCCACATAAAAAAGTTGTAGAATGCAACTTCTATTATTTTCTCTGCAATTCCGACCAATTGCAATTTTTGTAAAAATTTATTTTCACATCTTGTAGTAAACTAATTAGCTCTAGCTTCCCAAAAAATTTCAAATCATACAGTCCAATATTAAAAAAGGTATCGGTATTTTGATAGCTCCCGAATATTATATTTTATATTATATTTTTGCTATTATATTGTTTATATACTTGCTATATACTATATTTTGCTTAAGATCATTCATTGTATTTTATTATATTATCGTGCAAACCCTAGTCTCTCCTGGTAACATTTGCTACGGGTCCCGCGCTGGATTAATCCGGCACTGGCTGTAGAAGTTTTACCAGTCGAACCCGAGTCAGATTGGTTCTAGTTCTCGAATTCACCGTTCTCAATGCGTAGAGGACGCTGAAATCACTGGCATTTTAAGGTGCCGGTACTACAGATTCCTATGGACACCAAGTCCCATAAGGTGCCAGGTCTATTCCTATATCTCGTCTGTGCTTGTACTAGGGGCTAGGGGGCTCTCGCCGTTGCAGTGCGGTGATACAGAGCTGGTCGGGCTGATGTGGATCTTCCACATGAAGATGTCGGTAAAGTAAATGTCCATTGTACAAATGTGTAGCAGCAGCAGCAGCGCTCTTCTTTTTTACCGACAAAATTAATATTTATTTAAATTATATACTACACATACTATATATTAGGTCGTTCGGAAAGTAATTTCGTTTTCCAAGTAGGGATGGCAATGCTTCCGTTTGTCATTACTAGACTGCGGATATTTCTGCAAAATAAAAATTGAATACATCGACTGCAAGAAATAGAAACCAAATTGAATGTTATTTCTTCAGTAGAGGAGAAAACGAAATGATTTTCCGAACGACCTAATACATTAACATATTACAATAGGAGAGCTGCGCAAAGCCTAAATAAAATTGATCTTAGCATTTTTATACAAAGAAACATTTATCAGTTACTTTTAAGGCTCGGTAGGTTTGTAACAGACCTGTAACGCGCAGGCCTGTTACCACTAGTCACTTACCGTCTGCCGCCGCCCGGAATCATAGAGCACCGACCGCGCCGGTAACTAGCCTAGACACACACCGTAATTAGCCCAGACACACACACCGAATCCGCGGCAATACCGTAACCGCCGCCACCGCACTGTCCCCCTTGCCTAGGAAGCACTTTTGGCGGGAACCGGATGCGAAATCCGCACAATTTCGCCCGCCACCGGAAGCTCGACGTCACCAACCACCCCTTCCCGCACTACCTCTCCCACCACCAAGCTGTCCCTATAAAAGGGGCTGCAGACAGAGCATCGCTCTCTGATCCAGCCTGGGCAGCGACCTAGGAACACCTTCCCGAGCAGAGGTCCCCGTAAGTAACCTTCCTAGATTTCGCCACTGATTCCGTTCCAACCTAGTTTCCCACGCTCTCGACGTCGAGTTGTCCGCAGTCACGGCCTCCTCGACTTCGTGGAAAATCCTGGTTCCCGCCGGTGTGGCAGCTTCCACGCCAAACAGAGAGGGCCGCCTCCTTCTCTGTCCGTCTAGGCAGCTTCCTAGGCAACCTTCTCAGGCAGCACCCTGAGCCCTCCGACAGCGTCCGGAGCCCTGCATCCTCCTCCGTCCGCCTAGACAGCGTCCTAGGCGAAACCCTCAGGCAGCACCCTGAGATCTCCGACAGCGTCCGGAGACGGTACACGAAGAGACAGCTTCCTCGTCGCGTACCGTGGAACCACCACGGGGACAGCTATCTCCGTGGGGAGGATCTCCCGCCCTGCCCCGTAACTCTTTCTCAGGCAGCAACCTGAACGCCTCCGACAGCGTCCGGAGCCGGCACCCGAGGAGACAGCGTACTCCTCGTGTACCCTAGAACCACCACCGGGACAGCTATCCCTATGGTCGGGCTACCCTATCCCCGCCGTACCGTACTCTGCCATCCTCGCCGTCAAAGAAGTCCCGTCACCGCCGGGTATCATCGTCGCGAGAGAATCGCATCCGGCGATTCCGAGTTCTGCGGCCGAGTTGGGCCGCCCGCGATCCGCGAAACGTGCGCACAGTGAGGCCCGAAAAATACCAGAAAAGTGTCGTTATTTCGCGCCCCGAGCATCAAGACCGTTTTCAGCTTCCGTAGATCTTCGCACCGATCACCGAACCTTGGTCCGACGAGCTCATCCAGCAGGAGAAGATCCCGCCGTTCTACCCGGAAGCTGACCCGTTACAGGTTTAGAGTGTTGAAACGTCTTCATGCAAAAAAAAGTGTTGTAGGAGGGAAAAGAAACTTTATACTTTTCGGCTCGAGCGTTTCGGGCTACCCGAGTGCTTCGGGCTGCCCAGGGATTTCGGGCTGCCCACTGCCCGGGAGTGACTCGATCTCATCGTGTTCGCACGAACATGTCCGCTTTTGTCCGAACGCGCTCGACGAAGTCGAGCCACTCTCGGGCCATCGCACAGTGTGTCCAAACGGCGAAATCGTGGTCAAAACCTCGAAAATGAATTTTTCGGTGGGGATACGGTAAGTACTATTTTAGATTCTTTAATAATGTGCCTATGGAAAACCAAGCTGCGAAGGTTTTATTACTTATACGTGAAAATTGGCGAGAGCTCGAAGTTTTCGTTCATTAGTCGTACAGAAAGCGTGTTGTGAGGAACTGTGTGAAAGCGAAAAGTGAAAACTGCATAATTCGAAAACGGTTTATTAACTTCCCGATTTTATAGGGAAGTTATTGTAATCACCCCGAAAATCGAAAATCGATTTTTTAGCAGATCTTCACGTTTCATGGTCATTGGAGTCATTTTAGACTATTTTCAGCAAAATGTTCGTATGTGTGTGTGTGTGTGTGTGTGTGTGTGTGTGTGTGTGTGTGTGTGTGTGTGTGTGTGTGTGTGCGTATGGCCGTTTGTATGTTATCAAATTTTTCGTTAACGTTTTCGGAAAAAGTAACAACGCGATCAGAATGATGAATGATGCAATCGATGTGCCCCGCTGTAACTTAGAGCTGATTAGATTTTGGTCCATTTTGGTCAAGTAGTTTTTTAGTTTTTTTAGCTTTTTTCGAAAGAAGTTCATTCAACAATGCAATTTATACGAGAGGATGGACATTTTCCATCGAATAAACAAACGCAATTACAAAAAAATTTTTTTCTTAATTTTTTTTTTAAATTAAAAAATTTTTTTTTTTAAACTGATGCTAATGTTACCCCGTGGAATAATCGAAAGTTATTCCAATGCAAGAGTGGGTTAATCATCGCTACTGCCGACAATACCTTTTCAAAGAATATTAATGAGTGTGTAAACTAATTTATATTACAACCATTGATAATACAATCTATTCAAAACGAATTGTTACCTGCAATTTTTATTCAACAAACTACGTACGTCGTTTCATCGGTAGAACGCACCGTTGACAGACATTAACGTTTACTTAATATTGTAACGTCTTAGTACGATAGTAATGGGGTTTTAGCATTATTTAAATTGAAATATCTCCTGAACTACTAACTTTTCGACGTACATAGGTTTGTACTTTTTTATAACGACTGTCCAGCTGCATCGATTGATGTATTAAACTATGCTTTAGAAACAGCCGAATGTAAAGAAGTCATAAAACCTGATTGTTATTTACGAGATAAACATATTAATTTATTTCACGAAATTATGAACAGAAATCTAAACGAGCGTGGAATATACAACTTTGCTCAAGATACTGATTACGTTCGAGCTTTTTTGAGTAATTTACAAAAGATCCCAGAACATGAGACGAATATTCAGATAATATACACTGGTGAAATTGGAAAAAAGGTAGTAGGACATTGGATTTGCACAAGATCTGATGATAACGGAAATGTACACATTTATGATAGTTTTAATGCTAATCATTTGAACCATGATGTAATAGATTATCTGAATGCCCTGTATAAATATAAGAAAAAATATATATTTCACAGAGTACAATATCAAAACAATGCGTTTGATTGTGGAGCATTTGCGATTTATTTTGCAACATTACTATGCTATAACAGGGAACCAAGCGAGCAACGAGCATACGATGTTGGTTTAATGCGACGTCATATAGCAAACATTTTGATAAGTAGAAAACTATTGAACTTCCCTGAAAACGTATAATCTTCTTAAAATGTACACTAAATAATGATAATAAATAATATCCTGCAACTAACGAATCGGGAAGTTCTTTGTGTGGCTCTTGGGGAGTCACACACCAAATCAAAAACATTAATAGCTATAGGTTCTACTAGCCATGCGTACCACTAACCCTCGCGCAAGAACAGTCGTACCCGCGAACTCGCGAAGCGAGTGAGCAACAACAACCCTATTCGCGAGCGAGCGAAGCGAGCGAGCAACAATAACCTCACTCGTGAGCGAGCGGAGCGAGCGAGCAACTATATCCCTCTAGTTTAATTTCAATTCTGTAAAATGGATGCTGTTCCTGGAAGTACGTAGAATGTCTCTGACTACTAGTAGATCTGAAATACTTAATGGTTACGTTGTATAATTATAAACCTTATTAGAAGACATGAACAGAAAAGTTTTAAGGACAAATTTTGAACATGTAGAGTAAAAGTTGTGCATTGGACAATATTGGGCTAAAATTTTTGTAGGAACTTGTAGTTAACACTGTCGTCTTTCAGAATTTGCAAAAATTAGCTGCCCCAAAATAGCCCGTTTTTTGTAAGAACATTTTTTGTAAGACAAGAAACCGAAGATATTGAAGATGATGATAATTATTACAGTTCATCTGATTCAACATAGTTTGTTATTTTTTATTTTCTTATATTTATTTCTTTTTAGCGTATTTAATTTAAACATAAGGTCTCTTATAAGCGATATTCTTCTGCTTTGATTGAGGGTTTTGGCAAAAGTTTACGCAACTTTCTATAGTTTTTGTGTAGTGTAATATTATATCCAATTATGTATTATAGGTTTTCATTCGCAAATAAATAAACTCATGATTTGCAAGTTGTACATTCAAATTTTTAAATGTGAAAATTTTTTAAAATTCTATATTAAAAATAGATTTTGACTCATAATTAGCGAACTAAGAGCATTGCTGTACAAATTTTTTAGAGGAAAAAACTATCTTTTGCTATACATGTCCGCCATACTGGATTCGCCATTTTGTTTTTTAAACTTTTAAGGTCAGATTCGTAATCGGCGACCCCAAAAACCCCCATATACCAATTTTTGTTCAAATTTATCCAGATTGAAGTGAGTTATGAGGTTTTGACCACGATTTCGCCGTTTGGACACACTGTGCATCGGATGCACGGTGGGGTATTTGGCCTGAAAAAGTGGAATTAACTAGTTTAACGTTATTTATATGCTCAAGGTTATAATATTATATGTATATCGTTGAATTCGTCTTAAGATCAGCTACAACATTATGAAATTCAAAATACACTTCAGCATTTAAAAAATCAAATTCACCTCAATTTTTTGTAAAAACAAAATTTTTTTCCAACTTTCATATATCGAAATTTGTAGACGTCTGAATACTGTTCCTGTTTTGTTGGAAACATTTTTTCCTCAGATTATCGAGAACCCATGAAGAAGCGTGGCGATAGTGGAATATTTTCACTATCATAACATGAAAAATATTTAAGCAAAAAATTTATTATTATTGTGTTTTGGAAAGCTCTCAAAACAAGCTACTTATAATCACAAATATTTACCGAATGTAATGAGACCAAAAAGAGCACGCAGACTCACACAGAAATATAACAAAATCGTCAATAAAGTTTGGTAATCGTAAAAGAACTTACAGAATTATTGGCAACGTTCAAATATTAATAACTATACTAATTTATATGATAACAAAATGAAATCTGTGCAAAAGTGCTCTGTATATCTTCCTGAACAAGTTTTGTAATACAAGAATTTACACAATTTTCCTTCAAACACTTGAAAATCGCCAATGAACGGATAATGTTTTAGAGGCTGTTTAAGAACCCAAAGCGCGCCTTCAAATCTCTTGACTTTCGATGAAGTTTACAAATAGTTGTACAAATAGAGAAAACAATATTGCAGCTTTATTCTTCAGACCTTTAACTACGGCGGACAACAATAATTTTATGACATACGCTAAAATTTAGAAATCTACTTTTTTCAACTTTTTCAGGCCAAATACCCCAATCTTTATGCAAAATAAAAAATGTCAGCGTCGATTCCAAGAAATAGAAACTAAATTGAATGTCATCTCTTCCCTTAATGATTTAGAGGAGAATATTATACAGGGTGTCCCAAAATTCCTTCAACAGCCGGAAATGGGAGGTTCCTGACGCCATTTGAAGCAACATTTTCCTTTGCAAAAATGTTATCCGCGGCTTTGTTTAGGAGTTATTAATGAAAAACACGGACCAATCAGAGCGCGACCTAGACGCGAGTTGGCACAGCCGGGCCGGCGCGCCAACTGTCTATTGGCCGACTGTGCCAACTCACGTCTAGGTCGCGCTCTGATTGGTCCGTGTTTTTCATTAATAACTCCTAAACAAAGCCGCGGATAACATTTTTGCAAAGGAAAATGTTGCTTCAAATGGCGTCAGGAACCTCCCATTTCCGGCTGTTGAAGGAATTTTGGGACACCCTGTATTATAGAGGAGATGAATAGAGGAGAAATCATATTGACATGTTCAATTTTAAAAATTTTCCAACAACTATCAATTTCATCTACTCAATTTTGCTATAAATCCATAAAGATCCGAAGTCTATCCGTGACACATAAGGCGGCCCGAGAGTGGCTCGAGTGATTTGAGGAGTTGGTGATTTGAAAATTACCGTCAACACGTGTTGGGCGAGAAAGTGTCGACTTCCAGCTCAATAGTAATGATCTGTCATAAATCTCTTCATAGAGAACAGCCCCGGGAAAGGCACTGAAAGAAATCGGCCCTATCGAGTTGGGTCTACCTCAGGCATGGGCAGAAATAGAACGCATGCTAGGGATTCTAAAGGAGTAGCCGTGGAATACCCCCACTTCTCCCGGCCACGCGTCTCAATCCCCTTGGTGGCCGTAGTTGCTCCGAGCACTACGGCCGCCACGGGGAGCGAGACGTGCAGCCGGGAGAAGTGGGGGTATTCTTTGAGAATCCCTAGCACGCCCCACCACAGCCGCACGCCCGTAGTCTCAATGTGTCGACTTCGACGGTGCACGCTACGTAGTATGTAATAGTATGCATGAGTGGCCGCTGTAGTCAGTATTTCAACATAGCCGAAAATGCGTGTGAAACGAGGCCTGCCTCCTCCTCCTCCACTCTGATCCAATCGGCCGCGCATTCGCACCTAAATAATTCGTCACCGTAATCCTGCCTGGGAACCTTCTTCTCAGGCTTGCATCAATACAATGCCACCAGTTCGGACCCATGCGTGTTGGCGCCTTGCCGCCACCCCCTACAATCGCGTAGTAGTGGGCGGTAACGATCTCGTATCCTAACCCACTGCTGTTCCGCTATCGCTCGTACTTACGAGGCAGTGTATTGGATTACTTGTTGGACATACATAGACAAATCTAAAATATTTTTTCACTACGTGAATGAAAGGTGTAATTTCAGGACAGACGCTGTCGATCCTTCTGTCTGAATGTCTGTTCCAGGGTTTTTACCTTTCACTTAAAAAGGTATCGTTGGCCAAGACTGGTTGCTAATATTGTTCTCGAGGTGTAAATGGAGTTATTTAGTTGTATACAGCGTCCTTCGCCAGCTCCTTGTGACGCCAATTTTTATATCTCCATTCCTTTTCAAGAGCTCATTTTACAGGTGAAACTTCACGGAATATAACCATATTTTTTTCAAAATTTAAATCACTCTGACGGCTCATCGAAAAAGACGTAAAAAAAGAATTAGCTTAAATTTTTCGACTCCATACAGTCAATGGTCGTGGTTAAAAAATAATTTTGCAATAGCCCAATCCTTTCCGAATAAAACCATAAAAAAGTGTAACTCAATCGGATTTAAACGAAAAAATGATTTCATTAGTGTTGTTGACAAAAAATTCGATTTTTTGCAAAATCCTAAGGTGGTAAACGAATTTTGAGATTTGAGACCAGATTTGAAATAAGCGTGGAAGAATCTACGGGAAATGATGTACAGCATGTTGCAAAAAAATCCGTTCCGCTCGTGGTATTGTGAAAATCAAAGTTTTATTGAAATTGTGCAGGCTTAACGAATTTTGTCAAGGTTAAAAAACGTTCGTACCATCATTTCCCCTACTTTTCCCATATTCTGCAAAGTTTGAGCTTTAATTTTAAAAAAATCATCGTTCTATCTTTTTTATCGAAACTTCTTTGATTTTAGCACAGAATTCATCGGGTTGTCGCGCTGTGGCGACCCGGCAGTGACGATCCTTGTGCAGCGACCCTTGCAGCGACCAAAAAGCTGCAAGGGTCGCTGCAATGGTCGCTGCAAGGACCGCTTCCAGGATCGCGACGGAGTGCCTAAAAAAGGTTTGTCGGCTCTGACCAGTCCTGGACCCGTTAGAGTTAGAGGACTCATCAGTAGTGAAGCTATCCAGCGGGCCCTACCTGAGACGCTGCGATATCGGAAGGCGGTTTAAGACTGTATATATAGAGATCGGTGACGGATCAGGTAGCAGCGCGAAAGGTCTTCGACTATCTGTCCATCTTGTGGCGAGTGTAGGAAATTAACTGCCACAAAAGGTTACAAAATTCATCGATCTATCTCATTTTTATCGAAAGATCTTTCGATAGAAGAAGGGAGCGAGTTATCGCGATTCCCGTGATTCAACTCTGCGTTCGCACGAACTAGTCCGTTTCGTCCGAACGCGCCCGACGAAGTCGAGCCACTTCGAAGCTTCGAATAGAAATTGTATTTAATTTTCGAATATTAAATATATCCACGAATACTTACGGCCGGCTCGAGGCTCCAATGAACACGTACCAAGGCCCGAGGGTCGAGCACAAAGGCCTGAGCCCAGAACACAATAGTAGTGCAATAAACACCACCGGGCAAACCCTCGGCCATCCAGGTATCTCGGCATGAAACCGCTAACAAGTGAATGCTAAACTTGTTTATTTCTTATAATTTCCTCACGGAAGTGACACGAGCCAGTTCGTGGCATTCTTCCGATTAAGAAAAGTCTAAACCCGATAGAAATCGGACTGTTTGTAGTGGATTTATTCGTGAGAATTTCTTCGGAAAATATATTTAAATACATTTTCACCCCTACTCTGTGTTAGAGCGACGGAGCGACGAGGGCCTCGGGAGCCTTGTCCAAGTGGTGCAATAAACACCACCGGGCAAACCCTCGGCCATCCAGGTATCTCGGCATGAAACCGCTAACAAGTGAATGCTAAACTTTTTTATTTCTCATAATTTTCTCACGGAAGTGTCACGAGCAGTGTGGCCAGACGAGTCCGACCTTGAAACTCGTGAGGGGAATACAGTACCCCTTCTCTAATGCCCAGCAATATTCGCAAGCGCGACGGGGATCGAGTAGGGCGCATGGGAGACACGTTGCGCAAGCGCGACGGGGATCAAGTGGGGCGAATGACGTCGCGTGGCGCTTGCGCGATGGGGTCGCTCCGTCGCTCTAACACAGAGTAGGGGTGAAAATGTATTTAAATATATTTTCCGAAGAAATTCTCACGAATAAATCCACTACAAACAGTCCGATTTCTATCGGGTTTAGACTTTTCTTAATCGGAAGAATGCCACGAACTGGCTCGTGTCACTTCCGTGAGGAAATTATAAGAAATAAACAAGTTTAGCATTCACTTGTTAGCGGTTTCATGCCGAGATACCTGGATGGCCGAGGGTTTGCCCGGTGGTGTTTATTGCACTACTATTGTGTTCTGGGCTCAGGCCTTTGTGCTCGACCCTCGGGCCTTGGTACGTGTTCATTGGAGCCTCGAGCCGGCCGTAAGTATTCGTGGATATATTTAATATTCGAAAATTAAATACAATTTCTATTCGAAGCTTCGAA
This sequence comes from Lasioglossum calceatum, assembly GCA_963966675.1. NCBI lineage: Eukaryota > Metazoa > Arthropoda > Insecta > Hymenoptera > Halictidae > Lasioglossum > Lasioglossum calceatum. The sequence continues at coordinate 1,662,464 of CAXAAD010000188.1, read as the reverse complement.
GTGGCTCGACTTCGTCGGGCGCGTTCGGACGAAACGGACTAGTTCGTGCGAACGCAGAGTTGAATCACGGGAATCGCGATAACTCGCTCCCTTCTTCTATCGAAAGATCTTTCGATAAAAATGAGATAGATCGATGAATTTTGTAACCTTTTGTGGCAGTTAATTTCCTACACTCGCCACAAGATGGACAGATAGTCAAAGACCTTTGTCGCTGCTACCTGATCCTTCACCGATCCCTATATATTAGGCAAAAGTTGGGCCCTGTGAGTTGATATCTTCTGTTCCGGCAAGAGCTTAGAATTTTCGAAAATTTAGTGAAACGGTATAAAGTGACTTATAAGTGAATGTTCGAGGATATTCTCAACCAAATTCGATGTGCTTTGGATATTTTATGGAGTATAAAAAACTATTAGACCCGTAGTTTTTTATTATCGGCTTATCTCGAAGTTTAGGGGGTTAAAATTACCCCTGGTATATGAGGTATATGAAAAAATGTTTCATACAAAGGTCTTCTAGTATTTTATACTCTTAGCAATAATGTATTCATTTCTTTTTAAATATCAAATTTGTTCACCCCGCCCCCCGCTCAACTTGTTACTTTAGCAAATTTCTAAGTTTTTGTAAACACAAAAATCCTGGAGCGTTTAATGTTAAATCCAATCATATATAATATAGGGTGATTACGATTAAATTTTCGAAAAAGTTTGAGTGCAGCCCTTTGCCCACCCCTTTAGTAAAAGGTGACTCAGAACTCACCACGTGAAGGTGGCTGCACGAAGAGTTCCTCCCAAGCCCATCCCAACCAACCCTACCTTGTGCACTTTAAAAACAAAATAAGGGAAAGAAATTATAAAAGGAAAAATATATTTTTAATAATGGGATTTGTTCTCAAATAGAGGCATTTTTTGACGACACTCAAGAGTGGCACGAATGATGCCGTCTCTTGCTTCATGGCCGATAACTCGGCTTGAAGCCTCCGTCACAAGTTTCACCATGCGTTCTACTGCTTGAGTGTGGCATGGAAAAACCTCAAAGTCCCAAGTCTTGGGAATAACTTCGTCCCGCATCATTTGGCTGTGGTCACAAAATGTGACCCTAACGGAAGACCGGGTCACATTTTGGCAAAGCCGTAGCGAGCGCGACCAGGGCAATCGCTCTCCCTGGGACGTCCGAGGCCAATAAAGAACAAAATTACCGCGTTCAAATGTCGCGCCGCTGGGCGCGACATGGAGTTTCAGCTACCACGATATCGAGGAGAACCAGAGCCTGTCTCCGGCCACTGATTGGCCAGGATCCCGAGGCGAAGACGCCCGGAGCACCTATCGCTGCAGGCCGCGAGTGAGGAAGACGGCGAGGATTGGTCAGAGCCCAAGTCCATCAACCTGGAGAAGCCGACGAAGTTAACGCAACGAAAGCACGACCATCTGCTCACCCTCGTCGACGTATCGCCCGGAAAACGCTATGAGAGCAGCTCCGGGCGGCTCAGGTCCACTCCTACCCGCCGACGTCACGATATCGGCCGAGCCCCGGTAAATTCAAGAATTACCGAGGGCCCGGGTTCAAATGTCATCGCTCCGTCCCTGCGGCCAGGAGCCACGCGATAGGCCCGAGCGTCGCCTCAGCGGAGATAATCGCGGGAGAGGGGGACGCCTCGCTTCCGCGTTCACGAGCCGGCTCGAACTGGGTCACTAGGCCATCTTGATCTACCGTAACCGCCCGTGCGACTGTAACCGCGATAATATTACCGAGTCTTTTGCATCGGCTACCAGCCCTTCAATACCGTGGTGAGTACCAGTCAGGCTTGCGGAAGTCGATTGTAATATTGTGACCAGTTCGTGTTGGTTCGGGGGCGAAATATCGTGAGTAGAATCTCCGACTTTGCGACTTGGCGTGAACACGTGCCGCTGGCGATTCCGTCGACCGAGAGTAGCTCTCTCGAGACGTCCGCCCTGCCGTGGGCCGTTCGAGCGACGGTAGCCCGTACGCGGGATCCGGGACGAACGCAGAAGAAATTACGGAAATTGGCTTCCCTCGAGACGTTCCACGGGGAACGACGTCACGCCGTCAGTTCTGTTCGCCCGCCATTACATCTCGCGCGCGTACCGTCGGAATTCATTGGCCCGCGTATTTCATCTGAGCTCGGCAGAAATCGTGCCTCCTTGGCTTGTATTTCACGCGAAGTCCTGTGACTGCCGAGCTCGACGCGAACGACAAGGCTACGCGCGTTCGGCAAATCATCGCCTACGCGCCGGCAAATACGTTGACTGCCGCCGGTGTCCACCGGGGGCTTGTGTAACGCTACGGCGACAATAAACGCTTGATATTTGCCCTGTACATTCTGAGTCGTTATTCTTCCTCTAAGAAACGTTCCCGTCGCGGGGAATGCTCCGTCCTTTTCCTCACGCGGAACCCTGGCCGTTCACGTGGCCATCTCCGGCCGTGTAGGTCCTCGCCGATTCGGAATACGATCGAGAATTGTGACGTGAGCTATTCAGAAAACTGGCACGACCTCGTGCCTGGCGCCCGATCTCGCGTGAACTCGAAATTTCTTTCATTCCGATCCGAATCGACGAGAGATCTTTTGTCCCGGGAGGACCACGTCCCGCGCGACCGAGACGTGGCCCGGTCGTGCGACCATAATTTCCCGAGTGCGGCTGCCCTTCGTTCCCGCGAACGGCAGGCGACGTGACAATACTTGATTGACATGATTGACTGGGATAATTGTGTCGTGTCTTCACCACCGTCACTTGATTATATCAACAATGAGTCCTTCAGCCAAATGATGCGGGACGAAATTATTCCCAAGTTTTGGGACTTTGAGGTTTTTCCATGCCACACTCAAGCAGTAGAACGCATGGTGAAACTTGTGACGGAGGCTTCAAGCCGAGTTATCGGCCATGAAGCAAGAGACGGCATCATTCGTGCCACTCTTGAGTGTCGTTAAAAAATGCCTCTATTTGAGAACAAATCCCATTATTAAAAATATATTTTTCCTTTTATAATTTCTTTCCCTAATTTTGTTTTTAAAGTGCACAAGGTAGGGTTGGTTGGGATGGGCTTGGGAGGAACTCTTCGTGGAACCACCTTCACGTGGTGAGTTCTGAGCAGGGATGCGAACCCTAACCCGAACCCGGTTCGGTTCTCGTAACCGGAGTAACCCGTCTAACCGGGTTACAGACAGCGATGCGAATGCTAACCCGAACCCGGTTCGGTTCTCGTAACCGGGTTACTTGCGTTTCATAATGTACACAAACTTTTTTCTATGTTCATCACTTTCATTATTATTTCAAATTTCAATAACAACGTATTGATGAAACAATTGTTCAAACAAACATATTTTTATAATTTGTTATTTTATCCATTACTTTAATTATTATTTCAATAAAAATTTTTTGTCGAAATAATTGTTCAAACAAACATGTTTTTATAATTTGTTACTTTAATTATTATTTCAATAACAATTTTTTGTCGAAATAATTGTTCAAACAAACAAGTTTTTATAATTTGTTACTTTATCCATTACTTTAATTAATATTTCAATAACAATTTTTTGTCGAAATAATTGTTCAAACAAACAAGTTTTTATAATTTGTTACTTTATCCATTACTTTCATTATTATTTCAATAACAATTTTTTGTCGAAATAATTGTTCAAACAAACATGTTTTTATAATTTGTTATTTTATCCATTACTTTAATTATTATTTCAATAACAATTTTTTGTCGAAATAATTGTTCAAACAAACATGTTTTTATAATTTGTTACTTTAATTATTATTTCAATAACAATTTTTTGTCGAAATAATTGTTCAAACAAACAAGTTTTTATAATTTGTTACTTTATCCATTACTTTCATTATTATTGCAATAACAATTTTTTGTCGAAATAATTGTTCAAACAAACATGTTTTTATAATTTGTTACTTTATCCATTACTTTCATTATTATTGCAATAACAATTTTTTGTCCGAGCTGCGAAGGTTTTATTACTTATACGTGAAAATTGGCGAGAGCTCGAAGTTTTCGTTCATTAGTCGTACAGAAAGCGTGTTGTGAGGAACTGTGTGAAAGCGAAAAGTGAAAACTGCATAATTCGAAAACGGTTTATTAACTTCCCGATTTTATAGGGAAGTTACTGTAATTACCCCGAAAATCGAAAATCGATTTTTTAGCAGATCTTCACGTTTCATGGTCATTGCAGACATTTTAGACTATTTTCAGCAAAATGTTCGTATGTGTGTGTGTGTGTGTGTGTGCGTATGGCCGTTTGTATGTTATCAAATTTTTCGTTAACGTTTTCGGAAAAAGTAACGACGCGATCAGAATGATGAATGATGCAATCGATGTGTCCCGCTGTAACTTAGAGCTGATTAGATTTTGGTCCACTTTGGACCAGTAGTTTTTTAGTTTTTTTAGTTTTTTTCGAAAGAAGTTCATTCAACAATGCAATTTATACGAGAGGATGGACATTTTCCATCGAATAAACAAACGTAATCATATATATTTCATTTTTAACTTCCCGATTTTATAGGGAAGTTATTGTAATCACCCCGAAAATCGAAAATCGATTTTTTAGCAGATCTTCACGTTTCATGGTCATTGGAGTCATTTTAGACTATTTTCAGCAAAATGTTCGTATGTGTGTGTGTGTGTGTGTGTGCGTATGGCCGTTTGTATGTTATCAAATTTTTCGTTAACGTTTTCGGAAAAAGTAACGACGCGATCAGAATGATGAATGATGCAATCGATGTGTCCCGCTGTAACTTAGAGCTGATTAGATTTTGGTCCATTTTGGTCAAGTAGTTTTTTAGTTTTTTTAGTTTTTTTCGAAAGAAGTTCATTCAACAATGCAATTTATACGAGAGGATGGACATTTTCCACCGAATAAACAAACGTAATTATATATATTTCATTTTTAATTTTTTTTTTAATTAAAAAAAATTTTTTTTTCAATTATGCAACTAATGCTAACGAATCGGGAAGTTCTTTGTGTGACTCTCCAAGAGTCACACACCAAATATAAAACATTAATAGCTGTAGACCCTACTAGCCATGAGTACCAATAACCCCACTCGCGAGCGAGCGAAGCGAGCGAGCAACAATATCCCTCTAATTTGTTACTTTATCCATTACTTTAATTATTATTTCAATAACAATTTTCTGTCGAAATAATTGTTCAAACAAACATGTTTTTATAATTTGTTACTTTATCCATTACTTTAATTAATATTTCAATAACAATTTTTAATACATAACATACATTTATAAACATAATTATTAAAATACAATACTCGTACAATCCACACTTACAATACTATATTTACAACACACACACACACACTCACACACAAACTGGTACATAAACTTATTATACAATTATAAAATGTCGTTAGTTCGGACAACCATAATGTCGTTTAAAATATTTGTATTTAATCGCGACCGTTGATCATTCAATATAAATTTCAGTCCAGAAAACAATCGCTCAACTGAGACTTGAGTCGCTGGCACTGCATGGATTATATTGGCAAGTGTGCCCAATTCGGAGGAATGGTAGTTGTTCCAAAATGCTAATATATCAGTATCCCTGGCCATTCTGGAATTTTGCGAATATATATTAATAGCGGTTACCATATTGAAAGCGGAACTAGGAAAACTATTTATTTCCTCATCCTTTTCTAATAAGAGTTGTTCGATCTCGTCGTACGGTGCATTATTAGTAACAACTGGAGCTTTAGAAAACGTATTTGATGATAAATTTTCGTATCGCCTCCACGTATTTAATAGATGTTCATTGGCAATATCTTTTTGTGCATTATTTAATAAATTTTTGAATCTCGGGTCTAGAAATACTGACGCCAATAAACATTTATTTGTTAGGAGCTCGTGCTCGCGGTTCTTTATCGAATCTAACAATAACTTTGCGAAACTATTATTCATTTTTTCCAAATTTAATTTAGTCTGCAGCCAGATAATATAAAAATCTCCCATTAAGAGCTCCTGATATTGCATCCTATCCGTTGCAAGTTTTGCGGGTTCAAGAGCAAATATCAGTTCTTGAACAACTTTCCAGTCGCCTTCGGACAACGTTACATCTTTAATTTCTACACAAAAATCTTTTAAAGTTAATAATCTTTTCAACATGTAAAAGGTGGAATTCCATCTAGTGGGGCAATCCAAGACGGGCTTGCACAGTTTAAGATTGTTTATTATTACATATACGGTAGGATTACGGAGTTTCCTCACGAGCTCGCGAATTTTTTGCATCAGACAATCAACGTTAAAGCTCTGTAATGCATCTTGAACCGCAAGTTGCAACGTGTGTGCAACAAACCGTACCCCTATTAAATGCGTATTAGCTCCCTCTGACGGAAATAAACTTTCGCCCTCTAAATAAAAATTATGACTGTCTCCCAAATCTTCTAGATCATCGGGATCCTCTTCCTCCCTTAACAGGCGAATCATTTTCAACATGTTAGCACCATTGTCCGTCGTAATCGAATAAATGTTCTTCGCGGACAGATTATAATCTTTTAAATTTTCGCTACTATGTCTTACGAATATCTCCTGCAGTGCCAACGTCCTGACAACTATTTTCTGGTTTTTTACATATTGTACATTAATCCCTAAAAATGATCTAAACTGACGGGTTACTCCGTCAATTTTTATTGAAATTAACTTGTTCTCCATCTCCCCTCTTATAGTACTTCGTACTTTAGTCGCTTGGTTCATAATGGCCTCCCGAATGTTATTTCTATTTATAGTAATTCTAGGTTGAATCGTTTCCAAAATGGGATCAATAATTTTTCTAAAACCCGAATCTTCAACAATGTTTAATGGTCTACCATTTTTTGTTATTAATTCGACGCAGGCGTCAATCAAATATTGGCCTGCCATAACGAACCCTGTCGATGCAGCTGAACTCGAACGATCCGAAGAAGACGATCCTGACGATCCTGAAGACGTCAAACGAAAAGAGGAATCTTCACTGATTCTTCTTCTTTTCCTCATTTCTTTCGCCATGGTGACAATGGTAAATTCATTGGGGTGGTGGTATTGGAGGTGCCGCGTCAAATTGGCTGCATGATTCCCAGTTATATTGATGGTGCATCCCTCAATGAGGCATGTGGATTTATAAGTGTCTACGTTGAATAAAAAATATTGACGGGCTGGATGCTCCATTATTGGGAATGGTGTTTAAACTGCAAGAAAGTCAATATGTATAAATTCACAATATACACACAATATATGTATACACCAGGTACACTCAATATGCAAGATATACACTATACACAATAGAAACGCGATGTACACAACTCACCTTGTTAACTTTCTCAAATGTGGTTCACGAATTTCACGCAGAAGAATGAACGAGTGTTATTGTCGCGGTTCTCTTAATAATAAAGAGATAATCCGACGGATATTTCTTGAATACCATAGACAAAACTTATCAATTTGTGGTCTGGGTTTCTACAAAGAGCGGAGAAGAAGAGCGGAGATCGGTGATTGAGCTGTTAATTTGTGACTCCGAAAAAACGACTGCGGCAGACGCCGGCAAATCGGACACTCTCTTCTTAAAAACAATAGAATCAACATTAAAAGAACGGGGAACAGAAGGGCATCCGCAAAATAGAATGTTAGACAGAAGAAGAAAACGACATTCTATTTTGCGGATGCCCTTCTGTTCCCCGTTCTTTTAATGTTGATTCTATTGTTTTTAAGAAGAGAGTGTCCGATTTGCCGGCGTCTGCCGCAGTCGTTTTTTCTGGACTGAAATTTATATTAAATGATCAACGGTCGCGATTAAATACAAATATTTTAAACGACATTATGGTTGTCCGAACTAACGACATTTTATAATTGTATAATAAGTTTATGTACCAGTTTGTGTGTGAGTGTGTGTGTGTGTGTTGTAAATATAGTATTGTAAGTGTGGATTGTACGAGTATTGTATTTTAATAATTATGTTTATAAATGTATGTTATGTATTAAAAATTGTTATTGAAATATTAATTAAAGTAATGGATAAAGTAACAAATTATAAAAACATGTTTGTTTGAACAATTATTTCGACAGAAAATTGTTATTGAAATAATAATTAAAGTAATGGATAAAGTAACAAATTAGAGGGATATTGTTGCTCGCTCGCTTCGCTCGCTCGCGAGTGGGGTTATTGTTGCTCGCTCGCTTCGCTCGCTCGCGAGTAGGGTTGTTGTTGCTCACTCGCTTCGCGAGTTCGCGGTTCGCGGGTACGACTGCTCTTGCGAGAGGGTTATTGGTACTCATGGCTAGTAGGGTCTACAGCTATTAATGTTTTATATTTGGTGTGTGACTCTTGGAGAGTCACACAAAGAACTTCCCGATTCGTTAGCATTAGTTGCATAATTGAAAAAAAAATTTTTTTTAATTAAAAAAAAAATTAAAAATGAAATATATATAATTACGTTTGTTTATTCGGTGGAAAATGTCCATCCTCTCGTATAAATTGCATTGTTGAATGAACTTCTTTCGAAAAAAACTAAAAAAACTAAAAAACTACTTGACCAAAATGGACCAAAATCTAATCAGCTCTAAGTTACAGCGGGACACATCGATTGCATCATTCATCATTCTGATCGCGTCGTTACTTTTTCCGAAAACGTTAACGAAAAATTTGATAACATACAAACGGCCATACGCACACACACACACACACACACACATACGAACATTTTGCTGAAAATAGTCTAAAATGACTCCAATGACCATGAAACGTGAAGATCTGCTAAAAAATCGATTTTCGATTTTCGGGGTGATTACAATAACTTCCCTATAAAATCGGGAAGTTAAAAATGAAATATATATGATTACGTTTGTTTATTCGGTGGAAAATGTCCATCCTCTCGTATAAATTGCATTGTTGAATGAACTTCTTTCGAAAAAAACTAAAAAAACTAAAAAACTACTGGTCCAAAGTGGACCAAAATCTAATCAGCTCTAAGTTACAGCGGGACACATCGATTGCATCATTCATCATTCTGATCGCGTCGTTACTTTTTCCGAAAACGTTAACGAAAAATTTGATAACATACAAACGGCCATACGCACACACACACACACACACACATACGAACATTTTGCTGAAAATAGTCTAAAATGACTGCAATGACCATGAAACGTGAAGATCTGCTAAAAAATCGATTTTCGATTTTCGGGGTAATTACAGTAACTTCCCTATAAAATCGGGAAGTTAATTATAAAAACATGTTTGTTTGAACAATTATTTCGACAAAAAATTGTTATTGCAATAATAATGAAAGTAATGGATAAAGTAACAAATTATAAAAACTTGTTTGTTTGAACAATTATTTCGACAAAAAATTGTTATTGCAATAATAATGAAAGTAATGGATAAAGTAACAAATTATAAAAACTTGTTTGTTTGAACAATTATTTCGACAAAAAATTGTTATTGAAATAATAATTAAAGTAATGGATAAAGTAACAAATTATAAAAACATGTTTGTTTGAACAATTATTTCGACAAAAAATTGTTATTGAAATAATAATGAAAGTAATGGATAAAGTAACAAATTATAAAAACTTGTTTGTTTGAACAATTATTTCGACAAAAAATTGTTATTGAAATATTAATTAAAGTAATGGATAAAGTAACAAATTATAAAAACTTGTTTGTTTGAACAATTATTTCGACAAAAAATTGTTATTGAAATAATAATTAAAGTAATGGATAAAGTAACAAATTATAAAAACTTGTTTGTTTGAACAATTATTTCGACAAAAAATTGTTATTGAAATATTAATTAAAGTAATGGATAAAGTAACAAATTATAAAAACTTGTTTGTTTGAACAATTATTTCGACAAAAAATTGTTATTGAAATAATAATTAAAGTAATGGATAAAGTAACAAATTATAAAAACATGTTTGTTTGAACAATTATTTCGACAAAAAATTGTTATTGAAATAATAATTAAAGTAATGGATAAAATAACAAATTATAAAAATATGTTTGTTTGAACAATTGTTTCATCAATACGTTGTTATTGAAATTTGAAATAATAATGAAAGTGATGAACATAGAAAAAAGTTTGTGTACATTATGAAACGCAAGTAACCCGGTTACTAACCGGGTTACTCCGGTTACGAGAACCGAACCGGGTTCGGGTTAGCATTCGCATCGCTGTCTGTAACCCGGTTAGACGGTGTTTGGGATTGGCTGCGCGTGTCGATAGATCGTGACGTCAGAGCCCACACGCCGCACCGACATTGGCTAATGCTCACGCCGTCGCTAGATCGAGGATCGATCAACAGCTCAGCGCGCTATAGGCCGTCGCCGTCGGATCGATTATCGACCAAGCCAATAGCTTCCCTATTGGCTTGGCCGATGGAAATCGATAAATATCGTTCCGGCTGTTACGGTGGATCTCTCTGTCTGTTGATCGACCCGACAGAACGCAACTGAAAACGATCGGAAACGTCACGCGTTGTTAGACCGGTTTCCCTTTTTCAGGAGCGACTCTCCTCTGCTAAATTCGCACCGTATAAAAGACGTTCACTAGTTAGTAGTAGCTCATATTCTTTATTTGTTCGCATCAAGGTGCCGTTTAAAGAACATTGTACATAGTGTATAAATTGCGTGTATTCGTGACTCATCACAAGGTGAAAAATAAATTGTGTTCGTGCAACCGATCGCTCCTATTTCGCCTAATCCTAAACATTTGGTCCTTCGAGCCGGATCTCAGTGCTGCAGTTCACTGAAAGTTCAAAAAGTTAGTGCTTCGTAGCCGTTGGTCGTTTGAAATCGTGAAACAAAACAATGGCCGACCTTGTCAGTAATCAGCAGCTTATCGGCCACCGGATCTCCCGGATCGTTAGCAATATTAAGAAACGGGGAAGGGCCAACATTTCCCTGGGACTGCTACAGGCTGGTCTTAGTATTCTTCAGGAACTATGGGCCGACTATCGGAAGGGAGATACTGTCGTGAGAGCCGCCGCTGCGACTGACCTGAAAGTGAGAGAAAGTTCGTACATCAAGGCAGACGAATACGAAGATGTTGAACTGATCTTTAGGGAACAGGTTGGAATGCTACGAGACATGATCACGGAACTCAAGTCCGCTGCTACCGTTAAAGAGTCTTCGAATTCAAATTCAACGAACGAAGAAACGGCCACTCAAAGGTCACGCGCCGTGTTGCCGAAGATTGCTCTTCCAACGTTCGACGGGCAATACAAGGACTGGCCGTCCTTTCGCGATTTATTTACGTCGCTTATTATCAAGGACAAAACTCTCTCACCTGTAGAACGCCTGCACTATTTGAAAACGTGCATGAAAGGTACCGCCGCTTCTCAGCTGAAAACTGATGAAAACTTCGCTGTTGCATGGGAGAAGCTTGCCGGCCGCTACGAGAATCGTCGATTGCTAGTCCAAGCACCGATCCGACTGCTTGCGAATTTATCTCCAGTTCGGAAGGAGTCCGCAGTCGAGATGCAGCGACTTTTCGACGAAACTTTTGACGCCGTCGATGCTCCTCGAGCCCCTTACCTGGCAATCCGCTGTCTCCATCAACTCGCCAAGCAGGAAGAGCGACGATATCCTCTGGGTTCCCAATCCATCCTGAGGGATACCTATATGGATGACGTCATCACCGGAGCCGATTCCCTGCCAACGGCTCGTATCAAGCAGCTGGAGGTACGAAAGCTCCTTATGGCGGGCGGATTCCCTCTCAGGAAGTGGGCCTCCAATTCGCGGGAACTACTTGAAGGACTCTCCACCGAAGAGCGGAAGGGAATCATGGAATGGGACTCTCCTACTCTGCACAGCGTCCTAGGTATCCAATGGCTCCCTTCCTTAGATTGTTTTCAGGTCTCCGCCGCCACTTCGCTCCGGAACACTGGTCACAGCAAGCGAGCTGTACTCAGCGGGACTGCCCAGCTCTTCGACCCTCTGGGCTGGTTGGCTCCCGTCACTGTCGTCGCCAAGGTCCTCATGCAGTCGCTGTGGCTCCTGAAGATCGACTGGGACTCTCCTCTACCCGAAAGGGAGGAGCTCATTTGGCAGAAGTTCCAGCAGCAACTTCCTGCTCTCCGGACAGTTCGAGTTCCTCGATGGCTAGGCATCAGCAGCTCGGACCAGAGACTCGAGATCCACGGATTCGCGGACGCATCAGAGCGTGCCTACGCTGGCGTGGTGTACTCTCGAGTCTTCAACAAGGAGGGAGTGCCTACCGTCTCACTCATCGTCGCCAAATCCAAGGTGGCACCATTGAAGCGAGTTTCACTACCTCGATTGGAACTTTGCGCCGCCTTCCTGCTGACCAAGTTAGTCGTGCACGTCATCAAGGTGCTCGACCTTCAAGATGTCGACCTACATCTATGGTCAGACTCATCGGTGACACTCAGCTGGATCCAGGGGCATCCCTCTCGCTGGCCTACTTTCGTTGCTAACAGGGTAGCCGAAATCCAGAGGAGGCTGCCTCTAGCCAAGTGGAAGCACGTTCGTAGCGCTGAGAACCCGGCTGACTGCGCCTCTCGTGGTCTGTATCCAGCAGAGCTTCCGAAATTCGAACTCTGGTGGCGAGGCCCAGGGTGGCTCTCTTCTTCTGAGCAACCTCCTGCATCCTTGGACCTGGAAGCAAGCGACGAGGTCAACGACATAGCCGTGCATCACGTGGCTCGCAAATTAGAGTGCTCACCTTGTCCATTGGTCGAGCGGTTCTCTGACCTGAACCGCCTGATCCGAGTCTTGGCCTGGTGTCTCCGTTGGCGAACTGGACTACGAAACGAAGAGGCCACTATTACCGCTGTCGAGATGCACTCCTGCCGACTCACCTTATTGCGGCTGGAGCAGGGTGCGTACTTCGCCGATGACATCAATGCTCTTCGGAAAAACCAACCTGTGCCATCCAGAAGTAGGTTGGCCAAGCTCAGCCCATTCCTGGATCCAGACGGGGTGCTGCGCGTTGGAGGCCGTCTTCAGGTTACCAACCTATCCTATGACAGGAAGCATCCTGCCATTCTTCCCGGCGACTCTCACCTGTCAAGGCTGTGGGTAGCCGCCGCCCATAAGCGATGTCTCCACGGGGGGACTCAACTGACGCTTGCCACACTGCGTCAGGAGTGCTGGATCCTCAGGGGTCGCCAAATGGTCAAGTCCTGTATCAGACGTTGTACCACATGTATACGTTGGAAGGGGCAAACTGCCCAGCCCAAAATGGGCAACCTTCCATTATTTCGACTAACTCCTTGTCGTCCTTTCTTCAGGTCTGGAATTGACTACGCGGGGCCAATACAGCTCCGATCCAGTCAGGGGCGTGGCCAGCGAACCTCGAAGGGATACATCGCCGTGTTCATATGTCTCACTACGAAGGCAGTTCATCTAGAGGTTGCTTCGGATGGGTCCACCTACACCTTCTTAGCTGCCCTACGCCGCTTCGTGGCAAGGAGAGGTCGTTGCTCAGAGCTCTATTCTGACTGCGGACGGAACTTTGTAGGAGCACACCAGGAACTACGCGCACTGCTGCTCGAATCTGTCCGGCAAGGAGGAGGCCCATCCGCAGCAGCCTCTCAAGAAGGCATCACATGGAGATTCAATCCTCCATCCGCACCCCACTTCGGCGGAATCTGGGAGGCGGCTGTAAAGTCGGTGAAGCACCACCTCCGCAGAATCATCTGCGAGCAACGACTGACCTTCGAGGAGCTGACCACGCTCCTGACGGGCATCGAAGCTTGCCTCAATTCCAGACCCTTGTTGCCGTTGTCAGACGACCCCGAGGACCCAGTGGCTCTCACTCCTGGTCACTTCTTGATCGGGGAACCACTCACTGCAATCCCAGAGCCCAGCCTCGAGGACCTTCCAGCATCTCGGTTATCTCGGTGGCAATTAATTCAGCAAATACAGCAACATTTCTGGAAGCGTTGGTCGCGGGAGTACTTAAATTCCCTTCAAACTCGTGGGAAATGGCAAAGGGACAAGATACTCATCAAGGTCGGAGACCTTTGCCTCATCAAAAGCGAGATTCTTCCGCCTACTCAGTGGCCACTCGCCCGCGTTGTCCTCGTACACCCGGGTCCAGACGCTTCCGTTCGAGTCGCTACTGTCCGCACTGCTAAGTCGCAATTCGTGCGACCGGTACAGAAATTAATTCCGCTGCTGACACCGACCGATGCTGAGACGAATGCTGGTGAGGTCCCCGCTGCAGGCTTGGCGCGAGATTCTCCCGACAATTCTCTCGAAATTTCTGGGACACCTTAGAGATTGTAGGTTAATACTGTCACTCATTTTCACCAATATTCAATCACTTTCAGCTCGCGAAGTAGATTAGTTTCACTCACCTCATTAGCTTTATCTCCATTGTATTCACCTCTCATGAAATCTCACTGTAAATTTCCATTTCTTCACTCGCGTATCTTAGAGTTCGGTTACTACGCAGTACTACGTCACACGTGGCGGACCCATTCATTCCTCTCAATTTCGTCAGTGAATGACGAGGCGGGCGGAATGTTTGGGATTGGCTGCGCGTGTCGATAGATCGTGACGTCAGAGCCCACACGCCGCACCGACATTGGCTAATGCTCACGCCGTCGCTAGATCGAGGATCGATCAACAGCTCAGCGCGCTATAGGCCGTCGCCGTCGGATCGATTATCGACCAAGCCAATAGCTTCCCTATTGGCTTGGCCGATGGAAATCGATAAATATCGTTCCGGCTGTTACGGTGGATCTCTCTGTCTGTTGATCGACCCGACAGAACGCAACTGAAAACGATCGGAAACGTCACGCGTTGTTAGACCGGTTTCCCTTTTTCAGGAGCGACTCTCCTCTGCTAAATTCGCACCGTATAAAAGACGTTCACTAGTTAGTAGTAGCTCATATTCTTTATTTGTTCGCATCAAGGTGCCGTTTAAAGAACATTGTACATAGTGTATAAATTGCGTGTATTCGTGACTCATCACAAGGTGAAAAATAAATTGTGTTCGTGCAACCGATCGCTCCTATTTCGCCTAATCCTAAACAGACGGGTTACTCCGGTTACGAGAACCGAACCGGGTTCGGGTTAGCATTCGCATCGCTGTCTGTAACCCGGTTAGACGGGTTACTCGGGTTACAGAAACCTTCCTCGGTTAACCGGGTTCGGGTTAGGGTTAGTTCCGCGGTTCGCATCCCTGGTTCTGAGTCATCTTTTACTAAAGGGGTGGGCAAAGGGCTGCACTCAAACTTTTTCGAAAATTTAATCGTAATCACCCTATATTACATATAATTTGATTTAACATTAAACGCTCCAGGATTTTTGTCTTTACAAAACTTAAAAATTTGCTAAAGTAACAAGTGGAGCGGGGGGCGGGGTGAACAAATTTGATATTTAAAAAAATAATGAATACATTATTGCTAAGAGTATAAAATACTAGAAGACCTTTGTATGAAACATTTTTTCATATACCTCATATACCAGGGGTAATTTTAACCCCCTAAACTTCGAGATAAGCCGATAATAAAAAACTACGGGTCTAATAGTTTTTTATACTCCATAAAATATCCAAAGCCCATCGAATTTGGTTGAGAATATCCTCGAACATTCACTTATAAGTCACTTTATACCGTTTCACTAATTTTTCGAAAATTCAAAGCTCTTGCCGGAACAGAAGATATCAACTCACAGGGCCTAACTTTTGCACAGTTCATATTGACTCCAAAACACAACTTTCCCGCACTAGGGCCAAACGCCACGCTTACTTTCGTGTTTTTCGGCCCGGCCTAATATATATAGTTTATTGCTTTCAAGTCTTTTTCACCCCAGTCTTCTGTATCTGCTGCCACCCTTTCTCTGGTTATTACTACATTACACTTTTTAAACTTTAGGAACATTGTAATCCTTTTCTCCCACATGTTGTAGTCTTCTCCATCGAACACCGGTATCGTGATTTCCTTTTTGTCCATCTTGGATTCCCTTTGTTCTCGAACGTTCCTACGTGTTCGAAACTTCTTTGCACGATATTTAAACAATCAAACAAATCCAACTCAGCCAGAACAACCACGCTCTGCTACCATGAAAGGATTGTGGATACTTGGCTGACTGATTCTTTAATATAACAGTATTTATTACACTCAATAAATATGATTGATGCAGACTCTATTTTAGACACGTGTTTCACGTTAGCCATTCGAACTCTCTCTCTAACGTTCGTCGCTACGACGCAGCGTCTCCTGCGCAGTGTCACCCCGCTCTCAACATCACTGGAGGGGGGCCTCATATGTGTTGTCACGTTGTCCCTTTTCGTCGCGCTGTATGGCTCGAGAAAATGGCCAACTTCGGGCTTTACTGGTACTGAGACCGGGCCGCGGTTAGCCGAGTACGCGCGGCCCGCCCGAGACAAGCGAGAATTGAAGGCTCGATTATTTTTCGTACGAAATGCTATTCGGGCGCCAGGCACCGCGAGGATGCCACACGAGACGTAATGCGATCCTCGGGCTCGGTGAAGCCGAGCTCGAGAGTCGAACCTTCGAGACACGCGGATGAAAGACCAAGACGCGAAAGGGCCAGATGAGTTGGACACGGGGAAGACTAGGACAGCCCTCTCGGCAGGGCGGATCTCACGGGATTTGATTTATCGACAACAATGTAGGCTCGAGATGTTTAATCAGTCAATTTTCTTACAAAGGACGGCCACGAGGCCACGACCCGAGAGCCCGCGCTCTTCATACACTTTGGCGATAGATGGAAATTCGCAGCGCGGTTGTCGTGCAAAATCTCGCTCGCACGATACCGTCGGATAACGACGATTCACAGAATCTCGGCCGACGGGAACGTGCGATCCGCAGATGGACGGCGCGTGAGATGACCGTCGCGATGACCTCCGCACGTTATTCGACTCGAAGCGCGCGGTATTGTTTACGCGTTCGCACCGTGAAACGCTCGCCGATTTTCGCCGCGACACAGGATTTGAGACGAAAGAGATTATTCTCTCGGAACGCGACTCCTCCGAGGAAACTTCCGTATTCGCAACTGTCGGGAAAAACTCTCTTGATTACGACTCTCAAAGTGCCGACGGAAAGGACACGAGATTTTCGCCCGAGACGCCCTGCGTCTCGGCACGCACGAAATTCCGAGGACGGAACGAGAAGCGTTCGTCCTCGCACGAGAAAGGTCGAGCCACCTCGCAAGGAAATACCGAATGGATCACTGGTCGACTTACCGTTTCGCTTCCGATATCGTTTCTCGTAGTAGAAGCTGGTTGTAGCTGCTTCCGGGAAGCGGTCCTTACAGGCTGCTCAGCTCGCGGACGCCTGAATCCCGTACGGAAAACTCTCACGATCACGACTTCTTACGGTAATCGAGCTGCGATAGATTCGCACGGAAACTACGTCTGTTCTAATGGCGGCGGTTGAACACGAGGTCTCGCTACGGAAGCCAGTGCGACAGTGATCCATAGATTTTCGGTTACGCGACGGTTCGATCCTTGTCCCCCCCCCCCCCTCAACTCGTAGCCGAATTTCCTTGATTGGCGCGTGCCTAGCGCGCGACTTCTCGTTGCCAGGTTCGTCCCTACGGAGGTCCTTTCGGACTAGGCTCTATCGCAAAATAATCCCGGTCATTCTCTGACCGGTCTCGGCTCGGTTATCATTGTTCACGATTACACCACCCACGCAGGAGCTAATCGGGATGAGGCGGCGTCGGGTCTTCGGAAATGTCGTAAAGACGAGGTGTTCGCTCTGCTCTTGACCCTTCGACGTCTCCGGACCGATGGTCCGTGTGCTTTCGTTCTCATTGATCCTCGCCTATGCCCGGGGCTTTCACAAGATTGGCCTGCTTCTCTTTGCGGGCTCGTCCTGTGCAACGCTGTTCTTCTAGGAAAATTCTGGATGGTCGGGGTACTCTTGACGCTTCGTGATACGGCCCTGTAACTTGCCGTTCTCGGCGCGTACGACAGATGTCAATAATAGTCGTCGATAATTACGGAATCTCCTCGGGGAGCGCTCTCAAATCCTGCGGTATTTTGTCGTGTCTCGTGAGAGGGCGGTCCGGTCCATCTTATGTCATTCGTGGGACCGAAATTAACGGAGAAGGGACGTTGCACGTTTTGCAACGTCACAGTGTATACTCACACACCTTCTCTTGCACGCTCTATACCATGCGTGCTGCGTACAATATAAATGTACCATACATTCTAACACTATTATACTTAAATAATTATAATTTGTCCAATCACTGATGGAACAGCGATTCTGCACACTTAGTTTCGAGTGTGCAGCTCGACGTCGGTCAGTAATAATTTTACTATTATATTTAAATAATTTGTCTAATCGCTGATGGAATCAACGATTCTGCACACTAAGTTGAGTGTGCAGCTCGACGTCGGTTAGTTACGACTGTTCTCTTATCTGTAATTATAAGGTTTATATGAGAAAATTCTAATTTTTACATGTCCATGTATTTTATATTTGCTTTCAAAAGAACTCTTTTCTCAAAGAGTTTTGCCGATGTCCTACTCCTTTTTGGACAATTTGTCATCGTCCCATATGAAAATAATCTTTCTACGGGCGCGGACGACGGAACGGGTGTATTGTACTTACGGAATATGTTCTTTATATGGGTATATTTCTCCAAAACTGGCAAATATCTGCAGTCGTCATCGAAAAAGTCTAGAATCTAAAAATATAATTAGAAAATGAAAAATTAGGATTTCATATTATCATAAATAACATCTTATTTCATATTATTGAAACCAGTAATATACAGGGCGGGGCAATAACTATTAGCACCTCAAATATCTTTGTTGTTTCTAAAGATACGTAAAATATGGTAAGGACAAAGTTAATGGTACAATGGGGCTGACACGATGCAACAAAAAAATTTTGTTTTTATGTCATTTTTTTGGAGATATCAAGGTCACCTTGACTTTTTTAAATGGAATGTCCTATTTTTTATACCATAGATCGATAGAGTATCAAATTCTGAGTATAAAAGTGTTGACCTTCATATGACCTAAACCTAATAGTTAACGAGATATTATCCAAAGAAGAAAGACAATTGTTTCGATAATATCTCGTAAACTATTAGATTTAGGACATATGAAGGTCAATACATTTTTACTCAGAATTCGACGGTCTATCGATTTATGATACAGAAAGTAAGTGTTTCCAGTAAAAAAAACAAGGTAATCTTGAAATGTCCTATATGCCTCCTCCCACGCAGAAAATGTTTATGTCCCAATATGCCCCCCTCTATACCGTGCAAATTTTGTTCATAACATTTTTCCATATTATTACAAATAACGGAGATATTCAAGGTAATCACAGTTATTGCCCTACCCTGTTTACAAAACTTACACGGTACAGAGGGGGTCATATTGTGACTAACATTTTCTGCGTGGGTGGAGCCATAGAGGACATTTCAAGATCACCTTGATTTTTTTACTGGAAACACTTACTTTCTGTATCATAAATCGATAGACCGTCGAATTCTGAGTAAAAATGTATTGACCTCCATATGTCCTAAATCTAATAGTTTACGAGATATTATCGAAACAATTGTCTTTCTTCTTTGGATAATATCTCGTTAACTATTAGGTTTAGGTCATATGAAGGTCAACACTTTTATACTCAGAATTTGATACTCTATCGATCTATGGTATAAAAAATAGGACATTCCATTTAAAAAAGTCAAGGCGACCTTGATATCTCCAAAAAATGACATAAAAACAAAATTTTTTTTTTGCATCGTGTCAGCCCCATTGTACCATTAACTTGGTCCTTACCATATTTTACGTATCTTTAGAAACAACAAAGATATTTGAGGTGCTAATAGTTATTGCCCCACCCTGTATATATAAGACAAAAGATAATATTAAGGACTTTCTAGGAGAATAACCAAGTTGGTGTTGCTCTAAAAGAAAGAGGTTATAATTGACATATGGCGGATTTACAACATTTAGAAAT
This sequence comes from Lasioglossum calceatum, assembly GCA_963966675.1. NCBI lineage: Eukaryota > Metazoa > Arthropoda > Insecta > Hymenoptera > Halictidae > Lasioglossum > Lasioglossum calceatum. The sequence continues at coordinate 1,642,532 of CAXAAD010000188.1, read as the reverse complement.
ATACAAAATGATTTATTAATTACCTAAAAGAAAGTGAAACTACAATTAATGTCTATTCTCCTCAATTCCTCCTGGGGGTCTATTATTTTATTTTTTTTGTCACTTTGGTCTTTTCGCACGTGTTCACTTACGTCGCCTCTCTATGTTTCGATCTCACTCGTTGAGCATCGATATATATCGATTACAGGGCACGCTGAGCTAATGAAGCGCGGCTGATTTGATTTAAAGAAGGTATCCTTTCTTTACATATATTAAGGTGAAAGAAAACCAACCTCTAATGATGCTTTTGACGAAGAATCCGGGACTTGTTCCTCGCCAGTGCTTTCTCTAAAATAATAGAACTCTTCGGCCTATGTAGATGGCGTTGTTGCTGCAGCAATTACCACGTTTTGCTTCTTCATTTGTTCCACTACTGCACCCTTCAAATTCTTTATTAAGATTTCCTTCTGCGCGTCCTCTACACAAGGAAATCACCGATTTTTGAAGTATGGGTGGCTCAAGGCGGCTATTGCCGCATATTTGGATTCTTCTGATGAAAACGTAAATATATGTTGAAATCGTTTCTCCAGACTTGTTAATAGCGAGGCACTAATTACATTGCAAAATGTCCAATTGTTTGCACTCTGTTAGAGCATAAAATGATTAGCCGTTCGGTATCGCTGCGCGAACACACGAATCCACTCGCGTGACGTACCGTAATGAGCTCGTGTGTGTGTGTCAACTGCCGAAATGTACCTGTACGAGGACTCGGCCGTTGTCGTCGTTCGTCTCTCCCTCCCCGCACACTTCGGGCGGACCGAGTAGTTCGGGGTGCGCGGCGAGGGGAACGAGCCGCGACAATATACACAACAATCGGTCGGGTCCTCGCTCTCTCTTCTACGAATTGTCGAAAAGTATACTTTCTTACAAGCGTTCTTGTCGCGTACCGACCGTTACAAGCCGACCCTTGTAAGCCGAGATCGACGGTTTTTGTAATATCGCGAGTGACGGTGGTCAAATAAAGTTAATAAGCTCTCCCACAATTCCGATCATTCAACACATTTATTCTCCTGCTATTTCGCCGGATCGTAAATTCAAATTTCCGCGGGACGGAAATCAACGAAGATCCAAACACACTCAAAATATGTAATTTTCTTCTCAACGAGAATAAACAAGGCACGAGGTTTCCATAACATATGTTCTTATCGCCTTGTAATATATCAATCGCTTGCGCGATAGGTGCCGTGCATTTCAGATGCTCTTCAATATATATAAAAGCTCATTGTCTTTTAATATATTTTTGAGCCCCAAAGCTCTCCCAATTTCAATAAATTTTGGTTTCAGCTCTACTATTTGTTGTGGAGCATCGTACAGCGAGTTCCATCGAGTGTCCCCTAGTCTTCTCAATATGTGGCCGGTTACTTTTTTAAATATTTCTGAAGACTTCGGTCGATTGCAAAGTTTCCACAATATATTACACTTTTGCATGACCTCCGTGTGCAGTACTGCCACTTGTTCCGTCTTCCTTATCGTTTGCGCCAGGTCGCTCGTGACGCACAAATGCAATGTATGCACAGCGCACAGTGGGGTATTTGATCTGTTTAGCACGCCAAAACTATTGCGACGTTATTAATAGTGTGGAGGTCATACTATTATATATCGTTGAATTCGTCTTAACACCAGCTACAACAGTATCAAATCAAAAATACAACTAGTGTTTAAAAAATCGAAGCGATCTTGTTTTTTTGTTTTAAACAAAATTTTTTCGAAGTTTTATATATTGAAGTTTATACCTATGTTAATACTGTTAAACTTTTATTTCCAACATTTTTTCGTCAGATTAAGAAAAATTTCATCATTTTCAGTCATATGATATATGGTCGATTCATGCCATACTGATATGTATCGCACAAAAAGCTAAATATCTTCTGTGTTCGCATTAGTTCGCACATAAACTTTTATGGGTTATATAAAGCAATGTCTACTGATTAACCTCGCAAAAAATTAAAGAGGAGTTATTGGGACGAAAAAAGTTATTACATGATATATATTAATTTTCTGAGAAAAAACTATCACTTTCGATTGTTTATTCTATCAAAACCACCGAAGAGAATTAAAAATAAAAGCCATGAAATTAATCTATACACCTTCCTTTACATCCTAGATTTGGTCCTATCTCGATTTTATACACTAAACTTGTGAAACAAATCATTTGATCGCGCCGAATGAGGATGCGAGACGTGTTCGGGATGGGAATGCTTGTGTAAAGAACTGTGATCACCACTGATTATCCGCCCACGTTGATAACTAACAAATACTTTATTTAATATGCAACTTGTGGACTGTATAAATGTGAGAACTTAGCGCGATTTGAAATATTACCAGAGTAGTGGTTCTGACCTGAGAATTTCGTGAGAGCTGATCTGTACGATCAGTGGCCGTAAGAGAAGTGCTCGGACTTCGGTATGGTTTGCTTATAATCTCTTTCGCTAATCTGACGCGCGCTTGCCGAACACCGGTATTTATGCTCAATCGTCAAATGGGTGTGACTCTTCTGAGCCAATGGCAACAGATAATTTGCGGAAAGAAGTGACAATTTTGAAGAGTAGTCACCGCCCACGTTGGTAGAGGGAAAACTGTGGAAATTGATGGTGGAAGGGAGAGAAGGAACATTCGGCAAGTCGCGTTGACGGGAAACAAAGGAACTCAGGCCGCGCAGCAACGGTAAGGCCCGTCCGGTAACGCGTGACAAAGGACCCGAGTGGTCGTTGAAGCGGCGAGGAGACAGCAATTTCGGCGGTAAAAATCCGGGAGGTGCACGTGCAAAACATCTGCGTGTGTAATAAATGCTTTCCCGAGTCCTAATCCCCGAGGCGAGGATTTTTCACGTTCCCGGTTGTAAAGTAATTTACAATATCCCGGTTTTCGGAGCATTTGTGAGCCAAATGTGCGGGACGGACACTTCTTCTAAAGACTAATAAAGTGACCTTCGATGGTCGCGCAAACATCATTTCTTTAATGCCTCGTACAGACTTGCGCCGCGCGGCGAACCGCGCGACGAACCGCGCGACAAACCGCGCGGCGAACGCGCGCATTTCGGCAAACATTTCGGCGAACCGCGCGGCGAACGCGCGCATTTCGGCAAACGGAACGGATTTGTGGTATTACCAGAATTTCTTGCAAACAACTATGGGAGCTGCAACGGTGTATACTACACAAAGAAATACAGAAAATGTTGGCAGTTTATTGAGTGAATTAAAGTTCCAAAGTGAAATGTTCAGGTCTGTACGAAGCATTGAACATTCAGATTCGAGATTAAATGACTTGAGATGTTATGACAGTTCGACGAACATTTCGACGAACGGCGCGCATTTCGGCGCGCCGAACGGTGCCACGAACGCTGCCGCGCGCATTTCGGCGTGCATTTCGGCGCTCATTCGTGCGCGCGGCGTATCCATCAGCTATGGGAAACACGGTGCGCATTTCGGCGCTCACGAACGCGAATGGGTGGCACTTGCAAATCTGTTTGCAGGTTAGATATCATATCCTAAACATTCATAATATAAAGAATAAATGTCAAGAAATAGAAAGAAATTTATAAACAGACATCGGTGATTTAAATTATCTGAAAAAATTATATCTCTACTTCCTAATTTGTTTCAAATTATTAAACAGGCTAATTAATCATTTTAATTGCTATGAAAACTTTGCAGTTTTGGGATTGGGACAGAATCCCGAGAATTTCGGAAAACCCTGGATTTTTTGAATCCTGTCCCGACATGATACGAGGCTTCCCATTCCGTTCCCGGCATCGGATTTCGGGAATTCCCGGGTTCCCGGACACCTCTAGTATTTACATATCAAAAAGACATGTGCAATTTTCACAACTTACAATTAGAACGCTCAGCCAAACCGAAAAACGCTCGATGTGTGACCAACCTTGTTGTTGTTTACGGAACGCGCTCTCGGAACCTAACCCTTCCGTTTTTATTCAGAATATGTATCGTAGAATCATTTAAAGACGAAAATTCATCATGTTGCAACATCGGAATAACAAACTGCAAAGTTTTCATAGCAATTAAAATTATTAATTAGCCTGTTTAATAATTTGAAACAAATTAGGAAGTAGAGATATAATTTTTTCAGATAATTTAAATCACCGATGTCTGTTTATAAATTTCCTTCTATTTCTTGACATTTATTCTTTATATTATGAATGTTTAGGATATGATATCTATCCTGCAAACAGATTTGCAAGTGCCACCCATTCGCGTTCGTGCGCGCCGAAATGCGCGCCGTTCGTCGAAATGTTCGTCGAACTGTCATAACATCTCAAGTCATTTAATCTCGAATCTGAATGTTCAATGCTTCGTACAGACCTGAACATTTCACTTTGGAACTTTAATTCACTCAATAAACTGCCAACATTTTCTGTATTTCTTTGTGTAGTATACGCCGTTGCAGCTCCCATAGTTGTTTGCAAGAAATTCTGGTAATACCACAAATCCGTTCCGTTTGCCGAAATGCGCGCGTTCGCCGCGCGGTTCGTCGCGCGGTTCGTCGCGCGGTTCGTCGCGCGGTTCGCCGCGCGGCGCAAGTCTGTACGAGGCATAACACAAGTTTTTCGACACCTTCTCTTGGTCACGAGAAATGTTACCTTCAAGTAACTGTATGTTACTAAATAGTACTCTCTATGGAAAAAATATTATTGTAGATTACTCGCATATATATTCAGGTTCATGAGAAAAAAGTTTTAGTCATTTTGAATAAACTAAAAATATTAACTTTTGGCGCGCTAAACAAGCCAAATACCCCACTGTGCAGCGCATCGAATGTGTCGGGGCAACACATCATCTGGAACTGTGCTTACGATTCCTTCTTCTTCTCTCTCTTCTTCTATTTCTTCTTCTATTTCTTCTTCTACTTCTATTCCTGTGTCTTCTCCTTCTTTGGTTTCACCGTTGACTGTTTCAACTTCGTCTATTCCAATACAATTTTGTTGCACAGCAAAAGTATTAAATGTTTTTACGAAATTGCTGACGTTGTCGGTGACAGTCGTTACAATCTTCTCTGCATCTAAGTTGAAATCTCGATGGATACAATGCAGCAAGTTTTTCAATCGATCGTAGGAATGCGTCCCGCAAAATTGCCGACATCCTAATGCTGCAGATTTTCTCTCGTAATTGTCAGGTATCCAATGGGCAGTTACTCCCAGAAAACTGCAGTGTTTGCCACTCCAAAGATCCGCTGTCGTACATATGTATGGAATGGTGGACAAATCTGATTTTATTTTCTCCGTCATCTCAACATACAGTCTATCGATACGGCGACCTATTGTCCGTCGACTAATATTTTTGACTCTATTGGCCATTTCAAGATTTTCAAATATTCGTCTGAAATGAAGACACTCAACAGCTTGGACGGGAATCATTGCATCAATGACGAATTGTGCCACGTCCATTTCGAATCTCTCTTGCGATCGCGCACCACGATGGACAGCATTCTTCCGTTTCGCTTGTGATGTATCATTTAGATATTCTAAATATTCCATGTGGTGTTTCCGTTTCAGATGAGAGATGAAATTGGAGGTCGAAGACCATTGGCCTTTGATTTCCTGCGCAGAACTGCATAAATTGCACCATGCAGTCGCGTTAATTCCATTACTTTTCTGATGTACTATGCTGTAGTATCTTCCTCTAAGAATAGTTGGAACTGCAGCAGTTATAGCTGAGGATTGCTAATCTTCATTGATGAATGAGGTGTTTTCCACGTCGAAAGCACTTCCTTCACTTGAACTCATTGTTCACTGTTCACTACACTGTCACGGAACGGACAAAACACTTATTCCTACCACTCTAACACTAAATGTATTTAGTACTTTAGGTAATATTATTTACGATATTATGTAGATGATTGCATAAGCAAACTACATGCACGATGATTAAAAAACAAATTTTTTTAATAAAAGAAAAAAAGGTAATATAATATAATTGACTAATAAAACTTTAATCTTTTTTTTTTAAATTTCACTAGCGAATTTTATTTTCAAATCGGGCACGAACTTATGCAATCATCTGATATTAAATAATAAACTTTTATTATAAGCTTATCACAAATATATAAAAAACTCTTCAATACTCTCTGAGTGAATGCTTGCTAGAAACTGATTCGCAGTTTTCTTCAAAGCGGCTCCACGCAACACTGTAACGGTCCTGGTTCGTCGCGGACGGCTTCCTCGCGGTGGTTCTCCTCGGTGCCGGTTTAGCTCGCCGATCCAGAGTCCAAAACGGCGAGGAGAGTGTTCGGCGCGGAGAATGGAGTCGGTGCGGGTATTGTAAATAAGAATACAAACGGTTCGTATCGAAAAGGCTCGCTGCCTTTGGGATACGATGCCGACGGTCGCGTAGCGTGATTTCGCGTGTATGGTGTTCGTGATGCGGTGCTTTCGAACGCGGTGTGTGATCTCGTGGATACGGTGCCCGTGTTACGGCGTAGCTATACGCGGTCGGACGCGGCGGTATTTTACCAGTGCCGATAGGATACCGGGACAGGATTACGGTAGGCGGAAGGAGTTCGACCGTGGCTATCGCCGCGATCGCCCTACCTAGGCCGGGTTTCAACGGGTCCTCAACGTCGGCGACGCACCGATCGTCGAGTCTCCTCCGGACGGTTCTTGGGTGAGTTTCGACAAGGTGACGCACCTAGTTTTGCTCAACCGTCCTCGTGGACGACTCGTCTCACGAGGTGCAGGTGATACACCGTGCGTTCTGGACTCGCTAGGCGGTTCTTCGGTGAAGTTGAAGGGTGACGCACCTCTTCTCGTTCAGCCGGTCTCGTTGACGACTCGTCGTACGAGACTACCGGTGACGCATCGGAGTGTCTACGGTGGAACAAGGTTCTCACCGGCGGGATGCAGGTTGCAGGACGGGGGTCTTCGGTGAAGTCGATGGGTGACGCACCGCTTCTCGTTCGACCGTCTTCGTAGGCGACACGCCTTACGGGGGTGTCGGTGACGCACCGGGTGGTTAACGGAGGAACACGGTTCGTTCCGGTGGCGGACAGGATGCAGGACAGGGGTTGTCGGTGAAGTCGAAGGGTGACGCACCGCTTCGCGTTCAGCCGTTCTCGTAGACGACGCGTCTTACGAAAAATGCCGGTGATGCACCGGTTGATTGCTTGAGGAGCACGGCTCGCTCTGGAGGAAATTCAGGACGGGAGTTTCCTCGGCGGAGTCGTAGGGTGACGCACCATTTCCTATCCGTCGGTTCTCGGAGGCGACGCAGCTCGCGAGAATTTACCGGTGACTCACCGGGTGTTTCCAACGATGGAACACGGTTCTCGCCAGGGTGAACCAGGATGCCGCGGACAGGAGGTTCGCACGGCGAACGGGCTCGTAGTTGGCGGTCGGGAACTAGGGTATCGGGTGCTTGTAGAATACTTACAGCTGGTTTGCGGGAACGTACTGGCTTCCAGGAAACTCACTGGTAAACTCCGGTGATTTCGATTGATTCCGGGCGCCTTTTATAGGGGTTGTTCGGTGAGGAAATTTGGCGGTGACGTATCCCTTTTTCTATTTTGTATTTTGGAATTTGATTTTGAATTCCCGTTGGGATACGTCCCTAGGTGCGGGGACGGCGCGGTATGGGCGGTGTTGTTATTTTGACGGGAAGCCGGTGGTACGTTGCGCGATTCAGGATCGCGTGTACGACGGATGGAGGTTTGGCAGGGGTTTTACTTAGTAACAGATCTGCAGTATGCAGGTCTGTTCAACACGAAAACAAATGCCAAACGCGACAAGACAATTTTCAAATCAAACGTTACACGATGAAAAACGCAAAACGAAACACGAGAGCAGCGTCCGAAAGAACGAATGTGACGACCAGAGGCAGATATCCCTATTTTACATGTATCTAAAAAGTACATACACGCGTATACGTGTAGTAAACGAATCAAATCTTGGAATTAATAGGTCGGAAAGAAAGTTCTTACTGTATTGTTATTTCGATTACAGTTAAGAACCGCAAGAACTTTCTTTCCGACCTAATACTTTTGCTAGCTCGAATAAACGGTGACGAGGCCGACGAGGCCCAACCAGCACCAAACGGTATACAGGGTGTCCCAAAACTCCTTCAAGTCCGGGAAATGGGAGGTTCCTTAGGTAATTTGAAGCGACATTTTCCTTTGTAAAAATTACCGCTGCGGCTTTGTTTAGGAGTCATTAATGAAAAACACGGACCAATGAGAACGAGACTTGGCACAGTCGGCTAATAGACAGTTGGCGCGCCGGGCCGACAGTGCCACCTCGCGTCTAGGTCGCGCTCTGATTGGTGAGATTGGTCTGTGTTTTTCGCTAATAACTCCTAAACAAAGCCGCTGCGGCCATTTTTGCAAAGGAAAATGTCGCTTCAAATGACCTAAGCAACCTCCCATTTCCGGACTTGAAGGAGTTTTGGGACACCCTGTATATGTACGATGTAAGCAGATGGGGAATCACGCACTAATATTTACAATTAGCCCATTGGTGAATAAAAATATTTTATTTAAAATTTATTGAACAACGTAAAATGTAAAAAGTAATATCAGAATAGAAGGAAAAAAGGAAAATGGAAGAAATTAAGGTAGAGAAATTATATATGTCGGAGGCTGATCGGCTGAATTCTCTATCGAACCCGTCGGAAGTTTACCAGAGACGTTATTCCCCGAGTCGCTCATCTTTCTCACGCGCGCGAAAGACAAAAGAACGACGAGATAGCGATCATTAGCAACTATTCTAATCCGCGATCGCGTAGCGCAACGGCGAGACACGTCAACGGGCCCACGAGCCTGGCAGAACCTTCGCACGAAAACTCACGTCTGTCTCTTTACAATCTCGCTCTACTGCGATAGCTTTCCAATAATCAAAAACGCTCTTCACTGCAGCGTAGCCAAAACCGTTCTGCCGCTCGTGGTCAAGTTCAATTAGGTCCCAGCCCCTTTTCTTTTCGGGACCCTATCTCGCGTCTCTCCTTGCGCCGGCACGGAGAGGGATGCAGGTAAATGAGAAACATTTTATTGCTCTTTCGCTGAGCAGTTACAAAGGTACGCCCAAGCATCTGACTCTCAGCTGTTTGACGGTATACGTGCAAACCAGATGTCTAAATTCTTACTTTGAAAATAGACTTAATCTTACACAGCAGTGTAAAATTCCAAATGACACTATGACTGTCTTGTACGATGGATAAACATTACGCGTCGTTGCTAACGGGTTGCGTCACTGTCGTCGCGTCCCGACATATATTTATTGTCACGTTGACCTCAGTTTTGCGAGCGGGATGGCTCGCCGGAACCGGTCAACTCCGGGCTTTACAGGCACTGAGACCGGGCCGCCAGCAGGCCGAGTACGCGCGGTCCGCCCGGGACAAAACGAGGCTCGAAGATTCGACGATTTCCTCTCGAAACACTCAACGTTCGGGCGCGAGGCACCTCAAGGATGCCACACGAAATTCGGTACGCTACGCGAGCTCGGGGAAGCCGAGCTCGAGAGTCGAATCTTCGAGAACCGCGAAACGAAACGACGACGCGACGGGGCCAGCTGGTTCGAACACGGGAGGACGAGGACAGCCCTCTCGGCAGGACGGATCTCACAGGGAATTTATTAATCGACAACGTTATTGTCTCGAGCCGTTTATTGCAGCAGTCAAGTTTACAAAATTCCGCGGCCACGTGGCCGCGACCCGAGAGCCCGCGCTCTTCATACAGGCAAGCGATAAGATGTTCGATCGCAGCGCGGTTGTCGTACAGTTCTCGCGAGCAACAATATCGCTGGATTTTACCGTCCGTTCCGTCGCTACGCGACTTCGGAAACGCGAGACGCAGATGATCGATGAACTGCGCGACGGCCGCGAGGTCTCCCGCACGAAATCTGCTACGACGCGTACGCTAACAATTACGCGTTCGAACGTCGACTTGAACGATACGATGTTCGGCGAGAAACACAGGATTCGAGATCTGCGCGAAACTACCGCAAAGATTGTTCTCACGAAACGCGACTCCTCCGAGGACACTCCTACGCACGCAATTCGTAGAAGAAAAACTCAAAGGACTCCCGGAACGAGTACGAGCGAATTATCGAGGACGGAGCGGAAAGCGTTCGTCCTCGCGCGACGAAGGTCGAGCCACCGGACGACGAAATATCGGAAAGATCACACTGGCGACTTACCGTGTCTCGTGGTCGATTCCTTCGCTGTTAGTAAGGAAAACTGCTCCCGATAGAGCGTACGGACTAGCCGGACCTTGGATGGACTTCGTCCCAGGCGCCACGAGAATCCTTAACCGGCACTTACGATTTTCCGACGCAACTTTGATATTCGTAACGCGATCGAAAAAGGCAGACACGTGCAGCGTCAACGGGAGCCAGCGCGCGACAGTGATTTATCGATTTTCGGCCGCCTAGCGGATCGAACCTAGTTCCCCCCACTCGACCATTTCTCCGAATTTCCCTATGGCGCATTTCTACCGCGCGAACTCTCGGCGTCAGGAGCGTACCCCGTAGCGTCCTAGGGCCCCGGACTATCACGTAATCATCAAGGAGCCTTCCGCTCTCTTTGCCGGCGGAGGCGCTTCCTCCCTTGATTACGAGAGCACCGTCCCCGAGTAGCTCTCTTTTACGGAGCGAGGCGGCGTCAGGTCAGGGTCCTGAATGGGTCGTATTGGACGCGATGTTCGATGGAGCTTATGTCCCTGCGACGCCTCCGGTTGGTTCGCCGGGTGTGCTCGTACCAAGCTCTCATCTCGAAACGTTGGCCATTTGCTTTTCGTCGGGCGCTTCCTGAGCTGCGGGATGCTGTTCCGCTCCCGTGAAAATTCGGACGGTCGGAGGTTCCTTCGGCGCGTCCCATATACGGCCCTGAAACTTGCCGCTCTCGGCACGCGCGACAGATGTCATTAGAAGATCCTCGATAAAGTCGGAATCTCTCAGAGGAGCGCTCTCGAATCCTGTATTTACGGTGTCGTGTCCTGTTGGAGATCGGAACGAGAATCAGTGGGAGATTTGGTGGGTGGCGAATGAACTCTGCACACTTTGTGTACACGCACGTTTAATGAACACAGATGACGAAGAGACGCAGTACTATACAAAAATGAGACGCGGTACAAACAATAATGCGGTTTAACTAACGCGGCGGTACGACGGCGGTTGTACACGGCGGTGATCGTTGCGATCGCGGTGTTTACAGGTGACTTGCTGATAGACGAGTGTCTGCCATCCCGTGCGTAGCCGAAATCACCTGTTCGGCGGATCGCAAAGTGGGGGGCCGCGAGGATGATCTGACGTCATCCGCGCGGCTACGCAACGTCGGTTGACGCGGGTCCGCCGAGTATAGGTCGGCCGGAACATGTCCCATTAGAGGGCGGTCCGGTCCTTTATCGCGCTCAACCCGTCTTCGGAAACTAACGAAGAAGGGACGTCGCAGACTTGCAACGTCACATTATATATGATTAAAGTTATTAGAATTGTTATATTATTTAAGAGTAGTAAGTCTATGTCTTTTCTAGACCACAGGGTGGTTTCCCCCATAGATGGAGGAGAACCCCTCCACCCCCCGGAGGGGGAGCGTTGCCCCCCGGTCATTGCCCCCCCAGGGTGATTGTTCGCCCAATTTTCGAGGGTCATGAGGAAGTGACTTCCGCGGGAAGTGACGTCACGACAAGCGGTTGCGGGTTTCACGTGTCGACTACCAAACCAACAATGGCGTTTCGTAGCCTCTCTGTTGCCACAGGTTCGCTGGAACCCCCACCACTTCCGTGACGTCATGATTTTTTTTTCTACCTGGAAAAAACTGTCAGGATTTGAACCCCGGTCTACCGCTTGATAGTCCAACTCTTTAGCCGCTTGGCCAACCGACGATCTTATACACACAGCGACTATTTTATTATTATTATTATTATTGTTTCGGTTTTGATGCTGGATCGTATCCCAAAATGGGGGATTGCTTTTCGAGGATGCGGAAACGAACTATCGCAAACAGCGTTCGAGTGAACACGTGGTGTCGTTAATGAATTTGCAAACTCGCGCACTTGGGTTACACGATTCAATGTACTTTATTGAATTCTGCACGACGACAACTGACATTTTTTAACACCGGTGGGTAACAGTACCCGAATACGTCGATGGTGAGAATAATTCTCAGAAATGCGTGGCTCAATGGCGGTAGAACAATTGCGATCCATGCGATGGCGATCAGCACGAGAACGAAGTGAGCGAGATGAGCTCGCAACGCACAGACATTCGTTTTACTTAGGTACAGAAAGGGGGGTTATAACCTGCCGAATCATTGGGTCGCGTAGGTTCGTCGCACGGTAATCCGCGAATTGCGATGTTGTTTACATTGGCTGGTTGAGCGAGCCGCGGTATACACGCGTGTCGACATAGACGCAAATCGGCGCGAAGTTCAATTCTGAACAATTATTTATTATAGACGGACCGAGATCCTTTTACATAAGTGTTTACAATAGAAAAGGATAAGGGACTACACGCATAATAACAAAGAATAACAAAGAAGGGACGTGCACAGAAAATAATGGTACAAACGACATGGTATTATCCTATAATCCTGCGTAATTGTTTTTTAAGATTGTGCAAAGACTCAGTAAAGAAATCAATACGATTATAGAGAGTGCTAGAGTCTGCTATAATGCGATTTATTGGATTAATTAATCCATAAGTAGAGGGAAGAGATGAAAGTAGAGAGGGAACAGATGAAGGTAGAAAGGGAAGAAGGGAAAAGGCTATTAGACGAATGGAGGAGGGAAAGGGAAATTTGGAAGCTAGAGAGGAGGGAGGAAGAGGCAAAAAGGGAAAAGATAAAGGTATGGATAGATAGCATAGAGGGTAGAGTAGCAAAGATAGAGGAGAGATTAGAAGAGGCAGCAGGGGGGGAAGAGATAGAGGGAAAGAAAGGTAGTGAAGGGGGAACAGAAGGGGATTTAGTAAAAGAAAACAGAAGGAGAATAAGAAAAATGGAAATTAGGCAGGATAAAAGGGAAAGAGTAGAGAAAAGGAACAATGTGATAGTAAGGGGGATAAGGGGAGAAGGGGAAGTGGTAATAGGAGAAGTCAAGAAAATATGGGAAAAAATGGAGGTAAAGGAAGAGGAGATCAAAGAGATAAAAAAGATAGGAAAGGGAGATAAGGAGGGCATGGGGATGGTATTAGTGAAAATGGTAGATAGGTACAGTAAAAGGAAAGTGATGGAAGGGAAGAAAAAATTAAGGGGTATGAAAGTAAGTATAGATGACGACCTAACAGAGGAGGAGAGGAGGGCAAGATGGAAGATAGGAAGGGAAGCAGAGAAAGAGAGAAGGGAAGGAAGGAACGTTCAAATCGGGTACATGAAGATGTGGGTAAATGGTAAGATGAAAAGATGGGACGAAATAGAGGAAAATTGGATAGAAGAACAGGGAAACGAACAAGGAGGGGGGTAGGGGAAGAAGTAGGGGCAAGAAGGAAGGGAATAGGATATAAACTGGGTTTCTGGAACGTAGCGGGACTAGCAAATAAGGAAGAGGATTTCTGGAGAGGGTTAGAGGAATGGGACGTGATAGTGTTAATAAAGACATGGATAGAGGAGAAGGGATGGAGCAAAATTAGGCACAGGCTGCCAAGAAGCTTTTTCTGGGAGGCACAATGGGCAAAAAGAAAGGAAAGAATGGGGAGAGCAAAGGGGGTATGGTAGTGGGGGTAAGAAAAGAGTTAGGGTCAGAGAGAGGGGAAATAAGAGGGAAAGAGGGGGTGATGATGGTAAAAGTGAAAATTGAGGGAAGATGGTGGAAGGTTATTGGGGTATATGTAAATGGGGACTTGGAAAATAAAATGGTAGAATTAGGAGAATGGATAGAAGAGAAGGAGAAAGGGGTAAGAGTGATTATAGGGGGGGACTTCAATGCGAGAACAGGGAGAGAGGGGGGTGAGGTCGAAGAGGGGGAGGAGGGAGGGGGGAAAGGAAGTAGGAACTCAAAAGATGAGAAGGTAAACGGGGAAGGGAGAAAGCTGTGCGATTTTCTGAGCGAAAGAGGGTAGGGAATTCTGAATGGGAACACGAAGGGAGATGAGAAAGGGGAATGGACATACGTAGGAGCAAGAGGAAACTCGGTGATCGATTACGTGCTGGGGAACGAGGATACGAGGGAGGGAATAGAGAAAATGGAAATTGGGGAAAAAGTTGAATCGGATCACATGCTGGTAATAGTATGGCTAAAAGGGGAAAGGGGAGAGGGGGAAGAGAGGAAAGGAAAGGGGAAGAGGTTGGGTAGGGGAATATGGTCGGAAGAGGGTAAGAAGGACTTCAGGGAGAGATTTGGGGGAAGGTCAACGGGAGGGTAGGGTGTTCAAGAAGATTGGGGAGGGCTAAAAGAAAAAATAAATGAGGTAATTAGGGAGACGGGGAAAAAAGAAAAAGTGGTAAAGAAGGGGTGGTGGGATGAGGAATGCAAAGAAGAGAAAAGGAAAGTGAGGGAGGAATTGAGGGGGTGGAGAAAGAAGGGGGAGAGGGAAGGGAATTCAAAGCAAGAAAAAGGGAATACAGGAGGTTATGTGAGGAGAAGAAACAGAGGGAGAGGGAAAAATGGGAAAAAGAGGTGGAGGGTATAAAATCAGAAAGTCAAGTATGGAAAATAGTGAATAGGGAAAGAAGGAGAGGGGGGATAGACGAAAGAATAAGGGTAGAAGAGTGGGAAGCGCATTTTAAGGGACTGTTAGATGGGGTAGAGCGAAGAAGGAGGTCGGAGGGGACAGATAGGAGGGGGGGAGACGGGGAGAAAGAATTAGAAAAAGGAGAAATCCTCAGAGTTGTAAGGGGTTTGAAGGATGGGAAAGCGGCAGGGGGGACGGGATACCAAATGAAGTTTGGAAGCATGGGGGAGACGAGGTACAGAATTGGCTTTGGGGGGTTTGTAACAGGGTATGGAGGGGAGAGGGATGGCCGGAGGACTGGTCTGAGGGGGTAGTAGTGCCGATAATGAAAAAGGGAGATAAAAGTGTGGTAGGCAATTATAGGGGGGTTACTCTTACGCAAACAGCGTACAAGGTGTACGCTGCAGTCCTGGCGGAAAGGATGAGAGAAGAGGTGGAGGGGAAGGGGATGATACCGGCGAGTCAAACGGGTTTTCGTAAAGGTCTTGGGTGCATTGATAACATATATGTTTTAAACTACCTAATAAATAGACAGGTAAAAAAGAAAGAAAGGAGGATGGTTATTATGTTCGTAGACCTAAAAGCGGCATTTGACTCGGTAGATAGGGAGATTTTGATTGAGGCGTTGAGGAAAAGGGGTGTAAGGGAGGGACTGGTAGAGAGGTGCGAAGAACTACTGAGGGAAACAAAAAGCAAGGTAAGAGCGGGGGAGGGGGAAGGTGAGGGCTTCTGGACGGAAAGAGGTGTCAGACAGGGATGCCCGCTAAGCCCGCTGCTCTTCACGCTATTACTCGCGGATATGGATGAGGAGATTGAAAAAGGAGGGTGGGGAGGGGTGAAAGTGGGGGGGAGGAAGATTTTTACTTTAGCGTACGCGGATGATATTGCGATGCTAGCGGAGGAGGAAGATGATATGAGGGGTATGCTAGGAGTATTAGGCAGATACCTGGAAAAGAAAAAATTACAGCTAAACGCTGAAAAATCAAAGATGATGAGATGTAGGAGGGGAGGGGGAAGATGGAAAAAGGTGACGTGGAGATGGAAAGACAAAGTGATAGAGGAGGTTAGAGAATATAAATATCTGGGATATGTAATAATGAGAGATGGGGGACAGAAGGCGCACGTAAAAGATAGAATAAGGAAAGGGGCGGCGATAATGGGGCAAGTGTGGGGAATAGGGAAAAGGAGGTTTGGCAAGGACTGGGGTAGAAGGGTATGGCTATTTGATAAATTAGTATGGTCGGTAGTGAGCTATGGGGTAGAGCTGTGGGGGTGGAAGGAGAGGGAGGGAATAGAAAGGTTGCAAGAACGTTACCTGAGATGGGTGCTAGGGGTAGGGAGGCACACACCCGGCTACATGGTGAGAGAGGAGTTGCAAAGGGAACTAATGAGAGGGAGGGCAGGGTTGAGAGCGTGGGGATACGAAAAGAAGTTAAGTGAAGGAAAAGGTGGGGAACTAGCGCGGCTATGTTGGGAGGAAATAAGGAGGAAAGATAGGAAGGGTGGGGTAAGGGACGGGTGGGAAAGGGAGAGAGAGGTATTCTTCGTGGAAAGGGGGTGGGAGGGGGAGGAGTGGAGGGAGATGATAGAGGAAAAGAAAGGGGCGGTAAGTGAAGAAATAGTAAAAAGGGAAAAGAAAAGGCAACGGGAAGAAAGATGGGAAAGGATAGGAGGGTCAAGATATAACGTATGGTACGGGAGGGGGAAGAAAGAAGGCATTCCGGGGTACCTGAAGAAAGGGTGGGGGGAAAGCAGATGGCAAAGGATAGCTAGGTTTAGATTGGGAAACGAGATGAGGGGAGGGAGATACTGGTTGAATGAGGAGGAGAGAAAATGTAGAATGTGTGTATGGGAAAATGAGTCTTGGGAGCATGTGTGGGAGGTGTGTCTGAGAGTGGATGAGGTGAAAGGATGGCAAGAGAGTGTATGGGAAGTCCTGGATGATGGGGGGGAGGGGAAGAATGGATGAGGAAAATAGATGAATGGAGAGAGGGAAATTGGAAGGGGGAGGAATAAAAGACAAGGATGGTGTGAAAGAATTTTTGAGCTAATGCTAAACAAGCAGGGTTAGAAAAGAAAGCCGGAAGGGGAGGCCCGAAGATAGGGAAGGGAGGAAGTGGGGACACGATGTGTGTATGGAAGTATGGAGGTATGATGCGAGCTCTCGATCTCTCTCTCAATAGAATTAAGGTTTCTGTAAATAAAAGGAGATGTTAAAGAAGGAGGAGTAGCTAGGTTAAGAGGTAGATGTAAGCAAAAAGTATGTTATTAGTCTATAAGCACCTTGGAGAAGCGGATGTAGATTTAAGAAACTGCGAAAGGAAAAGGCAAGGAAGAACTATGATGTAGAGGAAGAAAAGAAAATAGGAGTCTATTGTTATATGTATTTTGTAACCCCGAGGGGATCAAATAAACAGCTATATATTGTGATGTTGCAATTTTGCCACGTCCCTTCTCCTTCTGTTTCGGAGACATTTCGGGAGCGATAAAGGACCGGACCGCCCTCTAACGGGACGCACAATCGCAAATACAGGATTCGAGAGCGCTCCTCTGAGAGATTCCGACATTATCGAGGATCTTTAATGACATCTGTCGCGCGTGCCGAGAACGGCAAGTTTCAGAGCCGTAAATGGGACGCGCCGAAGGAACCACCGACCTTACGAATTTTCACGGGAGCGAAACAGCATCCCGCAGCTCAGGAAGCGCCCGACCGAAAGCAAATGGCCGTTTCGAGAAATGATTTCGAAAAGTGGACTGGTCCAGTCCCAATGATACTGGAGCGAGAGCACCCGGCGAACCAACCGGAGGCGTCGTAGGGACAACGGCTCTACATGTCATCCCGTCGAAGAAGTCGACCAAACAACTCTCGCGACGCCTCGCCCCTCTGAAGAGAGCCCTTCCCGGGGTCGGTGCCCTCGCATCCAAGGGAGGCAGCGCCTCCGCCCGCCTAGAGAGCAGGAAGCTCCCTAGGATATTGCGAGATTGTCCGGAGCCCTAGGACGCTATAGGGTACGCTCCTGACGCCTAGCGTTTGTGCGGGAAAACCGCCATCGGGAATTCGGAGAAACGGTCGAGTGGGGGGAACCACGTTCGATCCGCTAGGCGGCCGAAAATCTATAGATCACTGTCGCGCTGGCTCTCGTTGACGTTTCACGTGCCCGCCGTTAAATTCGCGTTGCGAACCGTTGTAATTTGCGTCGGGAAACTGGAAGGTGCCTGTTAGGGGTTCTCGTGGCGCTAAGGACGAAGTTCACCTGCGTTTCAGCTGAGCCACGCTCTATCGAGAGCATTTTCGGTCTAAGAGCGAGCAAAGGCCACGAGAAACGGTAAGTCGCACTTGTGATCTTTTCGATGTTTCGTAGTCCGGCGGCTCGACCTTCGTCGCGCGAGGGCAAACGCTTCCCGTTCCGTCCTCGATAATTCGCTCGTACTCGTTTCGGGAGTGCTTTGAGTTTTCGAGTAATTTCGAGAGAGTTTTCCGTTGTGAATTGCGTACGTAGGAGTGTCCTCAGAGGAGTCGCGTTTCGTGAGAGCAATCTCTGCGTTAGTTTCGTGTGATCTCGAATCCTGTGCTTCTCGCCGACCATCGTAGCGTTCTCGTCGATGTTCGGACGCGTAACCGTCAGCGTACGCGTCATAGCGAATAACGTGCGGAAGTCTTCGCGGCAGTCTCGCAGGTCGCCGATCATCTGCGCCTTGCTCTTCCGAAGTCGCGTTGCGAAGGAAACGGCGATAAATTCCAGCGATATCGTCGCGAGCGAAAACTGTACGACAACCGCGCTGCGAACGAACATCTTCTCGCTTGATTGTATGAAGAGCGCGGGCTCTCGGGTCGCGGCCACGTGGCCGCTTCATTTTGTGAAACTTTGACCGCTGCAATAAACAGCTCGAGACCAACTCGTTGTCGAATTCTTCTCTTCCTGTGAGATCCGTCCTACCGAGAGGGCCGTCCTCGTTTTCCCGTGTCCGAACCAACTGGCCTAGTCGCGCCGTAGTTTCCGATCCGCGTATCTCGAAGATTCGACTCCCGGCCTCGGCTTCTCCGAGTTTCGAGTCTAGTACCGTGTTTCGTGTGGCATCCTCGAGGTGCCTGGCGCCCGAACATATCGCGCTGAGGAGAGAATTATCGGATCTTCGAGGCTCGTTTAGTCCCGGGCGGACCGCGTGTATTCGGCTTGCACGCGGCCTGGTCTCAGTGCCTGCAAGGCCCGGAGTTGACCGGTTTCTGCGAGCCTCCCGCTCGTCAGAAACAGGTTAACGTGACAATATATATATATATATATATATATATATATATATATATATACTAACATCGAGTTCATTTAATATGATATAAATATCGCTAATGTCAATATCGAGGTCAGAAAAACATAGGGTACAGCCATTTTCAGGGATTTTGTAATCAGTAGTGATATTACGGTAGACTGATCCAAAAAACGTACCAAATAAATTTGCAATATTGTCGTCACTTATTGCCACATTATCTTTGTAAATCATTTTGCATGGTAAGCCAGACGCTTTTCGCTTAGCATTAACAAAACTCCAAAAGGATTTTATATTATTTTGAACTGATAGTTCAGTTTTGCGCACGTACGAAGAATAACAATTTTTCGCAATTCTCTTACACTTGGTTCTCAAGTTGACAAAAATCAAGTAATCTCCTAGTTGATTATTCCTTTTAAAGACTCTATGAGCCAGTTTCTTTTTTCTAACTAATCCAATTAAGGTATTTGAAAAACCATTTAGGATAAGACGAACGCTTATTGTCCATTTTTGGAAAAATTTTGGTATATGTATCGCAAAGAATGACTCTCACAGCCCGTGACGTCACGATTTTTTTTTCTACCTGGAAAAAACTGTCAGGATTCGAACCCCGGTCTACCGCTTGATAGTCCAACTCATTAGCCGCTTGGCCAACCGACGATCTTATACACACAGCGAATATTTTGGTATATATATCGCAAAGAATGACTGTCACAGCGACACGCAAAAACTGCCAATGAATCTCGGCACGCGCATGCGAAACTGCAGTGACAGCATTCTTTGGTTGGCCTTGATACCCCTTAGCAGCGAACAGGAATCCCGGCACGCGCATATGAAAACTGCAGTGACAGCTCTTAAGAAACTATTCGGATGGTCTTGATACCCCATAGCAACGAACAGGTGAAATATGATACCCCTTAGCAACGAATAGTAACGAACAGGAAACTCGCAAAAAACTGCAGCATTTTTGTAGGAATCTCGGGACAGGAAATCACAGTGTCATAGTTTGGAATAAACTTTTTGATTTATTTTATTAGCATTACGTCTAAGCCTAAAGCTAGTAATTCGGTGTGTATTATGAATTGCGCTCAAAATCTTCATGTTCCACAATTGCTTTTGCAAAATCATCGGTAACATTAGAAATTATTTGCATAAACTTACAATATTGTGTTTGTACAGAATATAGGTTCTCAGATAGCACGAGTACATGTGGTCGACACAATATTCCAAATCAAACAATCTTCTCATCGTTTTCTGAGTAATCTGTATGCACTTAGTCGAAGTTGATAATTTTGCAAGGTTTACATAATCGTTTAAGAGACAGAATTCCACAGTTATATCACCAACGTGCACAGCATTCCCTAAGTTGGCAATGTTCCGCAGAATGTCTTCTCTCTTTCGTAGAAAATCTTTCCACGTAGCCATAGAAAATTGAGTTTCATTGCCGTGATTGTCTCCTATAGCCAACTCAACATGACAGCAACCACCAATTCGAACCCCAATGTTAAGATACTTGTAGAATGTATTCGTCAAGGGATATCTCCTGCCCAATATACGCACCATGCGCGTGATCCTCTGTTCCGAATTATCCGCACTGATGAAACAATTAGGAAAGAAATTTTTTTCTCAGTTGCAAAGAAACAATAATGAATAGTATTTTTTAGCAGTTGCCGGAGTACTTACTGCGTGTGTAATTGCGGCGGATTGAACTCATTATTCTGTCGCGTTGCTCGAGAGTTGACGGTTGCGGACCACATACTTGATACTTTCTCTAACCCCCCTTCTTTCTAGTTTTTGAAAGTGCAAACATAGCAAATACATGTGGTGGGGGGACGTCGCGCCAATTCTCACAGTTTTGGGACGACAGGCAAAAACACATGCATGCAAAAAACTGCAGTGTCAGCATTTTTGGGGACCACAGGAAGTCACTGTGTGATATTTTTATGAAATATTATAGGAACGAACAGTAATCTCGCAAAATCTACAGCGACAGCATTTAAGACGTTGCTGACCTTGATACTCCTTAGGAACGAACAGGAATCTCGGCACGCGCATGCAAAAGACTACGGCGACAGCATTTTTGGTTGACCTTGATACTCCTTCGGAACGAACAGGAATCTCGGCACGCGTATGCAAAAAACTGCAGCGTCAACATTTTTTGGGGCCACATGAAGTCACTGTGAAATATTACACCGAGCGTGTCATATGGGATGAAATAAGCGAAGGTGTAGTAAACAAAATTTTGTTAAATAATATGCTTTATTCAAAAACATTGTCCTTGTCGATGAGTAGGTATATAATTTACACAGTTTAAATACATTTTCCATGGCACATACACCAGTATGGAATGCACATCTATGCAATCCCTTTTGCATCAATGATAATCTTGGAACATCCTCCAGGTCCACATCAAGAGCTTCTATTCCGGTTAATTTCCATAACCATTTTTTCTTCTCCAAGCCCCTGACAATGACCTGCTGCGTATTTTCTAGAGCTAGTTTCAAACAAATTCCGGCTCTTTTGTATGGAACATATCCATCCGCCCAGCCGATTCCATGATGTTTGTGCGTTAACCATCGATCCTGACGTGCTTCAGGAGCAGTCAACCGATGGAATTCAATTGGTGGCTTGAATATCCAGTGCAATAGTTTATTTCCATCTCGTAAAATGGCTGCTTCTTTTACAATGAAATCGTTTGACCTCGTCTTGAAACCTTGTGGATCGACGAATGTTACATGGACCATCATGCACTCACCGCTTGTTAAAGTATTCTGCGCACGACGTTGGTCAACGGGCTGTACTCGACTATACGATCATGTATGATTAAGCAATAAGCAGCTGTGTTCACAGGCACATTATCTCTACACTCGAAATCTATGCGCACATCAATGGTTGTACTTTTAACAGACTCGTTTTGACGAGAGCAGTCTATGACCACAAATGGGCCCTGTGATAAGAACTTAAATTCATCCAATAGCGGTTCACTGGATTGATTACCATAATATGAGTTTTGAAATTTTGCGTACATGTCGTAAAGTATCACATACTTATTCTTTTTAAAGTCCAAGTTTAGGTCGTCGTATGGATATGATTTGGAATTTAGGTACAATCGTATCTTTGACGGGTTACAATCGTCGAATTCATTAGCACTCTTATGCAATTGATTCTTCCTATCAGTCTGCAATGCGAATATGATGAAGCGAGGTTTCTCCAATTGTGTTACAGTCTTTATCGCCCAAGTATGCTTCGTAGTTGTTTGTAAATGTGGATATTCGTATAGATCCCAAGAGCGAAAACTCATAGGTATCATTTGTCCTCTCTCGAGAATGCGTAGTAACGACAATTTTGTTACTTCTTCCAGACTTATGTGCGGCATATGCCACTGAACTTTGAATAAATCGATTTTAGGTGTTAAAGTACTAGAACCATTAACGCGTTTAGATCGTTTCGTGATCGAATAAAGACCAACTCTTGACGCATGTTAACGGTAATCTTGTTATAATCTTCACCGAAGCCAAATAGCATATTGAACGGTATGCAGAAATTTAAATCTGCGCCATCCAGTGTACGATACCAGCCTGCGGTGGCCAATGCTTTACTTTTTCCAGGAGAGATGGATACATGTGTTTTTAACGAGGTCGTTATTCCAGGGTTTCTACAGCGGTCTATTTCGACTCCATTCAGTTCATATCGAATTTCATCAAACATGAAAGCAGCACAATTGGTATCGAGAGTAAGGGTCGATTCATGGCTCACCGATAACGATAAACGGACAGATATTCTTACCCAGGTTTTAAGTGAAACTGTTCATGTCTGAGCGGTAACGACTTTTTGGCGACGATTCTTTTCGTCGAGTCGGTGAGGCCATATATCTCAAGCGGGTTGACGGCTCCCTGCTGTGCGTGGCAGAAAAAAAAGGTTTTTATGGGATCCACAACTCCTTAGGTAAACTATTGGTAGCTCGCCTTTACAACATGATGGGAATAGGAAACGTTGCTGCCATTTGTTGAACTCTTCTTAAATAATGATTTAAAATAATTATTACGAAATATATTAGACATATCTTTGTTATGCAAATTTTTCCTTCGTTCAAATGTGAAAGATATTTTTTAAAATATAGTCGCATTCTACGATTCTTCCTCTTTGAAAAATTCCGTTTTTTCCATTATTTGTAACAAGTTGTTGCCGTCTTTCAGGTAATCTGTCAATTCCCGTATCCCAATGACTAATTAGCATTGAAATCCGACAGAACGTTCCTTCGAACCTAATATACGATATCAAAAATTATTTCAGATACACCGGAAAATAATAAAATATTCATTTTAGGGAAGCCAATAGTCTCATTTCGCCTAGAAATGTCATACGGAACACATGAGATGTGAAACACTCCAGTAACTACAAACAGCTGTTAGATTTGAACTTTGCTTGTTGTTTCGGGCCCATAAACTTGCTGAATATTCTTTAGACATTCTGAAATAAGGGTCGACAGCGTTTGTCCTAAAATTACATCTTTCACGTAGTTAAAAACTATTCGCGTGGAAAACCACGCGCGGCCGAAGTGAAACTTCTTGCAGTGTAATAATGTTTACAAGTAAATTAAGATTAGAAACGGTAAAAAACAAGTAAATTAAGATTCTAAACGGTAAAAAAAAATAATGAAGTGACAACAATATCAGGAACAACTAATACAATAAAAATCATAGAAAAATTTTCATTTCAAAAATAATGAACGATCAAAATTTGCGTCCCAAAGAAGGAGAGAGTATGGGAAAGGAGACATAGTTCATAGCATTTATTATACGCTCTCCTTCGTTGGATCGCAAATTTTGATTGTTCATTATTTTTGAAATGAAAATTTTTCTATGATTTTTTTTGTATTAGTTGTTCCTGATCTTGTTGTCACTTCATTATTTTTTTTTACCGTTTCCAATCTTAATTTACTTGTAAACATTATTACACTGCCAGAAGTTTCACTTCGGCCGCGCGTGGTTTTCCACGCGAATAGTTTTTTTGATGGGGCTCTCACCTATATACTTGTGACATTTTACTGGTGAAAATGTTACCAAACACGATATAATTAAAACTGTATTTAGTGATTTAATTGACGGTATGGAGTAACTTTACGACAGAAAAGTATAGCGAGCGAAAAAGAAAGAGAAATTGCGATCCCGACACTAGGCAAAGATTTAAAGCGTACTGTATTGTTTAAATTATGTAGGAAATTAGTCTATAAGCTATACCTATCATTAGGTGGAAGGATGACTGGTGTGGGCGATAAATGAAAATAATTATTGACGGGGAAGCCGTCCGCCAAGAGTGCGATTTATTAAAGAAACTCCGAGTACATATTTATTTCAATTTTCTTTTTCTTTGAATGGCGGTGTTTTGTTGTTTGACGGTGTATCATTGTTTGACGTTGGGTCGCCTAAAAAAAGAATGTTGTGTTATGCTTATAATAGTATGACGTATTAATTAATGATTATCTATTATAATTGTCTTACCTAAGATTGTTATATTCCTATCATAGTGACAATTGGTTTATGATAGCTAAAGTACGACACAAACGTTTGTGATTTAATATGTTCCAGATTCCTAGAAAATACAGCATCAATTGTGTACCCGACCTGGTAGTTAGTGTATTGACATTATTGTTGATTTTTAAACTGAATTCTCTTGTCAAAAAGTCAATGAGAGGTTGACGGAAGTACGAAGGACGACACTGTATCGTTAGACATCATACACGTCACACGCGTTCGTCACGTTCGCTCTACAAGTACACCTCTCCGTCTCGATAACGTCTTGTCGTTTCGAGTAATATCGGTATTCGTTATAACCGCGCCTATCGCGTCAGAATCACCGCCGGAAAGTGTTCATTAAAGTACCAATAAACGAAGTTCCGTTAAGTAAAGTGTTCAAACGAAGTCGTACTGTTTTATTCTCTCGTCGATCACTGTACATCCTCGTCAGGTTGCTCCCGGCTATCCTGCTTACATCCTCTAACATTCAACAATAAGCACTTACTTTCTTTCTCAACTTTTCACCGACTTTTAAGGCATTCGGGAATTCCAGCCAGATACGTGTCACTTGTCCTTCTGCATCAGATTCAATGTGAACCAATGTCCCCATTTGTCCATTTGCTAAACCATCAGCAATATCTACGTTCGTGGTCAGCATGTAAGATTTTTTAAGAACCAAAATAATTTCATAGAGGAGACCACCTGTGTCGATTACTGACATTTTGGGTAATTTTTGTCGGCAGCCCGTCTCTTGTTCTGCATTTTGACAGCCAACAAAGATATCCTTAGCAACAGAGGTGATTTTATTTTCAACCGAGTTAAGAATGGATGAATTGTACTCATTTACCGAATTGTTTCTTAGGAATAACCTAATTCCGTCAGGGCATAACCTATTGGCTTCTTCTTTGCAAACCGCAAACCATTACCAATTTTTGTCAATACCTCACAAAACATTCGATTAGATTGTCTCATCACTTCATTTAATTCAAAAAATTTAAACTCGCGCCATAGAGTTGGTGCTGCAATTGTTTGTTTTGTTTGTTTGAAAATTGGCGTTGCACGTACTGGTGGTAATTGTCTCAGATCTCCAATCAAAATCACGTCAAGTCCTCCAAAATTCGTATCATATTTTGCTGTTATTTGCTTCAAGCGAGCATCGATCTGAGATAAGAGTTCAGCGCTAATCATACTTATTTCATCAATAATAAGGACTTTGACGTACTTGAATAAAGCTCCAAATTGTTGTACCACTTCCATTGATAGTGGTAACAATCTTGAGAGTGAAATTTTCAAAGCTGTGTGAACTGTGGTACCGTCGATGGCGACAGCAGCTTTTCCCGTTGATGCGCATGTAATATACGCATTACAATAATTATCAGTAGATGATGTGACGTGGCAGTATTGCCTACGTCCCTCTGAACTCTCTAGCGTAAGGCCGTGCCACCCTTTGGTGAAGCTAACATGTTGAGAGCCATGCCGAGCGATCTCCCTGGGCACGAACGAGACCCAGAGAACAAAATTTCTAATTTTGAATGTCGCACGAAACGCGACGCATTTCACAGGACCGCATCCGGGTCCCGGCGGGGACCCGGAACTCTTTCTCCCACGGCAGTTCCGAACCAAAATAACGAGAGATCGAAAAGGCCCAGGACAACCAACCTGGAGGCGCCGACGAGGGTATACGGTGCAGAGACGACCAGCAACTCTAACCCTGTCGTCGCCTCGCCCGGATAGAAGCTGCACCGCGACTGGATTGGCCGAAGTTGATTGCCTCATCGGAAAGCGGCCAATGAGCGAACACCGCTGCCGGATCCATCGTTGGATGCCGGAAGCCACTCGCCGTCGCACCGGATTCGTCCGTGCGAGAAGAATAATTAGCGACAAGCCGAAATTTCGCGCGGGAGAAAGATACGGAGAAGGTGGGGGACGCCTCGCTTCCGCGTTCCCGAGCCACCGCGTATGACGACACTGCTTCGTTAGATCTTGTCGCGATTAGACGTTAAACTTTGCGTAAAAGATTGTAGTATTCGCGACTGCTGTAATAAAGGGACGAGAGGAATCGTCGCCGAACATCCGCTGTACGTCGTTGCCGTTGGTAAGCGCCGTTCAGGCTTCCGTTTACGATTTCTGAAGTAAAGTGTTGTGTTGGCTCGGGTAGCGTGTCGGTCGACTATAAATTCGCGTCGCAAGAGTCAACGACTTGCACGGCCTTCGTATTGGCGAAACTTCGAAGGAATTTCGGAGTACGGGAGACACGAGTCCTCCGAGCAGTTTGCGGGATATCGTTTAGCGATCTGAATCCGGTCGGATAGCGGGGGCCGTGGGACCGTCTTGTTGCGGTTGTCCAACGCCAGTCGAGACGCGAAGTCGCGGATTCAGAATAATTAAGCGAAGCCGTCGTTCACTCTTCCTAACCTCAGTTTGTTCCACAGTGGGACGCAGTCGTGTGCGCGATTCGTGTTCGTGAATTCTGTTTCGACGAAGCAAGTACGAGAAAGATCGCGTATGACACCTGAATTCGGTTGAGTCGTTGCCGTTAGCATCTCCGCGTCGCGAACACCGCGTCGCTGCCGAATTCCTTGAATCAGATTTCCCTTTTATTTTGCTATCCTTCCCGAGACTCTTAACCTACTACATACATATATACACTTAATTTATTCTAATTCTAACTACAATGTAAATTCGACTGTGTATCCGCTAATCCTATGTATTCTAAATGATAAATATACTATATTGCTAACTGTTTGGGATTGGCTGAATGCGTCAGCAGCGCATGCGCGTCAACCATTGCGCGGCCACGCTATTGGCGGCCGTTCGAGTGATAGCGAGATCGAGGATCGATCAGCGGCTCGCGCGGCCATAGGCTCACGCGTCGATATCGACTACCATCGATTGCCGATCATCGGAACGGAAATCTGATTGGCGGATCGCTCTATCGATCCGCCAACCACGCTCTTCGCCGATGACGGCTAACGGCCAGCTGATCGATCACTCTTCACTTCTTCGCACGATCTCACGCTGTCGAACACGTTTTCATATATCTCGCTCGCTCTCGAACAGTGTAGCCACACGCCGCGGCTCAACGGCTCAAGTTTCCCCTTACGTCTCCGTCCCTCGCCTAGATGCTCCCCACTCTTCCGCCTGTGGGAGTAGTAGGGAAAATAACGGGTGTTCTTGTTCCACGCTACACCACGGACGGCTTGGCTTGGGTGAGGTTAGCTTGTGAATTCTGCGACACTGGGTAGCATGCTGCCGAGTCTGCGCGGCAGCGGTAGTGGGTAAGAGTGGGGAGCATCTAGGCGAGGGACGGAGACGTAAGGGGAAACTTGAGCCGTTGAGCCGCGGCGTGTGGCTACACTGCTCTCGAACGGTATCGCGTCCCGCTGACCGGTTACAATCGAGAATTCTCTCCTCGCTCAACGCCGAGCAAGGAATTATCAGTAAAGCAACGGCTACCTCTATTTAGCCCTGTTTTAACACATACTCTTTATTGTGAGCCCAACCGCGCTTCGGTTGTGTTTTTTCTACATTGTTTGTACAAGTTCGTTGAGAGTGACGATCCCGTCGCGGGATTAAATAAAGTGACGTTTTCCTCGAAGCAAGTCGTTCTCTCCCTGTCTTGTCCGTAACATTTGGTCCTTCGAGCCGGATCTAGCGCTGCAGTTCTCTAAAACATTAACGGTACGTTATTTAAACTGTGTTGTGTTCCGACCTCGTGCGTGAAACAATGGCTGACCTTATCGTCACCCAACGGCTTACCGCTCAACGGATCTCTCGCGTGGTAGTGAATATGAAGAAGAAGGGCAAAACCAATCTTTATCTGGAAGTGCTACAGACTGGCCTCGAGATCCTCGCTCAGCTATGGAGTGACTACCGCCAGGGTGATGCTGCGGTGAGAGACGCCGCTTTAAAGGACGCTAAACTGAAGGAGAACCGTTATTTCACCGAGGACGAATACTCAGAGACGCAATTCGACTACATGGCTCAGGTCGGATCTCTGAAAGCCATGATCTCGCAATATCAAGACGCTGCGACCGATAAGGAGCCGGCAAATTCAAAGGCAACGGCCACCGAGTCGACTACTCAGAGGTCACGAGCCGTGTTGCCAAAAATGGCTCTGCCCGTGTTTGACGGTCACTACAAGGACTGGCCATCCTTTCGGGATCTGTTTACGTCGCTTATAATCAACGACCCGACGCTGTCTCCTGTCGAACGTCTTCATTATTTGAAAACCTGCATGAAGGGCAGTGCCGTGTCAATGTTGAAGAACGTTAGAACAACCGCTGACAATTTTGAAGTCGCCTGGAAGAAGCTGGTAGGTCGGTTCGACAATCGACGACTGCTAGTACAGGCTCAAATCCGGTCTCTGTCCGCACTAACTCCCATCCGCAAGGAATCTGCAACTGAAATGAAGAGGCTCTACGACGAAACGTTCGACGCGATAGACGCACTTGACAATCTGGATCGACCTGTCACGAACGCCGTTGACTGGATAGTCGAATTGACAGTCGACCGTCTAGACCCGCAGTCTAGGCGTGAGTGGGAGGATTCCGTGAGGCACTCGAAGGAGCTCCCCACTCTGGAAGAACTCAGGACGTTTATGGAAGGGCGCATCCATACCTGTGAGGCGTTAGAGTCGCCCCAACCGGAAGAAGCCTCCCGCGGCAAGAAGCCCTCCAAGACCTTCAAGGTCCACCAGATCTCGAAGGCGAACTCTTCGGTACGGACCTGCTGCCTCTGCCAAGGGCCGCACTTCGTCCTCTTCTGCCCTCGATACCAGGAGAAGAGTCCAGTCGATCGACAGGAAACGGCACGTTCCCTCAATCTGTGCCTCAACTGCCTGGGAAAACATTCAGCGGGTGACTGCAAATCCTCCAAGAGGTGTCAAAGGTGTCAGGGGAAGCATCATACCACCATTCACGATGCCGTCTCCACGGCCAAGGAGTCTGCCTGTCCTGGAGCCGTGGTCCAACACCTATCGAGTCACGTGAGTCGGCCTTCCGCAGTACTTCTCGATACCGCTCGCGTCACTGTTTCAGGCTCCGGAGGACAAACTTGCCAGGCCCGCTCTCTCATCGATCCCGGCAGCGAGGTCTCGCTCATCTCCGAAACGTTGGCCCAGCGGCTCGGCGTCAAGAGGAGTCTAGCTCGGGTTCCTCTTCTCGGCGTCGGAGGTGCCAAGGCGAAGTTCACGCGAGGAAAATCCACTCTGGCCATCTCTCCTCATTTCGGCGGCGGCTCTCAGTTTCAGGTTTCGGTCTACATTATACCGGAACTCTCCCGATACAGGCCTCGCAATCTACCTGCTGTCGTCGCCTGGCCGCACGTACAGGGATTGAAGCTCGCTGACCCTGTCTACCACCTCGCTGATTCGGTCGATATCCTGCTTGGAGCCGACTCCTACAACCTCATCCTGCGAGAGGGTGTCAAGCGAGGGCCACCACATACTCCAGTGGCTCAGGAGACCGCCCTAGGCTGGATCCTTACGGGAGGAGTCGACTCGGAGAACGGCGACGGGGCAGCAGGTAGAACAGAGGTTCCGGTACACCACTGTAATGTAGATCGTGAACTAATTGAAATTCTGAGCAGATTCTGGGAGCAGGAGGAGATCGAGACTTCGATCCCGTTCACCGCAGACGATCTAAGGGCCGAGGAACACTTCCTTGCCACTCACCTTCGTCAATCAGATGGCAGATTCTCGGTGCGATTACCCTTCAGCGCCACACCTGAGTTGGGAGACTCCCGCCGCATCGCTCTTCGGACTCTGGAGTCGCTGAACGACAGGTTTCGGCGATCTGGCGCATTCCAGCAAGCTTACGCCGAGTTCCTGGCGGCCTACGAATCGCTGGGGCACATGACAGCGACGCTGCATCCGAGTTCTAGCGACGGGTACTATCTTCCTCATCACGGAGTCCTGCGGGAAGCTAGCTCTACGACCAAGCTTCGCGTGGTCTTCAATGGCTCCATGCCATCCACCAACGGGAAGTCCATAAACGACTTTCTGCTCCGGGGGCCCAACCTGCTACCGAACCTCGTCGACGTCCTGCTCAGGTGGCGTCAGCACGCCTTCGTCTTTTCTGCCTATATAGAAAAGATGTATCGGCAGATACTCATCCAACCCGAGGATCGGAAGTGGCAGCGAATCCTTTGGAAACCTGCGCAGAAAGAAAGCGTCGTGGACTACGAGCTAAACACCGTCACTTACGGTCTAGCTTGCGCACCGTACCTCGCTATACGGTGCCTACACCAACTTGCCAGGGTGGAGGAACAGCGTTACCCGCTTGGCTCCAGCATCGTCCGGCGAGACATTTACATGGACGATGTCCTCTCCGGAGCTGACACCCTGCCGGCAGCCAGACAGAAACAACGGGAACTTCGAGAGCTCCTCATGGCGGGCGGATTCCCCCTTCGCAAGTGGGCCTCCAACGCTAAGGGTCTGCTGGACGGACTATCCGACGCCGAGCGGAAGGGAATCGTCGAATGGGACTCGCCAACTCAGCACAGCGTTCTCGGGATAAAATGGTTGCCTGCTTCTGATTGCTTTCAGGTTACCGCGGCAACTTCTCTCAAAACCAAGGGCCTGACGAAGCGCGCTGTACTCAGCGGAACTGCTCAGCTGTTCGACCCTCTCGGCTGGCTGGCTCCAGTCACCATTGTCGCCAAGGTCCTCATCCAGTCACTGTGGCTCCTCAAGGTGGACTGGGACACTCCGTTGCCGGAAAGGGAGGAATTGCTGTGGCAGCAGTTCCAGGATCAACTCCCGGCGCTGCAGACCATTCGAGTCCCTCGATGGCTCGGAACCACTTCTGCCTCGCAGCCTCTGGAGATCCACGGCTTCGCCGACGCATCCGAGCGCGCCTATGCTGCCGTGGTTTATTCCCGGACCATCAACGCTGCAGGAAGGGCAACAGTATCCCTGCTTGTTGCCAAATCGAAGGTGGCACCTCTGAAGCGGGTGTCTCTACCCAGACTGGAGCTCTGTACAGCCTTCCTTCTGGCCAGGCTCGTCGAGCACGTCACGAAGGCACTTGATTGGCAAGGGGTCGAGCTACACCTCTGGTCGGACTCTTCCGTGGCGCTCAGCTGGATCAAAGGACATCCCTCTCGTTGGCCGACCTACGTGGCGAACAGGGTCGCGGAAATCCAGCGGATGCTGCCGCTAGCTCAATGGCACCACGTGAGGAGCGCTGAGAACCCGGCGGACTGCGCCTCGCGCGGGTTGTCTCCGGCCGAGCTTCCGAAGTTCCAGCTGTGGTGGCACGGACCCGAGTGGCTCTCTTCACCGGATCAGCTGCTTCCTCCCCCCATCGAGGAGACGAACCACGAGGACCAAGAGGTTGACGTGCACCACGTGACCAGCCAACCGGAGTGCGCAGCGTGCGCACTGATCGAGCGCTTCTCCAATCTGACGCGCCTCGTACGAGTCCTGGCCTGGTGCCAGCGCTGGGTCCCTGGAAGACAAAATTCAAAGCCAGTCATCACTGCCGCTGAAATGCAGGAGGTCAAGCTGCTTCTCCTGCGCATGGAGCAGTCAGCTGCCTACTCCGAGGACATCACCACCCTCAAGAAGAATCAACCCGTAGCAGCCAAGAGCAGGCTGGCCAAACTCTGCCCTTTCCTAGACCAGGGCGGAGTGCTGCGAGTGGGAGGCCGCATACAAGCGGCCCAGCTATCATACGACCGGATTCATCCAGCGATTCTTCCGGACGAATCCCCTCTGGCTAGCCTGTGGGTCGACGCTGCCCACAGACGATGCCTTCACGGGGGGACACAGCTTACCCTGGCCACGCTACGCCAGGAGTGCTGGATTCTCAGAGGTCGTCCGATGCAGTATCCGGTAAAGCGATGTATCCGTCGATGTACAGTTTGTATTCGCTGGAAAGGGCAAACTGCCCAACCAAAAATGGGAAGTCTCTCATCTGCTAGACTAACACCAAGTCGTCCCTTTTTCAGGTCAGGCATCGATTATGCAGGACCCATACACCTTCGGGCCAGTCGGGGCCGTGGTCAGCTCACCGCCAAAGGCTACATCGCCGTATTTATCTGCCTTGCCACCAAGGCCGTGCACCTGGAGGCTGTGTCGGATGGGTCGACCGAAACATTCCTCGCTGCACTACGACGCTTTATATCCCGGCGAGGTCGTTGCCTACGCGCCCTCCTCCGAGAGTCTACTCTGCAAGGAGGCGGCCCATTCGCAGCAGCTTCCAGGGAAGGCATTTCCTGGAAATTCAACCCCCCGTCTGCTCCACACTTTGGCGGGATCTGGGAGGCGGCGGTAAAATCGGTCAAACACCACCTCCGCAGAATCATTGGCGAGCAGCGATTGACTTTTGAGGAGCTGACCACACTCCTGACTGGCATCGAGGCTTGTCTTAACTCTCGCCCCTTACAGCCATTGTCCGACGACCCTGAGGATCCAGCAGCGCTGACCCCGGGACATTTTCTAATTGGTGAACCACTCATCGCTATTCCAGAGCCCAGCCTCGAGGAACTTCCCGTCTCACGGTTATCTCGATGGCAGTTGGTCCAGCAACTCCAGCAGCACTTCTGGAAACGTTGGTCTCGGGAGTATTTGAACACCCTGCAAACCAGAGGCAAGTGGCGTAAGGACAAAATTCTTATCCGGACAGGATTTCTCTGCCTGGTGAAAAGCGAAATCTCACCTCCTACACAATGGCCTCTCGCGCGGGTCGTTCACTTACACCCGGGACCAGACGGTTCTGCTCGAGTTGCCACTGTCCGCACTGCAACCTCACAATTTCTCCGTCCAGTACATAAGCTGATTCCTCTGTTGGCACCTGAGGACGGGGAGACGAGGACGGGAGGGGACCCCGAGGCTGGCCTCTCCAGTGGTTCTCCTGACCTTTAACGAATTACACGAGCGCGTGTAGGTCAATACTTCACGTAATTTTTGATTTAACTTTCGATTCACATACCTCTGTATCACTTTCATCTTCACTGTATGTTCACTTCACTTTCACTGTTAACACATGCACTTTTACTACGCGTTGTTTCAGCTACTACGCAGCACGTTGCTGACCCATTCAGCTCGCCCAGCGTCGCGTGACGTCAGCGCCTACCTGATTGGCCCCGGCTTCTTGCATTCTCCAGCATTCAGTTTCGTCATTGGCGGAAGAGGCGGGCGGAGTGTTTGGGATTGGCTGAATGCGTCAGCAGCGCATGCGCGTCAACCATTGCGCGGCCACGCTATTGGCGGCCGTTCGAGTGATAGCGAGATCGAGGATCGATCAGTGGCTCGCGCGGCCATAGGCTCACGCGTCGATATCGACTACCATCGATTGTCGATCATCGGAACGGCAGTCTGATTGGCGGATAGCTCTATCCATCCGCCAACCACGCTCTTCGCCGATGACGGCTAACGGCCAGCTGATCGATCACTCTTCACTTCTTCGCACGATCTCACGCTGTCGAACACGTTTTCATATATCTCGCTCGCTCTCGAACGGTATCGTGTCCCGCTGACCGGTTACAATCGAGAATTCTCTCCCCGCTCAACGCCGAGCAAGGAATTATCAGTAAAGCAACGGCTACCTCTATTTAGCCCTGTTTTAACACATACTCTTTATTGTGAGCCCAACCGCGCTTCGGTTGTGTTTTTTCTACATTGTTTGTACAAGTGGGAGTGACGATCCCGTCGCGGGATTAAATAAAGTGACGTTTTCCTCGAAGCAAGTCGTTCTCTCCCTGTCTTGTCCGTAACACTAACCTAATTCGTTATAAGTCTATTCATTAACCTAATTCTCGCTCGTTAAACTAATCTAGGCACTCTCTCTTGTTCCTTATTTAATTCGGTGTGAAAGCACGCGCCGCTTGCCTGTCTATCCCGAAAGATTCCCTCCCGGTAAAATAAGCCTCGCTGTTACTTTCTTCACCTTTAAATACTGATTAATTCCCTAATTGCCCTCCCTGGTTGCTCATTAATACTGTAGGGAAACTCAGGGGACAAATCTATAGTGCGCCCTTAGCTTGTTTCGCTACAATCTGCCTCTTAACTGCCGAGAAATTGAACATTAAGCTGACAATCCGACGATGCCGATAAGGCAGTTCTCTCCCTCGGTTCGGTCTGGCACTGGTGAGAGTGAAAGAGCGATATACTTATCGGGCCTCTCTCTCTCCCCAGTGATTGAGAGTGTCCCCTTAAGGGTGCCGTATAGAGGGGCTCTCTCTTTATTTCGAGGGACTCTCTCTCACTCTGGCACCGCCCACGAGACCCTCTGCTTTAATTGGTCCCCGCTGTCACCACTTAGGTCCTTCCGCTTAGCTGACAAATGGCAGGTCAATCTACTGTTCAAACCGCCGTAATTCGGGTATTTCAGCCAACCCGCAGGTTGGACAGCTGAGGACTCCAGCTATCCAGCCCCGCTGCAAACACTGGCAGTTGCCTGCTTCCAAATCGTCGTTTATACTTTCTATTTGTTTGTTTTTTTTCCGCGTGTAATCGTATTCCTACTCAGCTCCTACTCCTCTTTGAACTTCAGTCCTTCTGGTTCTCGTTCCACTCGCGATCTTCGCAAGTTGGAAGAAATTCGCACTTAGCTCCGCTAATTTATAGAATTTACTTCGCAAACTAGAACTAGATCGACTGGCTGTTCGAATCACTCTCCGCTGCCGAATTCCACTCGAAGAGAGAGAGGAAACGGGGAAAATAGCGCGTGCGATCATCATCGCGATATTCTTTGTGACGCGCTGGCTAATATTGTCTTCGCTGCCGAGTTGGCCGATAGCTCAAGATCGTCGTAAAATAAACGAATTGTTAGCCAAAATCGTTGTTCAGTTCTTGTGCGAAACCTTCCCGCCGCGGGGAATGCCACGTGCTCTCCCGGCGTAGAACCTTGCGCCCATCCGTGAGCTATCCAGGATATCGTTGCCTGCGACGCAGACTCGGGATTTCAGTTGTGATAATGTTCTCGCGAGATGGTGTTGTTTTGCGTGACACGTTAGAGTGTCTGGCGCCCGAAATCTATTTTGTCCCGGGCGGACCACGTGTCGTGCGGCCGAACGTGGCCCGGCTTTCGGCCTCTAAAGACGCGGTGTCGCTCGAATTAGCGACTAGTTCTTTCCGAAATTTAGAGAGCGACGTGACAATGAATATCGATTATAAATTTCCATCAACAGACGACTCACGAAAGTTTTTCCACAACCTGCAGGACCAGTAAGGAAAATTTGAAATGGTGCCTTAGAGCCTGAGAGAATATTGCGAATAACGTGCATTAGTAGATCCTTCTGTATTTTATTGGACATTCTCATCAGGTCATAATAGCGATCGTTTGGCATCAGGTTCTCCCGTTTTTTTTGCGATTGCACCGAGTTTGTGCAACGTTGCTTGGTGAAGATCGCGATTAACTTCTCGATTCTGAATTTCACGCAACGGATCAGACTCTGGTTGTCTGCCTACCAACTCCATCAATGGTATCACATTATTTTCCTCATTCTCTTCCCGGCATAATTCTTTACAAATTTCTATAGTTTTTTGGATGTCTAAGTTTGACTCAAATTCTTTCCGTCGACTCATAATTAATTCTTCATTTTCATCATAAATTGTAACAAATTTTAATTCACTTAAAATTTCATTTTCCTCGTCACGAAAAGGAATATGCAACGTAACCATCTCACGCTTGTACTCGTTGAGATCTAACCCCATGTCATAATTCCTATACCGTATAACACGTGATTGTTTCCGTCTCGTGTATTTCTGACCAGAAATTGTATAATTTGCAACGCATTGTGCCAGAATACACTCCTTAAGATTTTCAGGTCTTCTTTGGTATTTTTCGAAACAATTCTCCTTCCAAACGTCTGTCGATTCGTCTTCCAAGCCCATTTTCACCATTTCTTCTCGTGTCTTATGCACTCGTTGACGCTCCACAGGCCACATTGTAGGAATGAATACAATACCAGATGAAGATTTGGACATTGGTTCACGAAGCAGAAATCACGCTGCCTCTTGGCTTGTAATTTCCACAGCATTTAGCATATCCACTCCAATTTTTCTAGTGACATCAACCAGATCAAACTGTGGATTATCATTCATTACTTGAAGTATTTGACGCTGTAAGTTACTGATACCTCTATTTGTTTTATTCACATACTCAACAACATACGCAGCACAAGAATATTCATCCAGAATAAATTGAATGTCCGTATTCGATTGTAAAACATTAAAAATGAATGGATTGAATGCATTGTGCCACTTTTCGCTAGGCTGACGCTTCAAGAAGACTCTGGGTCGTGTTATTCCAGCACGAAGAATACTTGCATAATGTTCATTTGAACTAATATTGTTATGCACATAAAACGCGTCCATGTTCGAATAGTTTTGATTCTCCAAATTCTCCCTTATTTTTCCATAGTGTTGACGAAGTTGCTGGAAATTGTTCTCTGTCTCCTTCATCGGAATCAGTATAGTCGTCTTTCTGCATGGCATGAATGGAGCCTCGAACCGACATTTTTGCGGTCTATTTGAAACTACTCTACTGTAACACGTAAAAGTGTGCTTATGCGTTTGAAGATTTATATTTCCAGATGCATCTGTAGTTGAGACTGAAATTAATTTATCAATCATTGCAATAGCATCATCTCTGTTGACCTCAAGTGCATCAACTGGAGCATTCTCAATCCACAGCAAAATGTGAGCATGAGGGCTCCCACGGTGTTGGAATTCAATCCTTTTAAAGTAATGAATCACTCGATATTCGCCGAAGGGATTTGTTTTTTTTTATGTAAGCATGTTAAACGCGAGCAATACATTTTCGTATGATTCAGCGCCGCGAACACCCCCCTCGTTGTCCCTACAACACCAGCGAGTTGTCACCTCGAAGCGAGCTCCCGTAGGTACGGTGGGGGAATCCACCGATTCCGATAAATAGGACCCCCCAGCCAGCTTAACGTACGTTCGGCTATACTCTCCTCTGCGAGTCATCACGAACACCGTTTCATTACCTAATCGCTACGAGCACCATTGTAAACCGTTCGATACTCTCCTCTGCGAGAATCGAGTTGAATAATCTCCTCTGCGAGCTCTGTTCTTCGTGTCAACGCGCCTCCGTAGCTTCAGTTACAATAAAGAGTGTCTGTGAACCGTACCACGCGAGTGAACTGATTGACAATACCCTCTCACGAGAAAGAAAAAAAACCAACTTCCGACTCACTACTCCTTTCCGTTCGTCACACAATCCAGTGCATTTAGTTCGCGGACTCTTAGTCTTTTTCTGAACGGGTCGGTGTAACAAAGCAAATTCATAATGACATTTACTAGTTTATTGAAGTAAATAGCACACGTTACGGCGTCTTCATTCACTAATGTGCATTTATGAATATAGCTCATTTGTTGTAGTAATTCATCTGAGAGATCGTTACCATTGTCACGTCCAGTGGTTTAGCCAATAATAATAATTCATGATAAAATCAAACATAACATACATTTTCTTAATATCTTTTATATATTTGCTTCAATAATATTGTACGAGAAATGTTGGAGATCGGAACGAGAATCAGTGGGAGCTTTGGTGGGTGGCGACTAAACTCTGCGCACTGGGTGGACACTCACGTTTAATTAACAAAGTATGACGACGAGACACAACAGTATACAATAATGAGACGCGGTACGAACAAGAATGCGGTTTTAACTAACGCGGCGGTACGACGGCGGTTTAGACAAGGCGGTTGAACAAGGCGGTGATCGTTGCGATCGCGGGGTTTACAACAGATTAGCGTATAGACGAGTGCCCGCGATCCCGTGCGTAACCGAAAATCCTATTCGGCGGATCGCAAAGTGGGGGGCCGCGAGGATGACATGACGTCATCCCGCGCGGCTCCGCAACGTCGGTTGAAGCGGGTCCGCCGAGTATAGGTCGGCCGGAACATTACTCCCCCCCTTGCCGAGACGCCGTCTCGGCAATAGACGCGGGGTTGTCGCATGCTGTGAGCGGAGTCGAAAGAGCGCACAAGCGGATGCGAACGAGCGCACGAGCGGAGGTGCGAGAACGCAAGCGCGGCGGCGCGAAAGCGGAGGCACAAGAACGGAGGTACAAGAGCGTAGCCGCGAGAGCGCACGAACGGGGCCGCAAGAGCGAAAGCACGAGAGTGCACGAGCGGGTGCGAAAGAGCGCACGAGCGGATGCGAGAGAGCGCACGAGCGAAGGTGCGAGAACGCAAGCGCGGCGGCGCGAAAGCGGAGGCAAAGGAGCGGAGGTACAAGAGCGGAGCCGCGAGAGCGCACGAACGGGGCCGCAAGAGCGAAAGCACGAGAGTGCACGAGCGGATGCGAGAGAGCGCACGAGCGACGGTGCGAGAACGCAAGCGCGGCGGCGCGAAAGCGCAAGAGCGGAGGCACAGGAGCGCACAAGCGGATGCGAAAGAGCGCACGAGCGGAGGTGCGAGAGAGCAAGCGCGGCGGCGCGAAAGCGGAGGCACAAGCGGAGGTGCAAGAGCGGAGCCGAAAGAGCGCACGTGCGGATGCGAACGAGCGCACGAGCGGAGGTGCGAGAACGCAAGCGCGGCGGCGCGAAAGCGGAGGTACAAGAGCGTAGATACAAGAGCGGAACCGCGAGAGCGCCCGAACGGGGGCGCAAGAGCGCACAAGCGGATGCGACAGAGCGCACAAGCGGCGGTGCAAGAGTGGAGGCGCGAGAATGCACGAACGGAGGTGCAAGAGCGCACGAGCGCATGCGAAAGAGCGCGCAAACGATTGCGCGAGCGCGTAGGAGCGGCGGTACGCGAGTGCACGAGCGGAGCCGAAAGAGCGCGCAATCGAATGCGAAAGAGCGCACGAGCGGAGGTGCGAGAACGCAAGCGCGGCGGCGCGAAAGCGCAAGAGCGGAGGCACAGGAGCGCACAAGCGGATGCGAAAGAGCGCACGAGCGGATGCGAGAGAGCGCACGAGCGAAGTGCGAGAACGCAAGCGCGGCGGCGCGAAAGCGCAAGAGCGGAGGCACAGGAGCGCACAAGCGGATGCGAAAGGGCGCACGAGCGGCGGCGCGAAAGCGCGAGAGCGGAGGCACAGGAGCGGAGGAACAAGAACGGAGGCACGAGAGCGCACGAGCGGAGGCGCAAGAGCGCCCGAGCGAGGGCGCAAGAGTGCGCAAACGCATGCGCGAGCGCGCAGGAGCGGCGGTGCGCGAGTGGACAAGCGGAAGTGCGAGAGCACGAGAGTGCGAGAGTGGAGACGCGAACGTAGGCGCCAGAGGGCGAGAGTGCGAGAGTGGAGGCGCGAACGGCGGCGCGAGAGCACGAGAGTGCGAGAGCGGTGGCGCGACCGGATGCGCAAGAGCTCGAGAGTGCGAGAGCGGATGCGCGACAGGAAGCGCAAGAGCACGAGAGTCCGAGAGCGGTGGCGCGACCGGAGGCGCACGAGCACGAGAGTGCGAGAGCGTAGGCGCGAGCGGAGGCGCCAGAGAACGAGGATGCGAGATCGAAGGCGCGACCGGAAGCGCAAGAGCACGAGAGTGCGAGAGCGGGGGCGCCAGAGCACGCGAGTGCGAGAGCGGATGCGCGAGCAGAGGCGCGAGCGGAGGCGCCAGAGAACGAGAGTGCGAGAGCGGAGTCGCGAGCGGATGCGCAAGAGCACGAGATTCCGAGAGCGGATGCGCGAGCAGAGGCGCAAGCGGAGGCGCGACAGGAAGCGCAAGAGCACGAGAGTGCGCGAGCGGAGTCGCGAGCGGATGTGCAGGAGCACGAGAGTCCGAGAGCGGTGGCGCGACCGGAGGCGCAAGAGCACGAGAGTGCGAGAGCGTAGGCGCGAGCGGAGGCGCCAGAGAACGAGGATGCGAGATCGAAGGCGCGACCGGAGGCGCGAGCGAAGGCACCAGAGAACGAGGCTGCGAGTGCGAAGACGCGAGCGGAAGCGCAAGAGCTCGAGAGTGCGAGAGCGGATGCGCGACAGGAAGCGCAAGAGCACGAGAGTTCGAGAGCGGGGGCGCCAGAGCACGCGAGTGCGAGAGCGGATGCGCGAGCAGAGGCGCGAGCGGAGGCGCCAGAGAACGAGAGTGCGAGAGCGGAGTCGCGAGCGGATGCGCAAGAGCACGAGATTCCGAGAGCGGATGCGCGAGCAGAGGCGCGAGCGGAGGCGCGACAGGAAGCGCAAGAGCACGAGAGTGCGCGAGCGGAGTCGCGAGCGGATGTGCAGGAGCACGAGAGTCCGAGAGCGGTGGCGCGACCGGAGGCGCAAGAGCACGAGAGTGCGAGAGCGTAGGCGCGAGCGGAGGCGCCAGAGAACGAGGATGCGAGATCGAAGGCGCGACCGGAGGCGCGAGCGGAGGCACCAGAGAACGAGGCTGCGAGTGCGAAGACGCGAGCGGAAGCGCAAGAGCTCGAGAGTGCGAGAGCGGATGCGCGACAGGAAGCGCAAGAGCACGAGAGTTCGAGAGCGGTGGCGCGACCGGAAGAGCGCGACAGCGTAGGCGCCGGAGATGCGAGCCAGGATGTGAGCCTGGAGGCGTTCTCCGGTGGCGGTGATGACCTCGTTGAGTGCGGTGGCCAGGAGCATCGGACGGCGCAGCGATCCCTTTGGGCGATGCTGGAGAGTCCTGGTGCGCTGCTGCGGATGACGACTCGCCCGTTGGTGCTGTGGCGGAGGTGACGGTGGAGGCTTCAGACTGCGGCGTATGCGGGAGCGTCGTTGCGATGGCCGGTCCCGGCTTCTCCGTTTGCGTGACGGGTTGTGCGAGGGAGCTTGGCCCATCGTTCGAGGCGGAAGTGCGGGCCGAGAGCTCCTTGAGCATGGTGCGCAGCGTGGCGTCAGTGTCGATGACCAGCTCCTCACACTCGTCACGCAGATTTCGGACGAAATAGTCGTGCGTTCGTTGTTGCTCAGTGCATAGCTGGTGGAGCTTCAGATGGTTCGCACGGAATTGATCCCAGGTGCGGAGGAGTGCCTCAAACTGGGTCTGTATGTAACCCTCTGTGAGGTTGGCCATTCCCATCGTCGCTGTACGGATGATGATGTTGCCGAGAGTCTTGTACAGGTCGGCTTGGATGTCGAAAAGCGTGTTGGCTGTTGTCATCTTGAATGACTGGTATAACGAACGCGAGGTCACGGGACAAGCGAGCGAGACACAAACACCACACGCGAGCGGTTTCCGACGGTTAACGAACCGATTTGAAAGTACAAGGCGATTTGCCTGTGAATCGCACACGCGGTTTCTGACGCACTTGCACCACTGCGGTCCCCACTGATTGTGATCTCGATGTGAGATGCTGAGAGCCGCCGATCTATCCGGCTCGAAGGACCAAAAAATGTTGGAGATCGGAACGAGAATCAGTGGGAGCTTTGGTGGGTGGCGACTAAACTCTGCGCACTGGGTGGACACTCACGTTTAATTAACAAAGTATGACGACGAGACACAACAGTATACAATAATGAGACGCGGTACGAACAAGAATGCGGTTTTAACTAACGCGGCGGTACGACGGCGGTTTAGACAAGGCGGTTGAACAAGGCGGTGATCGTTGCGATCGCGGGGTTTACAACAGATTAGCGTATAGACGAGTGCCCGCGATCCCGTGCGTAACCGAAAATCCTATTCGGCGGATCGCAAAGTGGGGGGCCGCGAGGATGACATGACGTCATCCCGCGCGGCTCCGCAACGTCGGTTGAAGCGGGTCCGCCGAGTATAGGTCGGCCGGAACAAGAAATAAAATATCAAATTAATGTCAAACTACCGTATATTATACCACACTGCGTGCGATAGAATTAGGACAACTCATTTTTCGTTTGAATCTTTATTAAACGAAATAAATACGAAATTCATTTCATTAAATGATTGAGTCATTTCCAAATATAAATCGTGAGCTAATATCCGTTGAAGACTGTCCATCACTAAAGACTGCGTAGGAATTTCGAAGAATCGATAAGCAATTTGTTGCTAGGAGATAAACAAATGTAATACGATCTGGTCAAGAGAAGGATAAAAAATACAATGCACATAATTAAGAAGAGAGTGACTGAGAGGGAAACAGTTAAGAAGAAATCGAGCTACGAGATAAACAAATGTGATATGATCCGGCCAAGAGGAAGACGAAAAATGCAATAGATGAGAGTGACAGAGAAGAAAACAATTAATAGGAAATGGTGACGAAATGATCACCTGATAAAAATTAAGAACAAAGGATTGACCAACCTATAAAAGGGACAGCTCATCATCAGGAGCGGACTCGTCTTGCATTCGTTCGAGATCTAATGATCAAAGGATACTGTGAAAAAAAGTGAAAATTGGCGAAGAGTTAACCCGCCGGAATTCGTGAAGAAAAGTGAAGTTGGCGAAGATAACCCGCCGGATAATTAACCATCAACATCATCATCATCATCATCTCAAAACAGGAACCGACATCTCCACCTGCGAGCGAAAAAACAACTGCGCTACGGTAATTACTAACCAATTTATTATAAGCTTTCAATAACTCAATGTATCCTAAATTTGTTCAGTAGAATATATTATTGTTGTTAATTTTTATACAAAATCAAGATTTCAAATCATTTTTAAAAGAGTTTACCCAACTTCGATTTCTTCGTTCCAATTCCAAGATCAAAGTCACTTAGTATTTAACAAATTCTCAATTACCCGAACCGAAGCCGGTGAATGCAGGTAGGTTCAAAACTGCGTTTTATTCTGAATTTAAAATCTTTCAATTTAATTAATTATCTATCTATCTTTCAAACGTCCATCTTAGGACGTAACACCATTGTTTTTCAGTTTATACAATAATTTCATTAACTTAAACCAACCGGTTTCATTAGCACTCATTGTCAGAAACATAGTTGGCTTACCATATTGCCTGATCATAGAGAACAAGTCTTTTTTTCTACCAGCCCAGTAGTATGTAGAATTTGGTATACATTTAAAAAAAGCGAGATTAGTTTCTATTAACTGATTAATGTACTCCTCAGACTCAATTTGCCGTCTAGTAATTTTGTCATCATTTCCAATATGTTTAAATACAATTGTCAAGGAATCACGAACTCTTTGTCGCATGATTTTCATAGCAACATAAAGCAGGTGATGAGGAGTGACTCCACGACGATCGGCACGCCTCAGTTCACTGGTAGCCATCACGAATGACGTAGCATTTATTCCTTGTTTCAAAACCCTAAAATGTCCGAGATAAATTGTTGGAAATGACAATTCTTCTGCGTGTTCATCAAAGAGCAAACTGTGAGGCACGTTTTTTTCGCACGGAGCAATTCTTAAGGGTGCCGATCCAACTCGAGCGAGAGTGTGGTGGCACACTCACACACCGCTAGATAGTGTATACGTATACAAGGTTGCAAGGGTTCAGCCCGCGTGACGAATCACGTCTCGCTAATGCACATTTGGGGGTCCTACGTAGTCAGAATCGATAGATAAAAGATCAATCTAGCGCTGGAGCTTGCGAAAGTGGTCTACTTTTGCGTTTTCGAGGCGTAATTTGCATTATTCGGCAGCTTGTAGCGCAGCGGCAAGAAGCACTGGCGGCGCGACAGTGCTGCCACTGTCAAGAGACATATATTTTCTTAAATATCGAGAGAAGTAGGATCTTTATAGAAAAGGTTGGAAGCTCCAGCGCTAGCGAGGACACATACAATGTCAATGCAACGATTATTATGTTAAACCATACCTATTTAAAACAACAGTTCGTCACGCCGCAGAAATACACCTCAAAAGGATTCGTTCTGTGAAAGTACAGCTTCGGCATTTTTTCCGCTACGAGCGCATACGTCTGTTTCACATCATTCAGTCACGACAGTCACCCG
Source organism: Lasioglossum calceatum (assembly GCA_963966675.1). Taxonomy (NCBI): domain Eukaryota; kingdom Metazoa; phylum Arthropoda; class Insecta; order Hymenoptera; family Halictidae; genus Lasioglossum; species Lasioglossum calceatum. The sequence continues at coordinate 1,598,359 of CAXAAD010000188.1, read as the reverse complement.
GATTCAGTCACTGTATCGGTAAAACAGAGAATGAGAAGTGTTGTCGGTAACTTGTATGGTTATACGGCTGACGATGATGCTACGTTGGTGATCTCGAGTGAGAGTGTGTGGCGCACACTCACCGCTCGGGCAGCGCGTACGTGTGCCTACGCGCGTTGTGCAAGGGTCCAGCCCGTGACTAATCACGTCTCGCTAATGCACATTTGGGGGCCCTACGTAGTCAGAATCGATAGATAAAAGATCAATCTAGCGCTGGAGCTTGCGAAAGTGGTCTACTTTTGCGTTTCCGAGACGTAATTTACATTATTCGGCAGCTTGATATCCGCCCGGGAGGCTCTGCAGGCACGACAACCGCGCCGCGCGGGGCACTCACACACTCGCCGCTCGAGCAGCGCGTACGTGTGCCAAGGCGCGTTGTGCAATGGTCCAGCCCGTGACTAATCACGTCTCGCTAATGCACATTTGGGCCCCCTACGTAGTCAGAATCGATAGATAAAAGATCAATCTAGCGCTGGAGCTTGCGAAAATGATCTACTTTTGCGTTTTCGAGGCGTAATTTACATTATTCGGCAGCTTGATATCTGCCCGGGAGGCTCTGCAGGCACGACAACCGCGCCGCGCGGGGCACTCACAGACTCGCCGCTCGAGCAGCGCGTACGTGTGCCAAGGCGCGTTGTGCAAGGGTCCAGCCCGTGACTAATCACGTCTCGCTAATGCACATTTGGGCCCCCTACGTAGTCAGAATCGATAGATAAAAGATCAATCTAGCGCTGGAGCTTGCGAAAATGATCTACTTTTGCGTTTTCGAGGCGTAATTTACATTATTCGGCAGCTTGATATCTGCCCGACATACAATGTATCGTGGCGACGATCGTCCTCGGGGAACCACAGAGGAACACTCGAAGATCGGTTCCGAGGACGATCGTCGTTTGTCAAACAGTTGACTGTCGAATCGAATATTCGACAGTCGAAGGCACACGAGCCGGCAGTCGAACTCGAGCGGGCATATCGGACGGACGTAGGTCCTCCGCACGAATAAAGGTGATACGAACGCGAACCCGTCTAAAATCATTTCACCCGGTCCCACAGTGCCTGCAAAAAGTGATCGATTCGGCATGGAATGACCCCTCAGTATTCTGTATTGTGTTCGGCCTTATACATTCATTATTCAAGTAGTTCTTTGTTGTTATTCGTAATTTAAACTATTTTTGAATCAATAAATTTTTATAATTTTGATTTAAATCAAATGATGAGGGCAGATTTAAATCAATAAATTTTTATAATTTGTAATCTATATGCATTATTTGAATTATCATCTGAACAACAATTTATTGTTAAAACAATTGTTTGAATAAACATTACGGAAATGATAATGCAAACAATGAATATAGAAACGAATTTCTATACAATATGAAAATTGATTTCTTTAAACATTTGCTTCAAACAATAGATTGTTATTGAGATGATAATGTAAATGATGCATGTAGAGACGACAGAGAATATTTTATGAATATAAGAATTGTTTAAACTATGAATACCAATAGAGAACTACTTGAATAATGAATGTATAAGGCCGAACACAATACAGAATACAGAAGCGAAACGGGGGGAACCGAAAACTAGAAGCGAAAAATAATTATTATAGAACCGAAATAATATCGCTTCTCCAGAGTCGTTACCGTAACCGATACATGTATGTAAGCCAGAACCGATATTCTCGTAACAATTCGAGAGGAATAGCATCCCATACGCGGTCGTTGATAAATATCGCGTCTTTACTGTATTTGAAATTCGGCGAGGTGTAACCTTTTATGCACAAATACCATGATTTCTGTTACTCACCCAAAGCGCATCTACTTCCGGGGTGCGGGCGTGCGCGGACGATGCGAACCACGGTGGTAACGTCACCGCGGTTGAGGCGGGTGGCGGAACTGCCCTATACGATGGTTTTATCTATCGATTCTGACTACGTAGGGGGCCCAAATGTGCATTAGCGAGACGTGATTAGTCACGGGCTGGACCATTGCACAACGCGCCTAGGCACACGTACGCGCTGCCCGAGCGGTGAGTGTGTGAGTGCCTCGCGCGGCACGGAGTCGTGCCTGCAGAGCCTCCCGGGCGGATATCAAGCTGCCGAATAATGTAAATTACGCCTCGAAAACGCAAAAGTAGATCATTTTCGCAAGCTCCAGCGCTAGATTGATCTTTTATCTATCGATTCTGACTACGTAGGGGGCCCAAATGTGCATTAGCGAGACGTGATTAGTCACGGGCTGGACCATTGCACAACGCGCCTAGGCACACGTACGCGCTGCCCGAGCGGTGAGTGTGTGAGTGCCCCGCGCGGCGCGGTTGTCGTGCCTGCAGAGCCTCCCGGGCAGATATCAAGCTGCCGAATAATGTAAATTGCGCCTCGAAAACGCAAAAGTAGATCATTTTCGCAAGCTCCAGCGCTAGATTGATCTTTTATCTATCGATTCTGACTACGTAGGGGGCCCAAATGTGCATTAGCGAGACGTGATTAGTCACGGGCTGGACCCTTGCCTTGCACAATGCGCCTAGGCACACGTTCGCGCTGCCCGAGCGGCGAGTGTGTGCCACTCACTCTCAATCGAGCACACCGACGCAGTGCACGTCAACCGTATAGTGACGTCACGCTTGCTGATGAAGCCTGACTTACCGGCAGCATTTACTGATGCAGTGACTCTTGTCCCCGCCGAGTTGGCGCTGTTGTACTTCTCGACATTCAACTGTAGAAATTGTATCCAGCTCCCCTACTGGACGGAGCTCAAACTAATTTCGAGGTCAAATCTGGATCGGGTCCCTTAAATACTTCTCTTCATTCCACATTAACGTTTGTTGCTGGGCAATGAGACAGCCTTCATTAGGGACATCCTCACTAATTTCATCAACTAACATTTGTTCATTCGCCGTATCGTTGGAAAAGAAACTTTCATTAATTTTTATGTTGTAGAATTTGTACAGTGGAGTATCGCAGAGATACTGCAGCCAGACTTTTATATTTCTTTTGTTAACAAAACCAGTTAAGTAGCTTGATTTGTGTATCTGTTTACGTTTGATGTGCACGTTGATGCAGTAATCATCGCTAACGTCCCTTGGTAGTGCATTTACCATGAGATTTACGTCCACAGGAACATTGATGACTTGTCCAAAAATCCTATACTGACCGCTCATGTGTCGCGGTCTTCTTATTTGCATGAAAGGAATTCTCGGTGAAATAAGTCTTTCCGATATTAAATCCAACTCTGGTAAATGTGCTGGTTTATCTGGATGTTTAAATCCATTTGACGTAGCAAATATTGGCATTTTGTTTTGCTGTAATGCACAAATACAACATCGACATGCCTTGAAAATCGTACTGTCAATCAGTGGAAAATCGCATCGTAGTAACTCGTGACAATGTTCTGGTACGATTTTCAAATCGTTCTTGAACCATAATCTGTTGCAAATATTGCACACATGGCCGAAAGTATTATCTTCAAATAATTTCTGAAATTGTTTTCGTACGCTTTCGTGGCCGTCAAAATCCCTGTAAGGCAAAATTCTGAGTTGTTGTGGTGACGCGACAGTCGGTATGTCACTTGCATCGGCTGCATTCAATGTTTTGTTCCGCGCCCTGTACTTTTACATCCGTAGACCGGCAGATTTTGGCGCCAATGTTTCCATAGCAGAGCTGGGGAAAATCGTATTTTAAATAGTAAATAAATAAAATAATCCTACTGTTCAGTTTCGCGACTTCACATTCGGCACTCGCGATCTTCGCCATAAATCAGACCCCAACCATCTGCCACTCCGCGCGGCAATCGGTCCAAATTTATTACTCGAACCGTAAGTTCGAAATTACCATCGGCAGGGTCGCGAAGGTCGAACGTTTTTAACCAGTTTATGGTTACAACCCTCGTGTCTGGCATCCCGGGATCCGAGCCCGATGGTCGTCCATCCGCTCGGGACAAGGGGACCTAAAAATTGCACGGCCACGTGCGGGCCACTTGGGTCTTTCCGTCACGCTGCACCGGGGTCCCGTTACGCGACATCCTTACGTAGTTTCCCCGAGTGACTTGGGGGTAAGAACTTCCACCTCCACCGTGGAGGACTGTCCGGAAGACCCTCCTCCCTCAAGTCAATCGGCTAATGAGGACGACCCTGTCAAACTTTAGGACTCATCCCCTCGAGGATTTTTCTCACCAACGAGGTGACCAGCGCGAGCGGACCCAGGAGCAGCGTCGGATAGTCTTCTCGTGCCATACAGAGATCATCGTGATCCCAGCCTCATCAACCTTCGGATCCGGTTACCCTAGATTAATTTGGCGGGTAACAATTCGGTGACACGGCGAGAAACGCGTCCACATCGGGAGCTCAAAATTTACAACTTTGAGTGAGGTGCCAAACGAGACCGCGCATTGATTACCGACAGTCACGACGAAACACCTACTTATTTTAAAGAATGTGTACAACTTTGAAAAATGAAAAATATAATACTAAAAGATATAATACTGAATATTGGTTGAAATATTCGTGTCGCCAAATAATGCCCACCTTTGGTCCAGGTTCCAGTAATTCTTGTGGTGACGCGATATTCATTCTTGGCGATCCTCCTTTATAGGGGAATGCTGTTCCTCGGCTTTCGCCATACCAGCAACGCCAGCCGGATGTTCGGGCCATTCTTATCATGCGTACTGAACCCGCCGTACGACCCGCGCAGTGTTTGGCAGAATTTTTTCCCCTCGCAACTTCTCGTCATTCCCATTCCTCCCTCTCCTCATATATATGCATTGTATTCCTCCTTCTCTCAGCACATCTCCTCATTCATCGTAAACCCTCCGTACCACCAGTGCAGTGTTTGACAGGATTTTTCCCTCACTGCTTCTCGTCCATTCCCATTCCTCTCTCTCCTCATATATGTACTTCGTGTCACTCCTTTCCTCATTACATCTCCTCACTCATCGCTGCTCCGTCCCCCGTTTGGGGGATGGTTTCGTTCGATCCGCCACCAGTGCTCCTCCTTCTTTTTCATGATCGCTCTTACGGCCCGAACGAGAGCTCTATAGGTGTCCTTGTTTATTAACTCGGCACCGATTGGAGGCCAGGCCTGACCCTTCTCGCGACAGATCGTCCGGTACGCCTCTCTCTCCGTCTCGTGCATGGGACAGTGCAGTACCACGTGTAAGGTACGCCTCTCTCGTATAATTTTTCGGAGAAGTCGCCATGGCCGGACAAGAACTGGACGATGTGGTGGTCCAGATAAATCCACCTCATCAGGAGTCTATCCAGCACGCATGGGAAGAGGCCATGGGTGTGTCGACCGGTCGTGGAGCCGTCCCATCTCGTTTGCCACTCTTGTAAGAGGCGCTTAGCGACATCAGCATTGATTTCGGGTTCGGGCGGTCCATTGCTGAAGTCATTCGGGAACTCATAGCCGTTGATCCGAAAGGGCAGTCCTCTTGAGACCAGGTAACGGAATTCAAGGCGTCTCATGTGCAAATCGATGGGGAGCGCGTCGGCGACCATAAGCAGGGCATCCGTGGCAACCGTCCGGTAGGCTCCGATCACTCGGATGAGTGCCCCTCTCTGAGCACTGCGCAGCCGGCCGTAACCCTTCGCGGTAACGAGGTCCCTCCAAGCTGTGGCGGCGTACGCCACTATGGGGAGAAATAGTCCCGTGTAGAGCGTTCGAAGAGCCCGGTGCACGAGGCCCCAGGTGCGGCGCGCCAGCGCCGCGAGAGCGCCGATTTTCTGGGTCCCCATTTGAGTCACGATGCGGATGTGGGTGCTCATCTTCATTCTCTCGTTGAAGTGGACGCCGAGATATCTCGCCGACCGGACCATGCGGATCTGTTTCTCTGAGACTCTGATTCTCGGTGGCCGGCTCCTCTGCAGGGATCCTTTCAGCAGGATCATCTCGGTCTTGTCATCCGCCAGGGCTAGCTTCTCTCGGGCGCGCCAGTCCTCCACGATCGCCACAGACGCCTGTCCTCTCTCCTCCAGCTCCCGTCTGCTTCCGCCCGTGATGATCAGCAGGAGGTCATCCGCATACGCGAATGGCTCGAGTCCCTCCCGCTCCAGGGTCACTAACAGGTCATCGAATACAAGGTTCCAGAGACTGGGAGCGAGGATGAAGCCCTGAGGGCATCCTCTCGTCACGGTCTTCGCCACAAGCCCAGTCCTCCCGTGGAGCTCAGCCCGTCGATCAGTGAGGTAGTCAGATACCAGCGCGTGCAGGTTTCCGGGGCACTCCCTCTTCCTGAGATGGTACATTACGCTGGGCCACCACACGTTATCGAATGCGCCAGCTATGTCAAACAGAATTGCGAGGGCGTGTTTCCGTTCCGTCGCCTCAACGCATCTGCGCATCCCTAGAATAGCATCCACCGTGGATTTTCCCGTGCGGAAACCGAACTGGCGCCGTGCAGCGAACCGCGGGCTCATGAACGTTGGTTCGAGCCTCCACGCCATTAGTCTCTCCAAGGACTTCCCGACGACCGACAGCAGGCATATTGGGCGGTATGACTTGGCGAGGGCCTCGTCCCTGTCCGCGCCCTTGAGGAGCGCACGAATCGACCCAGTCTTCCATACCTTCGGACAGCATCCATGCTCAAGACACGCGTTGAACAGGTCTCGGAACTCAACACGGAAGACAGGGTATGAGGCCTCGTAGACCACAACCTCAATGAGGTCAAGCTCCGGCGCCTTACCATTCCGGAGGGAGATGACCGCTTTGTCGATTTCAGGGCTCGTGAACTCTGGCTCGTCTGGGGAGTGATGCGGTATCGATCTCGCACGCCGCCTTTCCGCCTGTTCCTCAGTGATGTCCGGGGTGTCATCCGGGACCAGGGCATTGAGCAGCTGGAGGGCAGAGTCGCTCCAGGTGACCGACGGGCCGAGGCCAGCGCCCCCCGTCGAGAGCGCCTTCTCGGGGGTGTACTTCTTCATACGGGTCTTATATATCACCCCCACGGGTTATCGTTACCCTCCTTCGTGACGAACTCCTGCCAGTCGGCAGTTTTGGCATTGCGCACCTACGCTGTGTATTTCCGCCTGATCAGGAGATATTCGTTTCGTCTCTCGATCCTGCGCGCCGGGTCCGCCTCTCGCTGGAAGGCTTTTCTATAATTATATGTTTGCCTTTTGAGCCTCGTGAGCCCCGGTGTCCACCACGGGACCGATCGATCGTAGCGGCGTCTCGGTCGCAGCGCAGCTCTGCAAGCGGACTGGATGCACTCCTGCATAAGACCCGCAGCCATCTCTGTGTTCTCCCGGCTCGCCAAGGCGAGTCTCCGCAGCCTGTCTGTTTTGATCCCGTGGAGGGTCTGCTAGAATTTCTTCCAGTCGACCTCATTCGTCCGGAAGCGCTGGGTGGGCATTCTCTCGCGCGGGCGTGCGCCCTCCCCCGGGACCGGCAGCCAGACACTGAAGGAGATGGAATTGTGGTCGCTGGTAGATCATTCCTCGCGTACCGTGAAGTCTCGTAGGGCGAGCGGCCGGAGCGGTCGCCATGGTGACGTCGATGTTGGATTCTCCAAAGTGGTTCCGGAAAGTGGGGGGGGGGGGTTGCCGGGCTCGTTGAGTGTCACCAGACCCTCGGAGGCCATCGCACGCTCCAGCAGCTCGCCCCGGCGATCGAGAGTCGCGCTGTGCCAAGTAGGAGACTTAGCATTTGCGTCGGTAGCAATGATTAATCTCCGGCCTCGGAGCGCAGCACAGATTCTCTGCAGTAGGCGGAGGTATCGCCCGATGTCGTGTGAGAATTTGAAGTAAATACTGGCCAGGTATAAACTTCCAAAGGGGCCGGAGACCTTGACGCATATGCAGTTGTCATTGCTGAGATGGGCCAGTTTCAGGACCGTGATGTTCGGGTTACGGACAACGATCGCCGCCCCGACATGGGACTGCGGGGCCCCACCCGAGATGGTGAGGTATCTACCGAACCCCAGAATGCGTCCCTTCACGTTGTACGGTTCCTGCATGAGGAGGATGTCCACTTCCTCAGATTTCATAATCTCCATCATTTCCGTGGAGACGGCCTGGGCACCTCGCATATTATGCTGAACGATTTTAAGACTGGAAGCAATGGCGTGCGGTCTATTGTCCATAGTCCGTTCGTAATAGGACCTGGTTAATCGCTGCTATGTAAGCGGGACAATCATTGCTCTTGACGGAGTGGTTCCGAACCGTTTGCAGTTGCTGCAGACCTCGGCAGCGCTCTTGTTAGGGCAGTCCTTAAAGGAGTGCCCGGCAGTCCCGCAGTGACCGCAAGTCTCCTTCTCCGCTTTGCAGTACTTGGCCGTGTGTCCGAACGCCTGGCACTTATAGCAGTGCGTGGCTGCTATGTAATCCTGGACACCGCAGCGGCTCCACCCAACGTACACTGCCCCCTTTTGAAGAAGGGAGTCCCTAGAATCCTTCGAGACTTCGAGGATGGAATTGCAGTGGTCCCTGGTCTTGTCTCCCGACCTGAAGGCGACCCTCATCTGCTTCTTCATGGTGGGTCTTTGGTCCGAGTCCACATTCTGCTCACGTATGGAGTCGAGCAGGGCTTCGTCAGAGAGCGAACGCGGAGTATTGTACAGAATTATGCGGGGGCTCTTCTTCAGTGGTGCCCCGACCAGTAGCCCCGCGGCTTTCAGCTTCTCATTACCGATGAGTGCTGCTGCATCGGTCTGTTTCGCCGTATCCACCAAAATGCCGTTCCCCTGTATCTTCCTGACGTTGACCACCTGCAGTCCGTCACGCACAGGCGATATGAGCTTCTGGACCATGTCCTTCGTAGCGTCACTAGAGGCAAACTCGCTGACATTTTGAGGGATTATGGTGACGACACTCGGGGGATCACGTCTCAGGTTGGAGACTCGCGCTGTCTTTGACTTAAGTCCGACACGTTCCGCGTAAGTTAGGGGTCCTCTTGAGATGGGGGCAGCAGCTAGGGGGACCATTGACCTTTTCCACTGCAGTCTCAAAGGTGCTTCGTTGTTTGGCCGCCTCACCCGTAAGAGCCTCCACCTGTCCACGAGATGACTGTTCCTCATAAGGGCCTCGTTGAGAACAGCCTGAAGTTTGAGGAAACTGCCCAGAACGAATTCCGAGGCCTCGACGTTTATCTTGTTTTGGGGGCAGTGCAGGTAAGCCATCACCGACCGGCATAATTTCTCCGCATTGGCCTTCATCGACAGGGACAGAGACGCAGCAGATATATGACCAGGTGGAGGGCCATCGGTATCGGTCTCGTGTTCCGTCAGAACCTTTGAGGGGGAGCCTTTTTTCTTTTTCTTCTTGGATTTCACCGACAGTTCGTCAGCGGTTGGTATTGCGGGCTTCTGAATCTCGTCACCGCTCGAGATCTTCCTTTTTCGCTTCTCCTTCTGTTTCATTTGACGAGGCTTCGGAGTCAGAGCTCTCGATATCCATGTCGACCACCGTTCCAGTCGAAGATCTGTCCTCCGACTCGTCCAGCGTATCTCTGGTGATTGCCAGCCTTAGAGGGTTTAAAAGGGGCTAAAAGGGGCTTAAAAGGGGCTTAAGAGGACCGAAAAAGGCTTAAAAGGGCTTAAAATGCTTAAATGCTTAAAAGGGCCTAAAAGCCTTAAAGGCTTAGGACTGTCGGTAAAACCAGCGAAACGTGGAACTTGGGACTAAGCGTGGAGCTAGTTCTTTAAAGCGCCGCAGGATGGTGCTGATAACGGTGGAAGTCGCCGTGTCGTGGAACTTGTCGATCTGGTTCACGATGGCGCCGCTAGATGGAGCTAGCGTAGTGGAGGGACTCGTGGAACCTTTTTTTTTTATCGTGTGGAAATGCATAAAGGACGGTACAGCTTGCTCAGGAAAGCACCGGTCACCAATGCTTAAGGATAGGGAGCCCGGTCACGGAAATTCGGGCCGGATTTCTCAACGGAATTTATTTTTCGCCTGGCCTTTCCTGGCAACGACGTCTCTCTCGACGGGGGTCAGGGCTGCCTGCTGTGCGCGGTACAAAAAAAAGGTTTTTATGGGCTTCACAACTCCTTAGGTAAACTGTCGGTAGCTCTCCTTTCCAACATCATGTAGGAAACGTTCCTGCCGCTTGGTGAATTCTTCTTAAATAATGATTTTAAATAATTACTAGAAAATATATTAGTGACACATATCTCTGTTCTGCAAATTTTTCCACCGGATCTACTGTGAAAAAAAATGTATTAATATATGGTCGTATTCTACGATTCTTGCTCTTTGGAATGCCGTTTTTTAACTTCCCGATTTTATAGGGAAGTTATTGTAATCACCCCGAAAATCGAAAATCGATTTTTTAGCAGATCTTCACGTTTCATGGTCATTGGAGTCATTTTAGACTATTTTCAGCAAAATGTTCGTATGTGTGTGTGTGTGTGTGTGTGTGTGTGTGTGCGTATGGCCGTTTGTATGTTATCAAATTTTTCGTTCACGTTTTCTGAAAAAGTAACAACGCGATCAGAATGATGAATGATGCAATCGATGTGCCCCGCTGTAACTTAGAGCTGATTAGATTTTGGTCCATTTTGGTCAAGTAGTTCTTTAGTTTTTTTAGTTTTTTTAGTTTTTTTAGTTTTTTTCGAAAGTAGTTCATTCAAGAATGCAATTTATACGAGGGGATGGACATTTTCCACCGAATAAACAAACGTAATTATATATATTCCATTTTTAATTTTTTTCTTTAATTTAAAAAAATTTTTTTTTTACAATTATGCAACTAATGCTAACGAATCGGGAAGTTCTTTGTGTGACTCTCCAAGAGTCACACACCAAATATAAAAAATTAATAGCTGTAGACCCTACTAGCCATAAGTACCAATAACCCGTCGTACCCGCGAACCGCGAACTCGCGAAGCGAGTGAGCAACAACAACCCTACTCGCGAGCAACAATTACCCCACTCGCGAGCGAGCGAAGCGAGCGAGCAACAATATCCCTCTAGTTTTAAAATTATTTGTAACAACTTGTTGCCATCATTCAGGTAACAAGCAAAATTACTTGCTTATTCAAAACGCGACAGAACTTTCCTTTCACAACCTAATAAATGTTATCAAAAATTATTTCAGTTACACCGGTAAATAATAAAATGTTCATATTAGGGAAACCAATAGTGTCATTTCGCCCATTACGATACTTTGCAACTGTACGCATCATGTATCATATCGGCACACATGAGATGTGAAACACTCCAGTAACTACAAACAGCTGTTAGGTTTGAATTGTTTGTTATTTCGGGTCCATACAATTGCTGAATATTCTTTAGACATTGTGAAATAAGGGTCGACAGCGTTTGTCCTAATATTACACCTTTCACGTAGTGAAAAAACATTTTCAATTTGTTTATGTCCAACAAGTAGTCGAATACACTGCCCCTTACGAGCGATAGCGGAACAGAGCAGTGGGTTAAGATATTATAAACCGTTACCGCCCACTGCCACGCGATTGTAGGGGGTGGCAATTCGCCATCTCGTATGGGTCCGAACTGGTGACATTGTATTGATGCGAACCTGAGAAGAAGGTTCCCAGGGAGGATCACGGTGACGGAACGAATGCGCGGCCGATTGGATCAGAGCGGAGGAGGCTGACCTCGTTTCACACGCATTTTCGGCTGCGTCGAAATATTGGCTACAGCAGCCATACATCTACGTAGCGTGCAACGTCAAAGTCCAAACATTGGGGCTACAGGTGCGGCTGTGGTGGGGCAGGCAGACCTAGCGATAGGCCCGCTTTGTTTATGTGCCGTTCCCGCCGGGGCTGTTCTCTATGGAGAGGTTTATGACAGGTCATTACTATTGAGCTGGAAGTCGGCACTTTTTCGGGCAACACGTGTTTACTGTAAAGTAATTTGTGTAGGTACCGAATACTCCGGCGAAAATGCTACATCCGAGAAATCTAAAAAGTAGTATGTTTAGTCGTCCCTGTCATAAATGTCCGCTGTTTTCTACATACCTGCAAAGTGAATTGTCTACCTTTTTTCATTGTGTTTATACCGGCTGCACTAACAAACCGATAAAGATTTGGCATATGATAACTTTTTGGCAAATCGCGAATGTCCAAGGTATATGTGCAATCTTGCAGATAGTAATTATTAGAAAAACATGAAAGCCCGGCGTCGACATCTTTCGCTCACCCGAGATTTTGTGTAACCTGGGCTCCCCCCTATCGTAAGAGATGGGGATGCGAATCGTTTGAATTAAAAGTAAAAGGCCGTAGACCATCGGTTTGGGAAAGAAAATTTTAGTACGATTCATTTGCCGAACGGGCCACCTATTCCGATTCCCGATTTTAAGTTAGGAATAAAAGATTCAATTAAATTAGTTACAGATTTTGCTCAAAATCTAAATAATGTACCTATTGGCTGCCAAGAAAAAGTGCGAGCAAAATATAAATGTTTTTCAGGAAAATCTACGGTTTGAAATATTGTTTAAACTTAATAATATCAACGGTACGAAGGAAATATTTGCATATTCTGACATAAAATTTTCATACACTTCCCGCAGTCTAATTATTACTTATTGTTACTGTGAAATAATATTATTTACTTATTGACTTATTGCACAGTTACGCGTGTTTTACATATTTACGTAGTATGTATTGCGATTCCGTACCGCATTTTGGCGTTATTTAAAGGCTCAACGTAATAATGTAGTAGGTCGTTGATTCGCTTATTATCGTCAGCTGTAACATTACGAAATCAAAAACCTATTCTTATTTTTTTGTTATAACGTTTAAATTCCTTAACAACGTATTCGCCATTGGCACGACGAACTCTGAAAACTTCTATTTAACAGCTTTTTAAATAATTACAGCATGTTATATTCTTCTTGATGGTAGAGTCGGGCCTGCCTGTCAGAGATGGGCAAAAATTTATCTAAAATTTTCAAATAAAAGATAAACGAAAGTTATCTTTTATTTGTACTGAGTTTCCTGAAATACATATTCAACACAGTTTATCTGTAAGATACTCTCCAGAAATTTCATTCGTCATCTGTTTTTTATCGAATCGCGAAGTAACTGCGTATGCGTATTCAACGCCTCTAGCGGCGAGAGGTTATTCGAGAGGCATTATCCGTAAGATGACAGCTGACAATTTTCAGTTTATCTTTCACCGTTATTCGAGAGTCGAAGACAGCGCCTCCATTTATCTTACGGTTTATTCGTCAGATTTTGGCTACGCAAATGTATCTGTGGATTTCAGTGGAACGATTTTCATCGTAACCTCAAGATTTATTCGAAGCTCGATGTAGCAAGATGATTTATTCGATTGTTTTATTCGTGACGAGAATTGGAATAGATAAAAATCAGTTGTATCTTTATTCGTTATTTTTATTCGACATTCGAATAACTGAGATTTTGATCCGACGTTGCCAAGTCGTATTACTAAATATACAAATGAACGGTTTATAAACTGTGGAGCTCATAGAATGTGGAACAAGGGGAGTTTGTAGCTACTAGAAATTTCTTATTTTTGAAGGTTTAACAAATTTATTTAAAATGTAACGAAGTGGAACCTTTGAGAATAAGTAACCATTTATTTTGGAAAGTGTGGAAAGTGGCAGCATTCGAAAATAAAAAATATAAAAATGTGAAATAATATAAACATTGTCATTGTTACTACTATATCGCTTATTTACCACGGTTATGTACGTAATATTGTCAATGTTTGTGATGTATTGTCAATATTTAATTGTACCTCATACCATAGATGCATTAAACTAACAATAATTAAGTATAAGGGAATAAGGACTTGGTAATAGAAAGAAATAATATGTTATTAATAAAATAATTCGGTTTATTTCTTAGAAATTTTTAAAACAATTCTTGCTCATCAAATAACATGGTAATTGTAGTTTTTATTATAATTTGTGCAGGGTATATAAATCATTTCTACTGATTTGTATTAATAATTTTTATTTATTTGAATACATAATTTTTACATATTTGTATAAATAATTCTTATTTATATAAATAAGTTTTACTCTTGTTTGTATCAATAAAAGTTATATTTAGGTTCCACGTATCATTTAAATATTCAAGTTTTTTAAGCAGTCTTCTGTTTGTTTGTTGTTTTTGCTCTTCCTTTTCAAAGGTATCTCTTGAAATGATAAATTGTCTTCATCAGTACGAGCAGCAGATTCTAAACTATCATCTTCATCTGCAATTTCATTATTTAAGCTGAAAACAAATTATATGGAAATTATACAAATTTATCCTATTGCAGGCTGAGTTCAAGTATTGATTACAAAGAGATTTATACCTTGCACTTTCATTTTCTATTTTGATACATGGGACATTCATTACTTTTACTGGTTGTATACGTGGCACGTCGGGTACTTCTGATTCACAAGGTATCATTACGCTTGGATCTCCAAGAGTTTCCAACAAAGCAATTACTTCCAAAGTGTTGAGAACAAAGATTTTAATGAGCAGAGGGCTCAAAATATTCACAATGAATTGCTTGTATCCATATTTTTCTTAATTGTGGATCTTTCGGAAATCTATAAATAATATCTATAATAATACATGAAACAAGAAAGTATTATTTACTTTTATAACATTAAATCACTTCTAATCTAATATATCACTTCTAAAATAAATTAGATAATACATCTTGTACTTACAAATTTTCCAATATCAATGATTACATCATTGATAGGTAACGTCAAAGTGCGAAACCATCATCTTCATCGGGCAATTTCATTTTTTAAGCTGAAAACAAATTATATGAAAATTATACAAATTTCATCTATTGCAAACTAAGTTCAAGTTTTGATTATAAAAAGATTTATACCTTGCACTTTTATTACTGCTATTGGTTGTATACGTGACACTTCAGGTACATAAGGTATCATTACGCTTGGAACTCCAAGAATTTCCAACAAAGCCATCACTTCCAAAATGTTTAGAACAAACACACAATCAATTGCTTTCATCCATTTTTTTCCTAATTGTGGATCTTGCGGAAATCTATAAATAAATTTGTTTACATAGGTTATATAGGTTATACATATAGGTTATACGATATTAAGTATAAAATACTTACTTGTGAAAAAGATATATTTGTATTACGATTCTGTCGTTCTTTACAATACTTTATGCAACTAGTTTGCACCGTTTTTCCAAATTTGTATGTCATGTATTTCACTATATATACCTGACAGTTCCATTTTGATAGAGTCCGCTATGCAATGTTTATAATACTGTCATCTAAAGATGGTGAAAGTGGTGAAACCCAATGACATATACACAATTAATATTATTTTATTTATTATTAATACATGTAGAAGGAACATGGAAATATTCATTTACAATCATTATTTAATTATTTCATTTGAGAATGATTTAATCAATTGTTGAATTTAATTGCCATACGATCTATCAATAAATTGAAATAAGCAGGGAGAGAGAGGGAGAAGGAAGCGGATGGAGAATTGTCAGAAATAATAATATATTTCCACAAAAACATGTTTATTTTAAATAGTTTTATTTTAGGAAATCTTTTATGATTTTTATTACAACATACAGTTCATTACAGAGTATTACAGAATATAATGAATAACGAGAACGTTAGTAATATTGTGAAAAAGAAAGAAAACAAAATGAAAGGTATGTAATAATGTCGCCTCGGTATCTGCATCGAGTACGGGGCTACTTGGATGGTGTCGTCCATCATCCTCTCGTCGACGAAATAGTTCAGGTGATTCATGGCTAGATCAGAAAGAAAAAAATTAGCAACGCACGAAAAAAGTTAGCATCAACTTTTAAATATGGCAAACAAAATTCGACTCCCCTGTTTACATTGCCAGCTGATGCTCGATCCACTGTCGGCTCGGTATCTGCAAGAACGTGGGCCAGTTGTGCATTGTCGTCCATGCATTTTCCATGCAGTGCTCGTGCATTGTGCATCGTCCTCTCGTCGACGAAATAGTTCAGGTGATTCATGGCTAGAACAGAAAGAAAAAAATTAGCAACGCACGAAAAAAGTTAGCATCAACTTTTAAATATGGCAAACAAAATTCGACTCCCCTGTTTACATTGCCAGCTGATGCTCGATCCACTGTCGGCTCGGTATCTGCAAGAACGTGGGCCAGTTGTGCATTGTCGTCCATGCATTTTCCATGCAGTGCTCGTGCATTGTGCATCGTCCTCTCGTCGACGAAATAGTTCAGGTGATTCATGGCTAGAACAGAAAGAAAAAAATTAGCAACGCACGAAAAAAGTTAGCATCAACTTTTAAATATGGCAAACAAAATTCGACTCCCCTGTTTACATTGCCAGCTGATGCTCGATCCACTGTCGGCTCGGTATCTGCAAGAACGTGGGCCAGTTGTGCATTGTCGTCCATGCATTTTCCATGCAGTGCTCGTGCATTGTGCATCGTCCTCTCGTCGACGAAATAGTTCAGGTGATTCATGGCTAGAACAGAAAGAAAAAAATTAGCAACACACGAAAAAAGTTAGCATCAACTTTTAAATATGGCAAACAAAATTCGACTCCCCTGTTTACATTGCCAGCTGATGCTCGATCCACTGTCGGCTCGGTATCTGCAAGAACGTGGGCCAGTTGTGCATTGTCGTCCATGCATTTTCCATGCAGTGCTCGTGCATTGTGCATCGTCCTCTCGTCGACGAAATAGTTCAGGTGATTCATGGCTAGAACAGAAAGAAAAAAATTAGCAACGCACGAAAAAAGTTAGCATCAACTTTTAAATATGGCAAACAAAATTCGACTCCCCTGTTTACATTGCCAGCTGATGCTCGATCCACTGTCGGCTCGGTATCTGCAAGAACGTGGGCCAGTTGTGCATTGTCGTCCATGCATTTTCCATGCAGTGCTCGTGCATTGTGCATCGTCCTCTCGTCGACGAAATAGTTCAGGTGATTCATGGCTAGAACAGAAAGAAAAAAATTAGCAACGCACGAAAAAAGTTAGCATCAACTTTTAAATATGGCAAACAAAATTCGACTCCCCTGTTTACATTGCCAGCTGATGCTCGATCCACTGTCGGCTCGGTATCTGCAAGAACGTGGGCCAGTTGTGCATTGTCGTCCATGCATTTTCCATGCAGTGCTCGTGCATTGTGCATCGTCCTCTCGTCGACGAAATAGTTCAGGTGATTCATGGCTAGAACAGAAAGAAAAAAATTAGCAACGCACGAAAAAAGTTAGCATCAACTTTTAAATATGGCAAACAAAATTCGACTCCCCTGTTTACATTGCCAGCTGATGCCTGATCCACTGTCGGCTCGGTATCTGCAAGAACGTGGGCCAGTTGTGCATTGTCGTCCATGCATTTTCCATACAGTGCTCGTGCATTGTGCATCGTCCTCTCGTCGACGAAATAGTTCAGGTGATTCATGGCTAGAACAGGAAGAAAAAAATTAGCAACGCACGAAATAAGTTAGCTTCAACTTTTAAATATGGCAAACAAAATTCGACTCCCCTGTTTACATTGCCAGCTGATGCTCGATCCACTGTCGGGTCGGTATCACATACCACTGTGCCACACTTGCGGTGTATTCGTGACGAACAGTTTAGATGAGTCGATGCTGTAACAGATATAAAAGTACAATAAATGCGAAAATATAATTTACGCGTATCAATAGATTTCCACATCACCCATGAGGTACTATTGCCGATGCGTTTTTTTTTGTCAGTGGTATCCCCTGTAGGCCTATTCCACTGTGTCGCACATTGCGACGTTTCTGCACACTTATTTTCAAGTGTGCAGCTCGACGTCGGTCAGTAATAACTTTACTATTATACTTAATCAATTTGTCCAATCGCTGATGGAATCAGCGATTCTGCACACTAACTTTTGAGTGTGCAGCTCGACGTCGGTCAGTAATAACTTTACTATTATACTTAATCAATTTGTCCAATCGCTGATGGAATCAGCGATTCTGCACACTAACTTTCGAGTGTGCAGCTCGACGTCGGTCAGTAATGACTTTACTGTTATACTTAAATAATTTGTCCAATCGCTGATGGAATCAGCGATTCTGCACACTAACTTTCGAGTGTGCAGCTCGACGTCGGTTAGTTACAACTGTTCTTTTATCTATAATTATTAAGTTTACATGAAAAAATTCTAATTTTTACATGTCCATGTATTTCATATTGGCTTTCAAAAGAACTCTTTTCTCAAAGAGTTTCGCCGATGTCCTACTCCTTTTTGGACAATTTGTCATCGTCGCATATGAAAATAATCTTTCTACGGGTGCGGACGACGGAACAGGTGTATTATACTTACGGAATATTTTCTTTATATGGGCATATTTCTCCAAAACTGGCAAATCTCTGCAGTCGTCTTCGAAAAAGTGTAGAATCTGAAAATATAATTAGAAAATGAAAAATTAGGATTTCATATTATCATAAATAACATCTTATTTCATATTATTGAAACCAGTAATATATTAAGGTGAAAGAAATTAACCAACCTCTAATGATGCTTTCGACGAATAATCCGGAATTTGTTCCGTGCCAGTGCTTTCTCCAAAATAATAGAAATCTTCGGCCGATGTTGATGGGGTTGCTGCTGCAGCAATTACCACGTTTTGCTTCTTCATTTCTTCCACTACTGCACCCTTCAAATTCTTGATTAGGATGTCCTTCTGCGCGTCCTCTACACAAGGAAACCACCGATTTTTGAAGTATGGGTGGCTCAAGGCGGCTATTGCCGCATATTTGGATTCTTCCGATGAAAACGTAAATATATGTTCAAATCGTTTCTCCAGGCTTCTTAATAGCGAGGCACTAATTGCCTTGCAAAATCTCCAATTGTTTGCATTCAAAATACATAATTTTCTTCTTAAGGAGAATAAACAAGGCACGAGGTTTCCATAACATATGTTCTTATCGCCTTGTAATATATCAATCGCTTGCGCGATAGGTGCTGTGCATTTCAGATGCTCTTCAATATATAAAATCTCATTGTCTTTTAATATATTTATGAGCCCCAAAGCTCTCGCAATTTCAATAAATTTTGGTTTTAACTCTACTATTTGTTGTAGAGCATCGTAGAGCGAGTTCCATCGAGTGTCCCCTGGTCTTTTCAATATCTGACCGGTTACGTTTTTAAATATTTCAGAAGACTTCGGTCGATTGCAAAGTTTCCACAATATATTACATTTGTGCATGACCTCCGTGTGCAGTACTGCCACTTGTTCCGTCTTCTTTATAGTTTGCGCCAGGTCGCTCGTGACGCACAAGTGCAATGTATGCACAGCGCATCGAATGTGTCGGGGTAACACATCATCTGGAACTGTGCTTACGATTCTTTCTTCTTCTCTCTCTTCTTCTATTTCTATTTCTATTTCTTCTTCTATTTCTATTTCTTCTTCTTCTATTTCTTCTTCTTCAATTTCTATTCCTGTTTCTTCTCCTTCTTCGGCTTCACCGTTGACTGTTACAATTTCCTCCATTCCAATACAATTTCGTTGCACACCAAAAGTATGAAATGCTTTTACAAAGTTGCTGGCGTTGTCGGTGACAGTCGCCACAATCTTCTCTGCATCCAAGTCGAAATCTCGATGGATACAATGCAGCAAGGTTTTCAATCTGTCATAGGAATGCGTCCCGCAAAATTGCCGACATCCTAATGCTGCAGATTTTCTCTCGTAATTGTCATGTAACAGACCTGCATAACGCAGGCCTGTTACGAAGCAAACCCCTGTCAAACCTCCGCCCGTCATACACGCGATCTCAAATCGCGTAACGTACCACCGGCGTTCCTGTCATAATAAACACCGCCCGTACCGCACCAGTCCCGCACCTAGAGACGTATCCCCAACCGAAATCCAAAATCAAAACCCAAAATATGAAATAGAAAAAGGGATACGTCACCAGCTAATTTCCTCACCGCACCACCGCCCCTCGTCACCAAAATATTCCTATAAAAGGCGCCCGAAATCAGCTGGAAACACCGGAGTTTACCAGTGAATTTCCTGAGAGCCAGATCATTCCTGTTATCCAGCTGTAAGTATTCTACAAGCACCCGATATCCTAGTTTCCGACCGTCGACTACGGGCTCGTCTGCGGTGCAGACCCCTTGTCTAAACGGCACCCTGGTTCACCCTGGTGAGAACCGTGTTCCATCGAGGGAAGCATCCGGTGAGTCACCGGTGACTTTTCGCGAGCCGCGTCGTCTCCGAGAACCGACGGATAGGAAGTGGTGCGTCACCCTACGACTCCGCCGAGGAACCTCCCGTCCTGAAACTTCCTCCAGAGCGAGCAGTGCTCCTCCGGTCCTCCCCGGTGCGTCACCGGTATCTTTCGCACGACGAGTCGTCGACGAGAACGACAGGACAAGAAGCGGTGCGTCACCCTTCAAATCCGTCGAACCCCTGTCCTGCAACCTGCATCCCGCCGGTGAGAACCGTGTTCTACCGTAGTTACCCCGGTGCGTCACCGGTATCTCTCGTACGACGAGTCGTCTACGAGAGCGACAGGACGAGAAGCGGTGCGTCACCCTTCAAATCCGTCGAACCCCTGTCCTGCAACCTGCATCCTGCCGGTGAGAACCGTGTTCTACCGTAGTTACCCCGGTGCGTCACCGGTATCCTCGTACGACGAGTCGTCTACGAGAACCTAGCGCGTCCAGAACGCACGGTGTATCACCTGCGCTTCGTGAGGCGAGTCGCCCACGAGGACGGTTGAGTGGAAACTAGGTGCGTCACCTGACCGAAACTCACCCCTGGACCGTCCGGAAGAAACCAGACGATCGGTGCGTCACCGACGTCGGGAGCCCGGCCTAGGAAGGGCGATCACGGCGACAGCCACGATCGACTCCCGTCCTCCGCTCGCCTCGAGTCCGGCCTCCACCTGCGACCTTTCCAAGCCGTATCACCGCGTCCACTCTCTACAACTAACACCTCTTCGAGACCGCGCACCACTACACTCTATCGACCGCGTATCTCACG
Source organism: Lasioglossum calceatum (assembly GCA_963966675.1). Taxonomy (NCBI): domain Eukaryota; kingdom Metazoa; phylum Arthropoda; class Insecta; order Hymenoptera; family Halictidae; genus Lasioglossum; species Lasioglossum calceatum. The sequence goes on along the minus strand of CAXAAD010000188.1, from coordinate 1,577,440 downwards.
CGTTCTCGGGCAGCGGGCACTATTGTGCCACGAAACTTGTCTCACTGATTTACCCCGCTACGACCCCGCTCCTCACGTCAAACACGTCCCTCGCCGTCTAGGACCCTGGCTCGGCGAGCCATTCAGCAACGAGGGACACCACGACTCGGAGGCCGCGCACGGAAAACCGGACCTGTTACATGGCGCCCGAACAGGGACTGAAAGGAATACATCCGTGCCGCGACTAGCAGCGCGTAGGCATTCAAAACAATCGGTCGCCGGTTCAACGCGGTAAACGCGCGCGTAAACAGAGGACCAGTACGCCGCGTAACATTCCTGAAACGCGTTGAACCGTAACCGCGCCGGCTCACACGCGTATAGCACAGCGTACGCCATCTCTGGATACGCACCGGTACCGCCCGACCCGCGAAACGAAATCTCAAAATACCGCGCTACGAACTCCCGCCGCCGAAATTATCCGCACAACGGAAGAACACCGTCAACAGTGGGCCGATTACGTGAACACACAGATCGCCGACCTCTTCGACATGGCCACCCCGCTATTTGGGAACATCGGGCGACCAGGCACGCCCGAGGAAACCGACCGAACGGCCACCGCCGCGATCAAACAGGAAGACGCCGGGAAGAAGATGGACCGTATGCGCAAGTGGGGATGTACCACGGACGGCAAGGACCCCTTCGCGTTCCTCGAAAGGATCGGGGAATTAGCTCTGTCATACCGTATCTCCGACCAGGAGTTACTGGAAGGGGTACCGGAATTGCTACGCGGCGATGCACAACTCTGGTACCGGAATAACCGCTACCAGATCAGTACGTGGGAAGAATTCACCGCCAACTTCCTGATGGTCTATGCCGGACACAAGACCCCCCTGCAACGAGAGCGCGAGGCACGGACACGGGTACAGAAGCCCGGGGAACCGTTTCATGAATACATGAACGCACTCACCACCCTGATGAGACGGGCGCTTATCCCTACAGACGAGTACCTCGAGACGTTGTATGAAAACATGCTGCCAGACTACGCCGCCATCATCGCTCCAGAGTCCATAACAAACATTAACGTCCTACTCCGGCACGTACAACGCATCGAGAGGGCCATGGAGAGGAAAAACGAAGCCCAGCGTACCCCCGGCCGGCCCCTTGCCGCTGCTACCACCGAGAATCGAGACCGCGGATCCAGCCAGTACCGCGCCGAACCAATCGAGGTACGACTCACTCAGCTGAGCAACACACCCCTCGGGGAGGAGAACGCCAGTGCGATTCAAAATGACAACACCGGCAATTACAGTCGAATGACACACTGCTGGCGATGTAAACAGCGAGGCCACACCCGGTTCGAATGCCGGAACGCCTACCGTAAATTCTGCTCTCGCTGCGGCCGCGATGGCGTCCTTACGAAGGATTGTCACCCGCCGGGAAACGAAGCGCGGGGCTCGCCGCAAACGGGCGAACGCCGAACCCCGACGTAAGATACACGCCCCGCCCCTTCCTACCTATTCGGATACTAGGACGGGAAATCGACGCCCTGCTCGACACCGGCGCCCAATTATCATGCATCAACACCGAAGCGTACGAATGGGCGCTCGAGCAAGGCATGCGAGCATCCGAACCAAGTACGCTAATCAGCCTGGCAGACGGCACAAACATGCAACCCGCCGGCCGCATACGATTACCGTTCACCGCACTGGGCATCGAAATCCAGCAGGACTTTACCATCCTGCCGAACATGGGGCCACCAGTACTACTGGGCATTCAAGCCATCGCAGCACTCCGAATAAGCCTGAAACCGCCGTACGACATCGCAACCTGGCCCAACGCCTGCCTGTCCGAACCATGCCAGCAAATGGGCCTCCGCGTACCAGAGGAAGGCGCCCGCCAGCAGCTAGACGAATTTCTACAGGGAGAAATGAAGCTATTCAAAACGGTGCCAGGACGGACAAACCTCATCGAGCACAGTATCAAACTGCTCGATGAGACACCGCTCAAGCAACGCTACCAACCCAGAAACCCGGCGATGCAGGCGATAATAAACGAAGAAGTCGGGAAAATGCTCGATGACCGGGTAATAGAGCCGTCCAGCAGTCCGTGGAGCTCCCCGGTGGTGGTCGTTAAGAAAAAGGACGGGAAGCCCAGGTTTTGCGTAGACTTTCGCCGGCTAAACGACCGATCCGAGAAAGACGCATACCCGCTACCCCACATACAGGCCACCCTCGACAAACTACGAGGGGCAAGATACTTGACGACCCTCGATTTGAAAAACGGGTACTGGCAAGTCCCACTCGCAGAAGCCAGCCGACCACTCACCGCCTTCACGGTGCCAGGAAAGGGCTTATTCCAATTTCGAGTCATGCCGTTCGGGTTGCATTCAGCACCCGCCACGTTTCAACGGCTGCTCGACAGAATAATCGGCCCCGAACTCGAGCCATACGCGTTCGCATACTTAGATGACATAATCATCACCAGTAAGACCCTCGAGGAGCACCAGCGACATTTACAAGAAGTCTTTCGACGCCTCCGCGCGGCCGGACTACGCCTGAATCCCGATAAATGTCAATTCTGCGTCAGCAGCCTCCGCTATCTCGGGCACATTGTCGACCAGCAGGGGATACGGACCGACCCCGAAAAAACGAGTGCAATCGCAAAAATATCCGCACCGAAAAACATCCGGGAAGTTCGACGATTCCACGGCATGGCCTCGTGGTACCGGCGCTTCGTACCAAACTTTGCGGAAATAGTGGAGCCGCTCACGCAGCTTACGCGGAAAAACGCGAAATGGAAATGGACCGAGGCCGAGGAAAACGCATTCCAGACACTGAAGGAGAGACTGGTCACCGCACCGGTACTCGCCTGCCCGGACTTTGAACAGCCGTTCACGCTCCAGACCGATGCCAGTGACCACGGCCTGGGAGTCGTACTCACGCAGGGCCCCACCAACGAGGAGAGGGTTGTCGCGTACGCCAGCCATACGCTGAGCACCGCGGAACGGAACTACAGCACAACCGAGAAAGAGTGCCTGGCCGTCGTATGGGGAGTGCGAAAAATGAAACCGTACCTGGAAGGGTACCACTTCACGGTCCTCACAGACCACCAGGCACTCCGCTGGCTACAACAAATCGACAATCCGACCGGACGACTGGCGAGATGGGCTCTCGAACTACAACAATACGACTTCGACATACAACACCGGCCAGGAAAATGGAATCATGTAGCAGACGCGTTATCCCGCATCGAACCAGTACCAGGCGTTAGTCTCCTGCGCACCAGGACGCGCAACGATTCCTGGTACGAGAAGAAAATGGAAGCCGTACAACGCGACCCTGCCTCCGTTCCCGAGTTCCGAATCTGCGAAGGAAAACTGCAACGACGAATACCGCACCAGCTCGATTACAATGAGCCTGATTTCGGAAACGCGTGGAAACTATGCATACCAGCGACCGACCGAGAAGCAGTACTACGGCAATTCCACGATGACCCCACCGCGGGGCATCTGGGAATCGCCAAAACGAGCGTCCGCATCGCTCAGAGGTACCATTGGCCCGGGATGTTCCGAGACATCGCCCGACACGTACGCAGCTGCGTCAGCTGCCAACAGTACAAGTCACCACCGTTACCCCCGCCCGGACGCCTCCACGCTAATCCAGGGACGCAACCATGGCACACCGTGTCCGTAGATTTAGTCGGGCCGCTGCCACGGTCACGCCGCGGACATATCTGGCTACTCGTCGCACTCGACCGCTTTTCAAAATGGGTCGAACTCACGCCCCTCCGAAAGGCCACCAGCGCGGCGGTCGCCGCCGCGATCCAGAAAGATGTCATCCTGCGACACGGAGCACCACGAATAATCATCTCCGACAACGGTCGCCAGTTCATCGGGGAAGCGTTTACCAGCTTACTACAAGCAGCCGGCATCACGCACCGACGTACGCCACCATACACGCCTCAATGCAATCCCGTTGAGAGAGCAAATAAGGTCGTGAAAACAATGATGGCCCAGTACGTCGGGAAAAACCACGACCGTTGGGATGAAAAACTAGATGAGGCGAGATTCGCCATCAATACCGCCTGGCACGAGGCAACCGGCTACACGCCAGCCTACCTGAACCAGGGCCGAGAATTAAGGATACCGGGACAGCAACCAGCCGACGAATCAACCACCACCCCCCACCAGCGCTGGAAAAACCTACGGGAGGCCCAAGAACTGGCCAAACTACACTTAGCGCAAGCCTTCGGCCGGCAGGAAAAATATTACAATCTACGCCACCGCGAATGGAGACCGGCCATAGGGGATCGTGTGTGGAAAAGGGAGCACACCCTTTCCGACAAAGGGGCTGGCGTGGCAGCCAAACTGGCCCCGAAATAAAGCGGGCCGTACACGGTCCAACGCATCGTGTCACCGGTCATCGTCGATCTCCTCGACGAAAACAGGAAGTGGACACGGCATATCCACATCCAGGACCTCAAACCGGAGCACCACGAAGAGCCTGACGAACAGCCAGAAGAAACCGGGACCCACGCGAGATCAGGTTCTCCCGCGGAACGAACCAGGAGGGCCACCCCCGCCCTGCACCCGACGACCCCGGCACCTCGCGGTCGGGGCCGACCCCGAAAATTAATCGATAACGTTTGCTTAATCCACAGAGAACCAAATATCGGCATCATGCAACAACCGTGGGACATAATTTACGACGAGCTCAGGGAGGTCCTGGCCAACCCGGACAATACGGAGGAGCGGCCACGAACGCCAGGGACCCCGGACCACCTGGCGCACCTGGAGGCGCGTCCGCCCCCGCCAACCGAGTCGCGGAAATCGGCACAGACCGAATGCACGCCGAGCAGCAAGGCACAGCCCCGCAACCCCACCACGCGACAAAGCGGCACCAGGAAGGGGCAAACGCCAGCCGCCGACCGGACGGAGGACAACACCGTCCGCAAGGCCACCCGGCCCCAACGAGTGACCACATCCAAGCGGCCAGCAAACCCACCGAGGGGAAGCGACAACGGCCGCCCACGCGCCAAAGGCCCGACCATCATCCGGGCCGTCACCTGGCTCCCCAAGAGTCAGCCGGGCACCGCCGGACCACACCCGGCCACGGCAACCACCGCCGCACCTATACCCCCGATCAGCATCGAGGAGTGTCGGAGAAGGATGGGGCACGGGCCGTCCTTAGGGCTGCCAGTAGGGATCCCCGAGCCCCCCCAATGGTGGAAAGGGCTCGTAAGGCCAGACAGGAAACCGGAGGACCGCCAGACGCCTACAACCCGCCAGCCGACGACAGAGCGACCGCAGCCCGCGGCCCACCTTCCCAGGGAAGCACCACCCCCGGAAAGGCCGCAGCCGGGGCACACCAACCCGCAGCCAGCGATCAGGCCACAACGACGTACGCGGACCACCCGATTCATGCCAACGGAACAAGCGGCACCCCCGGCGGCAGAAGCAGCCACCCGCCCACCCGCAAAGGGCCGGAAGAGACCGGCGAGCGAACCACGGCCGGAAGCGCCCAGGCCCAAGGAGCCCCGGCAACAGGAGCCGGGAAACAACGGCCTCCCCACCACGGCACCACGCACCACCGACACGATGGCCCCGATAAAATACAACGGGAAGGACGCACCGTGCCCATCAACGTGGTACCTCCTCCCGAACGGGCGACGGTTCGAGGTACCTCTGCGCCTCGTAACCTCGAAGAGGTTCCTGGCATCCCTGGGAGACGAGCGTTGGATCCTGAGCTTCGACCGGACCGGACGCCTACTCAGATGCCGGCAACGCGATTCCGGAATGACCGGCAACGAACCTTAAATGTACATATTGTAAATAGTCTAGGTTAAGATTACGGGTAATGGGGAAAGAATCGGGTTTTAGTATATAAGTGTACCCTGTATATCATTGTAAATATTAAAAAAAAAACAGATCTACCTGAATAAAGAGTCTCGCTGCCGGCCGCTCGCCACCCCGAAGAAGGAGGGGGGTGTAACAGACCTGCATAACGCAGGCCTGTTACGAAGCAAACCCCTGTCAAACCTCCGCCCGTCATACACGCGATCTCAAATCGCGTAACGTACCACCGGCGTTCCTGTCATAATAAACACCGCCCGTACCGCACCAGTCCCGCACCTAGAGACGTATCCCCAACCGAAATCCAAAATCAAAACCCAAAATATGAAATAGAAAAAGGGATACGTCACCAGCTAATTTCCTCACCGCACCACCGCCCCTCGTCACCAAAATATTCCTATAAAAGGCGCCCGAAATCAGCTGGAAACACCGGAGTTTACCAGTGAATTTCCTGAGAGCCAGATCATTCCTGTTATCCAGCTGTAAGTATTCTACAAGCACCCGATATCCTAGTTTCCGACCGTCGACTACGGGCTCGTCTGCGGTGCAGACCCCTTGTCTAAACGGCACCCTGGTTCACCCTGGTGAGAACCGTGTTCCATCGAGGGAAGCATCCGGTGAGTCACCGGTGACTTTTCGCGAGCCGCGTCGTCTCCGAGAACCGACGGATAGGAAGTGGTGCGTCACCCTACGACTCCGCCGAGGAACCTCCCGTCCTGAAACTTCCTCCAGAGCGAGCAGTGCTCCTCCGGTCCTCCCCGGTGCGTCACCGGTATCTTTCGCACGACGAGTCGTCGACGAGAACGACAGGACAAGAAGCGGTGCGTCACCCTTCAAATCCGTCGAACCCCTGTCCTGCAACCTGCATCCCGCCGGTGAGAACCGTGTTCTACCGTAGTTACCCCGGTGCGTCACCGGTATCTCTCGTACGACGAGTCGTCTACGAGAGCGACAGGACGAGAAGCGGTGCGTCACCCTTCAAATCCGTCGAACCCCTGTCCTGCAACCTGCATCCTGCCGGTGAGAACCGTGTTCTACCGTAGTTACCCCGGTGCGTCACCGGTATCCTCGTACGACGAGTCGTCTACGAGAACCTAGCGCGTCCAGAACGCACGGTGTATCACCTGCGCTTCGTGAGGCGAGTCGCCCACGAGGACGGTTGAGTGGAAACTAGGTGCGTCACCTGACCGAAACTCACCCCTGGACCGTCCGGAAGAAACCAGACGATCGGTGCGTCACCGACGTCGGGAGCCCGGCCTAGGAAGGGCGATCACGGCGACAGCCACGATCGACTCCCGTCCTCCGCTCGCCTCGAGTCCGGCCTCCACCTGCGACCTTTCCAAGCCGTATCACCGCGTCCACTCTCTACAACTAACACCTCTTCGAGACCGCGCACCACTACACTCTATCGACCGCGTATCTCACGCGTTCTCGGGCAGCGGGCACTATTGTGCCACGAAACTTGTCTCACTGATTTACCCCGCTACGACCCCGCTCCTCACGTCAAACACGTCCCTCGCCGTCTAGGACCCTGGCTCGGCGAGCCATTCAGCAACGAGGGACACCACGACTCGGAGGCCGCGCACGGAAAACCGGACCTGTTACAGTCAGATATCCAATGGGCAGTTACTCCCAGAAAACTGCGGTGTTTGCCACTCCAAATATCCGCTGTCGTACATATGTATGGAATGGTGGACAAATCTGATTTTATTTTCTCCGTCATCTCAACATACAGTCTGTCGATACGGCGACCTATTGTCCGTCGACTAATATTTTTGACTTTATTGGCCATGTCAAGATTTTCAAATATTCGTCTGAAATAAAGACACTCAACAGCTTGGACGGGAATCATTGCATCAATGACGAATTGTGCCACGTCCATTTCGAATCTCTCTTGCGATCTCGCACCACGATGGACAGCATTCTTCCGTTTCGCTTGTGATGTATCATTTAGATATTCTAAATATTCCATGTGGTGTTTCCGTTTTAAATGAGAGGTGAAATTGGAAGTCGAAAACCATTGGCCTTTGATTTCCTGTGCAGAACTGCATAAATTGCACCGTGCAGTCGCGTTAGTTCCATTACTCTTCTGACGTACTATGCTGTAGTATCTTCCTCTGAGAATAGCTGGAACTGCAGCAGGTATCGCTGAGGATTGCTGTGTAGATGCTTCTTCACTGATAAATGAGGTGTTTTCCACGCCGAAAACACTTCCTTCACTTGAACTCATGGTTCACTGTTCACTACACTCTCACGGAACAGACAAAACACTTAGTAATATTATTAACGACACTATGTAGATGATTGCATAAGCAAACTATGTGCACGATGGTCAAAAAACAAATTTTTTTTAATAAAAGAAAAAAAGGTAATACAATATAATTGACTAATAAAACTTTAATCTTTAAAATTGAACTAGCTAATTTTATTTTCAAATCGGGCACGAACTTATGCAATCATCTGATATTAAAGAATAAACTATAAGATTATAAATCTTCGAACAAACTCTTCGACACTCTCTGAGTGAAGGCTTGCTAGAAACTGATTCGCAGTTTTCTTCAAAGCGGCTCAACGCAACACGAAAACAAATGCCAAACGCGACAAGAGAGCAACGTTCAAAATAACGAGCGTAACGGCCAGAGCCAGAAATCCCTATTTCACATTTCACATCTAAAATCTAAGATCAAATAAAATATAGTAATTCGAGTAAAAATAATGAATTCGGCGTAATCACGCGGCAAGGAACTAAAGAAATGGTAATATGTACTGTGAAACGCTAAATATAAAGATAATTATAAACTAGAACCTAGAAATAAGTAGAACGAATGTAATAACAATATTATAACTAAATAAACGTATATACTATACACGTGGTAATAAGATAAAAGAAATAAACGTAATATGCACGTGGTAACAGAATAATTAAATAAACGTGATAAATGTAATAGCGCAATAAGGCAAGTCAAATAAAAGAAATGAAATAGATATGATAACTCGAGGAAATAAATGCAATAGAAATATACAGGGTATCTCAAAACTCCTGAATTTCCTGGAAATGAGAGGTTCCTGAAGTCATTTGAAGCGACATTTTCCTCTGCAAAAATGGCGTTGGCATAATCAGCCCGACGCGCTAATTGTCAATTGGCTGACTGTGCCAACTTGCGTCTAGATCGCGCTCTGATTAGTCCGTGTTTCTCGTTAATAACTCCAAAACAAAGCCGCGGACGTCATTTTGCAGCCCTTTAGTGAATAAAGATATTTTATTTAAAATTTATTAAACATTGCTACTACATTTTTGTATGTAACGAGTACTATCAGAATAGAAAGGAAAATGGAAGAAATTAAGGTAGAGAAATTATATAATTTTTATTATAATATAACATAATATAATAATTTGATATAATATATATATATATATAGGATTTTATTGATTCCCCTTGGGGATACAATTCCGAATCACCTTCTCCTACCTTTTCCGCTCTTACAAATAACACTTAACTCTACCTTACAGCTAACTTACATCTTAACTTATTCTATCAAAGAGAGCGCAGCTATTTACCAAGAGTTCCTTATCAACTAACTTAACCTACGCACCCCCCCTTTCTCCCTAATTTAATATAATATAATAATATAATATAATTTATAGTTAGGAGTTAGGAGCATTAACTAATCACACACACTTTACATCAGAATAACTTTTTCAGGAATGGACCAAACGACTTCAATTTCTCTGTAAGCCTAGAAGAATTGGTTTAGTAAATGATGTCTAAAAAATATGTTGAAAAAATGCATCTGGTCAGAGTTGCGAAAAACAATAGTAAAAATTGATTTTTACGACTTTTTCAGCTCGGTCAATAACGAAAATTTAAAAGATGTGCTTGGTCAACTCGTATAAATTATATACGTTGTGAAAATTTGATTGAACTTGGTTGATTGATTTACGAGTTATAAACGATCAAAAGTGGTAAAAAGGTCGAAAATCATGAAAAATTGAAAGTTTTACCACTTTTAATCGTTTATAACTCGTAAACCAATTAACCAATTTCAATGAAATTTTCAGAACGTATAATTTATACGAGTTGACCTAACACATTTTTTTAATTTTCTTCATTGACCGAGCTGCAAAGTCGTAAAAATCAATTTTTACTATTGTTTTTCACAACTCTGACCACATACATTTTTTGCATATTTTATATAGACGTCATTTACTAAACAAATTCTTCTAGCCTTACAGAGCTTACAGAGAAATTGAAGTCATTTGGTCCATTCATGAAAAAGTTATTCTGATGTAAAGTGTGTGCATACTCCTAACTTACATAGTACATATTTATTATCTACATGGATTATTAACTACATGGGTTGTAGATTAAAATAATTGTAAATGGGGCCCCCTCTGCCCCTAGCTCCGTCTCCACGACCGAAGCCTCGTCCGCCCCAATGGCCGAAGCCTCGTCCGCCCCAACGGCCGAGGCCTCCTGCACCTCCTCGTCCGCCTCGTCCGCCTCGTCCGCCTCTTCCTCCTCGTCCGCCTCGTCGGCCGCGGTCCCCGAACTGCCGGTACATATCGTTGCGCACTACGCGCAACAACCGTCTCTCCAACATCTAAAAAATACCAAAAAGAATATATAACTCATAATGTAACTAAAAATAACAGATATGTCGAGCAGTTGTAAAATGCAATATTTAGTATTTTCTCTACAATTCCGATCAATAGCAATTTTTGAAAAAATTTCTTTTCACATCCTGTAGTAAACTAATTGCTCTAGGTTCCCAAGAATGTTCAAATCGTATAGTACAATATTTAAAAAGTTATCGTCTTTTTTTAGAGCGTCCGAATATTAATCTGAATCACTTTATGTAATTTCGATAATTGTGCACATAAAAGGTTACACCTCACCGATTTCGATGATTGTTTAAGATGTTGTGAGCGTGAAGATTCTGCACAACTTTTTCGTATACATGTAACCGCCGATCAGCCTTAGATTTAGCACGTATATAACTTTTATAAAATTTGGTGAGCTGTAACCATTTATGCACAATTACTGTAATTTCCGTAACTCACCATGAGATCGTTCCTCTGCACCGTCGTCGTCAGTGCCGGGGTCGTCGTCGCCGGTACCGGGGCCGTCGTTGTCGGTGCCGAGGCCGTCGTTCTCGGTGCCGAGGCCGTCGTCGTCGGTGCCGGGGCCGTCGTTGCCGGTGCCGTCGTTGCCGGTGCCGGGGTCGTCGTCGCCGGTACCGAGGCCGTCGTCGTCGGTGCCGGGGTCGTCGTCGCCGGTACCGAGGCCGTCGTCGGTGCCGGGGCCGTCGTTGTCGGTGCCGTCGTTGCCGGTGCCGGGGTCGTCGTCGCCGGTACCGAGGCCGTCGTCGTCGGTGCCGGGGTCGTCGTCGCCGGTACCGAGGCCGTCGTCGGTGCCGGGGTCGTCGTCGCCGGTACCGGGGCCGTCGTTGTCGGTGCCGAAGCCGTCGTCGTCGGTGCCGGGGCCGGCGTTGCCGGGGCCGAAGCCGTCGTCGTCGGTGCCGGGGCCGTCGTTGCCGGGGCCGTTGATGCAGGGGCCGTCGATGTAGTTCGATTTTCCATCTTTGTTGTGAACAAATACAAAATAATTAAAATATTATCACATAGTACAGTGTTCACTCGATAAATGTCCAAAATATCTGGCAGGAGTGTAATCATAATTCTGGTCGGGTACATCGGTGTGAATGCGAGACCGCGAAGACCATTACTAAAATCCAATAACAATCTGACTTTCACCAACATATTCGTGGTATTTTGCTAATGCAAATGATACCAAATATAATATAATTCCGATAATACTTACTTGTGTAATAAACGAAGAAAGTTTCGGGCGCAAGGAAAAAGCACGGAGAATCGTGATGTTACGCGCCGACACAGTTCAAAACCCGAAACTTTCATCGTTCGTTACACAAGTATCATCGAAATTATATCATATTTGGTATCATTTTCATTAGAAAAATTCCACGAATATGTTGATGACAGTCTCACAAAAAAATAATGAAAAATAAAGAACTCTAGTACAGAAGAAGAACAACTAATAAAGAAGTAATTATACAATAGATCAGCTATTTTGAATATTTATCGAATAAACAATTAACAAATTCATTTAGGACGAAGATTTGGAGAGTACTTACTGTAAGCGAGGAAGTCGATTTCAAGGTCTTCAAGGAACGAACTGGAACGAACACCTATGTACTAAATAGGGCGACTATGCAGAGACTGCGTTCCTCGTGGTCGGCGTCGACCACGAAACCTCTGCCGATCGTCTTTTGTCATTCGCGCCAGATCGCCTCGGACCAATCAACGGAGGGAACCGCTACAGCACTACTGCTGCAGTCGCGCATGCGCGTGCAACCCGCCCAATATCCCAACACTGCTACTGCAGGCAGTTGTGAGACATGGTGCAAGATGTCTAGCGAATGCGCGGCGATTTTAAAAAATCTCGAAAGGATAAAATTCTCAAAAAGATTGAATACCTTGAACACCCCGTAAAATATCGGTACTTTCCCGTCAATGTAACTGCCCCGGGCTTCGCTATGCGTCGTCCATCCAATGATCGTAAATAACTTCCAAATTCCAAAGTATGCATTGTATGAAAAAACTTTTTCTAGAAAAGTTGTATGGTTTGAAGGGATATATTATGTAATTCATATACTTTTTTTGTAAGTGCAGGCGTTTCGGTGATTTCAAGATCAATTTCTTAAATGGAATGCTATATTTTTTATACCAAAAGATCGAAGAGCGTTAATTTTTTAGTAAAAAAGTACCGACCTTTATTAGCAGTAAACCTAATAATTATTGAATAATCTCACTTTGTTTCTTGAAAAGGGTCTGTGCAATATGTCAAGTAATAGTTTCAATACCAGCAAAGATTTCCGTAACACCGCGGAATTGACGTGACAATGTTTATCAAAAATGGAATTGTAATCGTCTATTCTGTTCGTGATTCACTATTGAAGTTATCATCAACGTATACACGTGACTATTTCAGTAAGATAACGGCAAAAATGAAGACCGCTCTTTACTTTACGGGACCAAAAATTTTTGCCTTTCTCCTATAAATTATTATCTATTTGGTATGTAATCCAGTTGCTTTGAACGAGGAGAGCTGAGAAGAAGGAAGGAATGCTACGGAAATCTTTGCTGGTATATTGATATCATGTACAGCCCCTTTTCAAGAAACAAAGTGAAATTATTCGTTAACTATTAGGTTTACGGCTAATCTAGGTCGGTACTTTTCTACTAAAAAATTTACGCTCCTCGACATTTTGGTATAAAAAATATAGCATTCCATATAAAAAAACGAAGTTGATCTTGAAATCACCGAAACGCCTGCACTTACAAAAAAGTATATGAATTACATAATGTATCCCTTCAAACCATACAACTTTTCTAGAAAAAGATTTTTCATACAATGCATACTTCGGAAGTTATTGAGGCTGAACAATTAAAGTTGCGTGTACCACCCTGTATTTGTGGCCGCTTCGCCCGCGGCGAACGTATGTAGATTGAGAGAAACAATTAATCTTATCTTAAGATATACTACGGAAATGATCCTACGAAGTATGATCTTACGTATGTAGATATTTAGAATAGGACACGGTCCGCGCGGCCGAAGGCGCAACAAAAAGGCAGTGTACAACCCGACTATATTATTATCCGATTTATACCGTCTTTGAGCTTATTTTGTTCAGGAATACATTTTCAATTGAAATAATATTGGATTTAGTTGGTAAATGCCAACACACTATTCGTTACAAAGTTGCTTCTGATGCTGAATCCACGTCACGACCAAATCGAACGTTGTGCCTTTTGGAGACAACAATGTAAGCGTTTCGTCATCACCTATGAATACGTTCTGTGCCACCAGTGGTACACGCGGCCTGAATCGATTTAACGTGTACCATCGGTGGCACGGGACGAGTTAATGCTAATAACAATAAAATGTTTGTTACAATTCTGCCATGGAAGTCGATTGCAAATAGTTTGCTGATGAAAACAAGTTAAACACGCCACAAATCGGATAAGTTAGACGGTGCCAGTTTTGAAATGTTTCCTTCGAAGTTCATTAACGAACTTCATTTGTGGGATTCGGCGACGCGACGTTTTAATACAAATATCAGCGTACACATACAGTGATTCCCATTAATATTCGAACGCTCTCAAAAAAACGATAACTTTGTTAATATTGAACTATGCGATTTGAACTTTTTTGGGAAGCTAGAGCAATTAGTTTACTATAGGATAGGAAAAGAAATTTTTTCAAAAATTGCATTTGGTCGGAATTGTAGAGAAAATAGTAAAAGTTACATTTTACAACTTTTTTTATGTGGGCCTATATTGAAAATTTAAAAAATACGTTTTGTAGATCTGTGTCAATTATATGCATTGTGAAAGTTTCGTAGAAATTGGTTGATACAGAAAAAAACGACAGTCATTGAAAGATGTAAGAATCCTTAAAATTACTGCAGTTGCAGGCCGAAAATAGTGAAAAACTGCAATTCTTACCATCTTTAAACATTTATAGCTCATTACAACGTCGACCGATTTTAATGAAATTTCCACAACATGTTTAATTGATACAAATCTACGAAACGTGTTTTCTAAATTTTCCATATAAGCCCACATAAACAAGTTGAAAAATATAACTTTCAGTATTTCCTCTGCAATTCCGACAAATTGTAAGTTTTTCAAAAATTTTTGTCACGTTGTGTAGCAAACCAATTCTTCTGACTTCTAAAAAATTTTAAAGTTTTATATTCCAATATTAAAAAAGTTATGGCGTTTTTAAGAGTGTCCATTAATATATTCATTAGTGGGAGTCGCTGTACATTGTACATCTGTTCATTCCAGCAATTATCATGCCGTGATTGTTTACCCCTTTCTGAATATTTTGTGTCGGAAAATAATACCCTTCGTATGAAAATTCAAATTAATTACGTTGTTATGTTAACGTTTGTTATTAAAATGTACATAACAGAAATTTTTGAAAGTATATACGTGTGGTCTTCATATTACTTGGTTGAACTTTTAGATTTATATGTATACGCCATACGCATAAGTATTAAAAATTTCATAACAATAATAACATTGATGAATGAACGATAATAATAAGATTGACAATTGACGCGCCGCGCCGCGCCGGGTCGACTAGACTGTGCCAACTCGCGGCTAGGTCGCGCTCTGATTGGTCCGTGCTTTTCGTTAATAACTCCTAAACAAAGCCGTGGATAACATTTTGGCAAAGGAAAATGTCGCTTCAAATGGTCTCAGGGACGTGCAGGAATTTTGAGACACCCTGTATATACAATAAATGTTCATTGCTACAAATCTTGAGGTGCCTTATTATTTTGGCCACTAGTGTACATGTATTTTATTTTATTACTCGTTCATTTTTACTTTAGTCTTATTATTTTAAATATGGCTCTAACTTATTTTGTCGAATATAATTTGGAAAAAGTTAAACTTTAATGTAGAAGTTGATAATATGAAATCTGTATTTATTTCTTTACAACTTACTTTATTTAAAAAAAAGTACAGTGAGAACAATAATATGAATTGGTGGATGGAGTAACTTTGAATGTGAGATGTCCAAATGTTCCAATTTGATGGTAGGACAATAAAAGCTAATAGATCTTAAGAAAATCTCACATCCAACGTTGCTCCAGCCATCAATACATATTAATATATTTGATGTAATACATATAATATAAAACAATAATAATAATATGGATAACATTTATTTATGAATAATACATATAATACAATAAATACTTCGTCTTAATTATTGGTTACAAAATAAAACAGTTCTTTTTACTTTAAATCTTATCCTACTATGACCTGCAATTAAAACATTACACCAAACAAAGAAAAGACTGGTTAAAAAAGTTAAAAATCTAACTCTTTTAAAGGTCTAACTCTAAATGTTCTGTTTGTTTGTTGTAATGTTTTAATTTGCTTGTACTCCACGCTTCTCTTGTGAAATACGATTCAATAATTCATTTAAATATTCAAGTTTTTTAAGCAGTCTTCTGTTTGTTTGTTGTTTTTGCTCTTCCTTTTCAAAGGTATCTCTTGAAATGATAAATTGTCTTCATCAGTACGAGCAGCAGATTCTAAACTATCATCTTCATCTGCAATTTCATCATTTAAGCTGAAAACAAATTATATGGAAATTATACAAATTTATCCTATTGCAGGCTGAGTTCAAGTATTGATTACAAAGAGATTTATACCTTGCACTTTCATTTTCTATTTTGATACATGGGACATTCATTACTTTTACTGGTTGTATACGTGGCACGTCGGGTACTTCTGATTCACAAGGTATCATTACGCTTGGATCTCCAAGAGTTTCCAACAAAGCAATTACTTCCAAAGTGTTGAGAACAAAGATTTTAATGAGCAGAGGGCTCAAAATATTCACAATGAATTGCTTGTATCCATATTTTTCTTAATTGTGGATCTTTCGGAAATCTATAAATAATATCTATAATAATACATGAAACAAGAAAGTATTATTTACTTTTATAACATTAAATCACTTCTAATCTAATATATCACTTCTAAAATAAATTAGATAATACATCTTGTACTTACAAATTTTCCAATATCAATGATTACATCATTGATAGGTAACGTCAAAGTGCGAAACCATCATCTTCATCGGGCAATTTCATTTTTTAAGCTGAAAACAAATTATATGAAAATTATACAAATTTCATCTATTGCAAACTAAGTTCAAGTTTTGATTATAAAAAGATTTATACCTTGCACTTTTATTACTGCTATTGGTTGTATATTGTATACGTGACACTTCAGGTACATAAGGTATCATTACGCTTGGAACTCCAAGAATTTCCAACAAAGCCATCACTTCCAAAATGTTTAGAACAAACACACAATCAATTGCTTTCATCCATTTTTGTCCTAATTGTGGATCTTGCGGAAATCTATAAATAAATTTGTTTACATAGGTTATATAGGTTATGCGATATTAAGTATAAAATACTTACTTGTGAAAAAGATATATTTGTATTATGCATAATCAACCGCAGAATGCAGAACCATATGGTTCTGTCGTTCTTTACAATACTTTATGCAACTAGTTTGCACCGTTTTTCCAAATTTTTATGTCATGTATTTCACTATATATACCTGACAGTTCCATTTCGATAGAGTCCGCTATGCAATGTTTATAATACTGTCATCTAAAGATGGTGAAAGTGGTGAAACCCAATGACATTTCCATTTATTCTACAGACTTTTACTCATTGCAAAAACTGACGAAAATTGTTTACATAATACAAATTTGTTTGTTTAAACAATCGTTTAAGCAATAAGAAATTGTTGGTTTAAACATTTGTTTAAATAATAGAAATGTATTTGTTTAAACAATCGTTCAAATAATGAAAATCTATTTGTTTAAACATATGTTCAAATAATACAAATTTGTTTGTTTAAACAATAGTTTAAGCAACAAGAAATTTTTGGTTTAAACATTTGTTTAAATAATAGAAATGTATTTGTTTAAACAATCGTCCAAATAATAAAAATCTATTTCTTTAAACAATCGTCCAAATAATAAAAATCTATTTGTTTAAACAATCGTCCAAATAATAAAAATCTATTTGTTTAAACAATTGTTATCGTCCTTCTAAGAGTGTCCGAATATGAAATAATAATGAAAGTAAATACGTACCACGTATTACATTATGTATGTATGCAGTACGACGTGGCAACGTCGGATCAAAATCTCAGTTATTCGAATGTCGAATAAAAGTTACGAATAAAGATACATATGATTTTCATCTCTACCCGTTACTCGTCACGAATAAAAGCGTCAAATAAATCGTCTCGCTAAATCGAGCTTCGAATAACGAATAAAGATGACAGATAAATCCCACGCGACATCTGGGGATTCGAATAATCCATAAGATTACGAATCTATTTCTTCAAATAAAATCTGACGGATACTCGGCGACCAATTTAACAACAGATACATCCGTAAGATAAATCGTGGCGCTGTATTCGACAGTCGAATAAAAGTCGGAAGATAATCAGAAAATCGTCGGAGAGACAGTCGAATAAATTCTCCAAATCGAGCGCTCGACAGATGAAGTTACAGATACATTGTGGCGCTGCAATCGACTTCGAATAAAAGGCAAAAGATACAGGTTATTTTATCTGGAACTTATTTGAATAATTTTTTATTTAGATACTGCCCATCTCTGCTGCCTGTCACCGGTCACCAGAAAAATTCTGAAGAGAACGGAATTTTCCCGTTGACCGGACGGCATCTAGCATAGGCATCTCCTGGGGTGTAGAGGGGAGTGGAAGATTCTGGGGGACCCCTGGGGTGAGCCGGCGAACCCCTGCGGTTAGACACGATTTTAGGTGCTTGGCCTTTGTGCGAGCCTCGGGAAACGGCTCAAATTACTGTCAGGAAAGCGCAGGAAGGCTCAGGCCCAAGCTGAATGGTGTCCATTTTCCGGGCTTGATCGTTCGTGCCAAGCTGTACCGTCCTTTACGCATACCCCGGCTCCCCCCCAGGGAGGTTATGTGGGGCTCCCTCGGGGAGCGGGTCGCCAAGCTAACAAAGCTCCGCGATCTCCTCCCCCAAAGTACCCACTAAAACCACACGCCCACCTAAGCTATTGGGGAGGCGCTCGGATCTCGCGAAAACTCAACGGGTCACCTCCTAGCTATACATACATCCCGGGGGGAGGGGTTAGCTCCCCCCTTACCTATTCTAACCGGACCCCGGGCGGAGGGACCCGCCCGATGTCCCCATCCCTGGAGCCTTCGGATTGGGCTTCCCGAGCCCCAGCTCGGTTCACCCACAGCTCCCGGAGCCTCCCTGCCCCGCTCGGGCAGGGGACCCGAGGGTCCCCCGTCCGGCCAGGGCAGGAAGGCGCCGATACCGGCAAGAGAGGGTCGTCGGAGACGCATCCGGACGCCCTGAACCTCCACACCCCACCCCCCACGCGCCACCCCCAGAACACGCATTCGGGGGGTGGCCGGTACCCCGCCACAAAGACATAACGTCTCGGGGTGCCGGGCCACCCCGGGGCAATTTTAACTCCCCCGGCCCCCCCATCCTCCGCCACCCTCAGCAGGGGCACACGACGGCGCGAGGGGCGAACCCCCCGCACCGCCAAAGGGACACCCGCCCCCCGGAAGGAGGGGGCATTAGTTGGCGCGGGGAGGGGATCACTCCCCGCGCCCTCCCCCCAGTCACCGCCCCCCCACCGGGTGGGCCAGCCGCGTCACGGGGGGACGTCCCCCGCGCCGCACCACCCGACACCACCGCCCTGCGTCTTCTCCGCGGTGGCCAGGGCGGCACACGGCGGCGCGAGCGACGTCCCCGCGCCATCCTCCTCCTCGCGGAGGCCGGGTCCCCCTCCCGGGCCCGCTCGGCGGCCTCCTTCTCGGACATTACTGTCTCGCAGAAGGAGACCACCGCCTTCCACGACCCCCGGCCCCCGATCAAGTGGTCGAACAAGATCGGAAGCGAGAGGTCCCACCCTTCCACCGCGGCTCTAAGGACACGGCGCGGCCCGGACCAAGCCGGACACTCCTCGAGTGTATGCCGCGCCGTGTTCACCTCCTCACCGCAGTGGTGGCACTGCGTCGGCGGCTCCCGCCCTATCCTACGCAAGTACTCACCGAAACAACCGTGTCCGGTGAGCACCTGCGTGAGGCGGAAGGTCAACCCGACCCGCCTCCCGCACCATGCATCAAACATTGGCAGGAGGGCCCGGACTGTCGGACGCGTCGAGGATGAAAGCAGTTGCTTCCACCGCCCGAACACGTCCGATCGGGCCTGACGTATCAGATCCTCGAACTCTTCGTCTTCCTCGACCGTCAACTCCTCCCCAGGCGGGCGACGGAACTGGCAGGCGATCCGGTATATGTTCGCCTGCCCCGTCGCCAGCAACTGGAGGGGAGGAATAACGGCCAGGAGACCCGCCTCCTCGGTGGAGATGGTGCGGTATCCCCGTATGGTCCGCAGGGTCAGCCGGCGCCGCACTCTTTCCAAGAGAGCGGTGAAACGCCGGCTGGCCTCGAGCGAGCGGTACCACACGGGGGCCCCATACAGGGCCATAGACCGCACCACGCCCGAATAGAGGCGGCGGACACTCAACTGCGGCCCCCCGATATTGGGCAGCAGCCGCGCAAGCGCGGCCGCTGTCCTCTCCAGTCGGGGGGCCAGGAGTACGAAGTGATCCTCGAAACGCCAGCGGCCGTCGATGATCAGGCCCAGATATTTCATCGTGGGCCCGACCTCGACGGGGGTATCAGCGACCCGGATCCGGAATCCTTGGGGCGGCCGCCGCAACCGAGACAATTCGTACAACCAAATCGCCTCGGTCTTTGCGGCGGCCACGACAAGCCCCATCCTCCGGATCCGTCCAACAACGCAGTCCAGGGCGGACTCCACGAGGCGTCCCGCCCTCCTCCAGTCCCCCCCTCCGCGTAAGACTAGGGTGTCATCCGCATAGCAGATGAGCGGTCCAAGGACCGACCCCTGCGAATCACCGCGGCATATCTCCCTCAGGTATGCGCCATACCGGCCGGCAATATACACCTCCCTGCCGCGGAGGTAGTCCCGGATTACTTCCCGGAGATAGAGAGGGACCCGGAAGAATTCCAGGGCACTCTCTATCTCCTTCCAGGGCAGGATGTTGAACGCGTTGGAAATGTCCAACGACACCGCGATCAACACCTCGCCCCGAGCCACAGCCTCCTCTCCCCTAACGCGTCCATAGTTGGGCGCTCCCTCCGGAATCCATACTGGCTGCCGCTCAGCCCGGGACTACCCCGCGACAGGTGCTCTCGGAGGCGGACAGCAATGATTCTTTCGAACAACTTGCCCGCCTCGTCGAGTAAACAAACCGGCCGATAAGCAGAGGGAGACTCTGCGGGTTTTCCATCCTTATGGAGGAGGACGAGAATCGCCTCTTTCGAACACTTGGGGAAGATTCCCCGGTACAGGCACGCATCCAAGATGCTCCTGTAAGCCGGGGCGAGGACCGTTAACGCCGTGGCCATTATACCGCCGGGAACGCCATCACGCCCGGCGCTCCCGGATGGCCAGCCCGAGCTCCCACCCAGAGACCCGGAGTTCGTCCGACCAATCACTGGTCGGCCCCGGGGGCGCGTTCACCCACCGCCTCCCTCCCATCATCGGGGGGGAAGAGGGTGTCGACGAAGCGCCCCAAGAACTCCGCGTCCATTCTCTCCGCGACAGGGGGCGCCCGGGGACGGAGCTTCCCAAGCACCATCCTATACGGGCGCCCCCACGGATCAGCGCGAAGAGTGAGCAGGAGCTCGCTCCAGGCCTTGGCCTTGGCGGCGGCAATCGCGCGCTTGAGAGCGTCAGCGGACGATCTATACTCCCAGTATGCCAAGGAAATGGCGGCGCCGAGCGCGGACGAACCGACGGCGGGCTCGACCGGCCGAGCTGCGGAGCTCGGCCAGCTCAACCGACCACCAGTACACAGACTTTCGAGGGGGACAGGCTCGGACCCGGGGCATCGCTAACCCCGTGCCCCGTAACCAAGCCGCCCCCTCTTCAGGTCCGCGCTCCCTGGCCGAAGGCCAGGCGGAGCCGATAATCACGGCCCTCAAGAGGTCCCCGTTTAGCCGCTTCGACGCCCATCTGGGCGCCGAAGGGGCGCTACTTCGCCGGAGGAGGGGCGTGTCCACCACCACGTCCATCAGGACGTAGCTGTGGTCGGACAGAGTTTCTCCGTCCCAGACCCGCCAGTTGGACACACGGCTTGAGGCGAAGGCGGTCGCGAACGAAACGTCCACAACCGACCAACCGTTCCACCTCACGCACGTCGGCACGGAGCCCCGGTTTAATAACCGGAGCTCCCGCCCCTCCGCCCAATCTTCTAAGGCTCCGCCCCTGAGCATGGTCCTGGGGTTCCCCCAACTCGATGATCTCACGTTGAGGTCCCCCAGGACCAACACCAGACCGGTTAAGTGGGGGGCTAGCATGCCCCCCAGCCGGTCCAAAAACCTCCCAAACTCGGCGGAGCCACAATTCGGCGAACAGTAGCACCCGGCGACCAGAAATCTTCCCCATTTCATCAACACCGCCCCCCGGCTCCGTTCGACCACAAAGCAGAGGGGCAACCACGCCGACTGGCGAGCCCAGATCGCCACGGAGCCCTCCAGATCCCCGAACCATTGTGGGTGGTCGGGGACCACGTAGGGCTCCGCGGCTACCGCCAGACCAACCTCAAGCTCCGCCAGGCATTGGACCATCAGGTCCTGCTCCCGGCGGCAATTGTTGAGGTTGGCCTGGAGAACCAGCTGGGAGCATCCGCGAGCCGAGGTAGCCATTACGTCGGGCCCGCGGATGCTCCAACTTGAGCCGACTCAGGGCCGGGAGGGGAATTAATAATCCCACCACCGCCCGGGGTCGACTCCACCTCCATAACCTGGGAGGGGGAGTGGAGGAGAGGGGTAGACCGGCCCCTCCACCTCCTCCTGTGGCTCCAGGGGACGTCTCCACACCGCCGCCCCTCTTGGGCCTCTTCTTTTTGGAGGGCGGGGAGCACGCGTTGCCCCCCGCCCTGTGGTTGGCGTGCTTGCCCGCCCCCGCGCATACGGCGCAATGGGGCAGCGGAAGCACTGCATAGGGCGGGCGGCCAGAATGACTACCCGCGCCTGGGTCCATCCCACCCTAACCGTTTTGGCCCTTTCGACGGCCAAGGCCGCCGCAGCCTCCTCATAGGTGGCCTTGCTCCCCTCCGGGACAGTGATTGTCACTGCTGCGGAGCGGGGAGGGGCCATCACCCGAGGAGGCGCCTTTTTTCGGGCGCCTGTCCCTCTGGCCTTAGAGGCAGGAACCGGAGGGGCCGTGGGTGTGGCGGCAGCATGCTTGGCCCTCCGCCTCGCCTTCTTTCCCACCGCCTGAGCCCAGGTTTCCCCAACAGGAGGCAACGAGGTCCCAGGGTGGTGGGAGGCGGCAGCGACCGGGGCCACCCCACTGGTGGGTTGGGGGCGGTGGAGACCGATACGGCGTCCCCCTGTCCACCCTGCCGCCCCTTCTTCTTCTTCTTCTTTTTCCTCTTGGTGGGGGGGCTCACCCCACCAAGAGTGTCTAGTGTGTATATAGTTTGTCACGTCGCCTGCCGTTCGCGAGAACGAAGGGCAGCCGCACTCGGGAAATTATGGCCGCACGACCGGGCCACGTCTCGGTCGCGCGGGACGTGGTCCTCCCGGGACAAAAGATCTCTCGTCGATTCGGATCGGAATGTAAGAAATTTCGAGTTCACGCGAAATCGGGCGCCAGGCACGAGGTCGTGCCAGTTTTCTGAATAGCTCACGGTACACTTCTCGATCGTATTCCAAATCGGCGAGGATCTACACGGCCGGAGATGGCCACGTGAACGGCCAGGGTTCCGCGTGAGGAAAAGGACGGAGCATTCCCCGCGACGGGAACGTTTCTTAGAGGAAGAATGACAACTCAGAATTTACAGGGCAAATATCAGACGTTTATTGTCGCCGTTGCGTTACACAAGCCCGCGGTGGACACCGGCGGCAGTCAACGTATTTGCCAGCGCGTAGGCGATGATTTTCTGCGGATGTTCTGCCGAACGCGCGTAACCTCGTCGTTCGCGTCGAGCTCGGCAGTCACAAGACTTCGCGTGGAATACAAGCCAAAGAGGCACGATTTCTGCCGAGTTCAGATGAAATACGCGGGCCAATGAATTCCGCCGGTACACGCGCGAGATGTAATGGCGGGCGAACAGAACTGACCGCGTGACGTCGTTCCCCGTGTTACGTCTCGAGGGAAGCTTATTTCCGTAATTTCTTCTGCGTTCGTCCCGGATCCCGCGTACGGGCTACCGTCGCCCGAACGGCCCACGGCCGGGCGGACCTCTCGAGAGAGCTACTCTCGGTCAACGGAAGCGCCGCCGGCACGTGTTCACGCAAAGTCGCAAAGTCGGAGATTCTACTCACGATATTTCGCCCCCGAACCAACACGAACTGGTCACAATATTACAATCGACTTCCGAAAGCCTGACTGGTACTCACCACGATATTGAAGGGCTGGTAGCCGATGCAAAGACTCGGTAATGATATCGCGGTTAAAGTCGCACGTGCGTACACGGTAAATCAAGATGGCCTAGTGACCCAGTTCGAGCCGGCTCGTGAACGCGGAAGCGAGGCGTCCCCCTCTCCCGCGATTATCTCCGCTGAGGCGACGCTCGGACGTATCGCGTGGCTCCTGGCCGCAGGGACGGAGCGATGACATTCGGACCCGGGCCCTCGGTAATTCTTGAATTTACCGGGGCTCGGCCGATATCGTGACGTCGGCGGGCAGGAGTGGACTTGAGCCGTCCGCAGCTGCTCTCATGACATTTTCCGGGCGATACGTCGACGAGGGTGAGCAGATGGTCGTGCTTTCGTTCCGTTAACCTCGTCGGCTTCTCCAGGTTGATGAACTTGGGCCCTGACCAATCCTGGCCGTCTTCCTCACTTGCAGCCTGCAGCGATAGGTGCTCCGGGCGTCTTCGCCTCGGGATCCTGGCCAATCAGTGGCCGGAGACAGGCTCTGGTTCTCCTTGATATCGTGGTAGCTGAAACTCCATGTCGCGCCCAGCGGCGCGACATTTGAACGCGGTAATTTCGTTCTTTAATGGCTTCCGACGTCCCAGGGAGAGCGATTGCCTTGGTCGCGCTCGCTACGGCTTTGCCAAAATGTGACCCGGTCTTCCGTTAGGGTTCGGATTGACGTTGGCAAAATGTGCCACGTCACAAGTTTTAAGTGTATATAATACAATATGTACAGACAAAAGCGTTCAATAGTCTGGCAATATTTTGAGAAAAAGTCACCAACGAGTGCAATATGTCTCTTGTGCAAAAGAGAATATAAAAGTGCAAACAACACTACTAATTTACATGAACATTTGAAGCACAAACACTTTACAGTGCTTGAAGCCAATCGAAGTCCAAATGAAGAAGAAGCAGAGTTGATTGATGGAGATGTTACACCTGCAATATTAACGCAAGAAGTGTAACCGAACTATTGTTATCCCCTTTAGTATATTGAAAGACCAATCATAAAATTGCGGCACGCCGAACGGCAGCGCTGGAGAATCACAGGAGCGGCGAACGGCTCCGAATCGAAAAGATTCACGGCTGTGCGTGGACAATTCTGATCAGAGTCGGCAGGGCACGATACGTGGCCGTGGCAACTCTGCAGTATTCCAGATACACCCGTTATCTGCTACTTGATCTTTCAATCTGTTCTTGATAACTTGACTTGCAAAAAAGTTAATTGTTCTTTGGCAATTCCAACACCGGGTTGGTTACTAGACCCGATGGATTTAACGAACGGTTCGTGCCTCCAGGCACTGGAAAGCGGAAAGGTTTGGGCAGAGATAAATAATCGTTGGTAGATAATATCTGGTAAAATTGAGATATATTCTGAAATCGAAGTCACAATCGTGGATGAGACCCGTATCCTTACGGTTACGTAACGATCCCTTGAAAACGCAAATATTACACCCGATGCGAGACGGCGCGACGACCGCCGATCGTAAACAAACGAGTCCTTCCCAGGAATGCGCGCAAGAAATCCGTCTGCCTCACGCGCGGTTGCTGGTTCTCATTCGATCGGACGAAAATCGCGCGTAGCCGCCTAAACTGCGAATATCTGCGAGAATCCCACGTCTGCAAAGAATCTACGGGTAGAGATACTCTGAGCGGAGTAGCCAATGTCGATCGGTGCTGCCGGAATATCACGGGAGTGGCGACTCTTTACCGCCCAACAACAATAAGCTCTTAGCACGACAGACAGGAATAAACCTCGTTTGAAACCAGGCTAGTCGACTCAGGCAAACGATCGGACCTGCCGGATAATTCCGGGAAGGGCAATCGGCTCCTGATCACTAGGCGATCACACACGTGGTTGGAAAAATTACGGATATCTAGGCAGGGCACGCTTGCGTGGCCATGGCGATATGCGAATTTTTCCTGCTGTCCGTTATGAGCAACAATACTGCGTGTCTCGTCTAATCACGAGATACACAGCGAGTGCAACGACAGATCCTAAATTGTTGCTATAAAATGACTCACAGCAGCAACGAACTTTCAAACCAATTACGCCTCCGAAATACGGTTCAATGTTCTCCGGCGAATGAGAACCCTTCGTTGCGGACCGACGCGACGTATTAGGAGATTTCCTATGGATACACGGATTCTACGAAGGACCCGTGGAACAGGCAATAAAGAAACTAAAGATTCGCCTCGTTGGCGATACACGGACTACACAGAAAGAGATAATATGTTTAAATTTGTAAATACTATTTTATTTCGCCGTATGCGATTAAAAGATGCCCTTGAGACGGGCCGTGAAGACAATCGTATAAATCTCGTCTTCTCGGTAATTCGCAATTACAATTCGCAATGAAGCTATACGCTTTAAATTCTAAATAAACCTTTTAAATTATAATCGTGACTTCTCAAGATTTAACGATCAATACAATTATTCGCAACGCGAAGTTCTGGACGCCCATTAGCCGGGCGGCGAGCAAGATAGAAAAATGTGCCTTATTGGCTATTGGTGATTTTACCGAATTCTTCGACTCGAAATCTGAGATTCTAACGCGGAGCGCGTATCGACTCGTACGTGTTTACTGGATCAAGTCCATACGTAGAGTGTCGAATTTGTTGCTCGCATCGATCTCCTTCGATCGTAGTCGAGAGGGGATCACTCCCGCGATCCTTGTCTATGACAGGGATCCTGCATGACGTCACGGCCGTCGCAGTGAGGATCGAGACCGATTCACGCGATATCTAGGTGTGTAACCAGTACGGTTACAGAAGTAACACCTGTGGCATCCACTTCCAATGCAACTGTTACTATTTTAAATGAAGACTTACCCAGTAATACAGTGCAAAGACCTCAAGTAAATTTTAGGCAATTGACTTTGAGGACAATTCCAATGAACTGCCACAATCAAAAATTTTAAAATTACACAATCTGGTGGTAGCTATGATTTGTAAAGATTTACAAACTTTAAGCATGGTTGAAGACAGTGGGTTGAATGAGTTTGTCAGAGAATTAGAACCTCGGTACCAACTCCCAAACCGCAGAACATTAGGACGGACCATTTTACCCAAAGCGTACGCTGACGTCAAATCTAAAATTTTAGAGAATCTAAAACAAACAGATTACGTCTCAATTACAACTGATATCTGGACAAATTTAAACACACAATCTTTTCTCACACTCACTAATCATTATTTTTTACACAATAAGCTACATTCGAACGTATTAGCGACTAGTGTTTTAAATGAAAACCATACAACTGAACATATAAGTTGTACAGTACAAAAAATTTTAGCAGAGTTTAATATAGTAAAGAAAACTGTTGCAGTCGTAACTGACAATGCTGCCAATATGAAAAGTGCTGTACGTCGCTTAGGCTACTTACATCTGCCATGTACAGCACATACACTAAATTTAGTTGTAAATGATTCCATTAATGCAATTCCAGACATTGTCAGTATATTGAAAACATGCCGATCTTTAATTACACATTTCAAAAGTAGTGTTACTGCAGCAGATAAATTAAGAGACTTACAAACACAAATGGGGTTACAAAATCTGAAAGTAAAACAAGATGTACACACGATGGAACTCCTCTTTGATGATGTTAGAAAGGCTACTTGCAATTAAAATTCCCTTATGCGCAACTATAGCATCACTAACCTGGTGTTCTATAAGCCCTAATGCTCAGCAGTGGGAAGCTATAAAAGACATTATTCCCCTGCTCAAACCAATAGAATATGTAAGCACTGAATTAGGTGGAGAAAAATATGTTACTGCGTCGAAGATTATGCCACTAATTACAGGATTATAGAATGCTATTGATAATATTACACCCGAGACAACACCTGGACATGCATTAAAAAGGAATATAGTAGACAACTTAGAAATCAGATTCAATTACATACACACAAATAAAATTATCACAATTTCAACCATAGCAGATCCAAGATTTAAAACTGCAGTATTCAGAAATGATATCAATATACAAACAGCCATAGAAACAGTTAAAGCAGAACTCATACCTTTGCTAACTGCAGAAACAAATAGTGAAACTAGGTTTGTACAGGCAGATGAAACAGAACAAGTAACTGCAGGATTTTGGGATTTTTATGTAAATAAAGTTTCTCACTTGACCAGACGTTGCCCCAATTCTTCACCTTCGGACAGTGCAGCAAGTACAATAAAGCAGTATTTAGATATGCCATATGAAGGTATTAAAAGTGACCCCACTACATTTTGGGGTACACACGGCCACACTGTACCTACATTAAAAAAAATATATGAAAAATATTTATGTGCACCGGCAACTTCTGTTCCATCGGAAAGAGTATTTTCTAAGGCTGGACAGATTATGTCGGATAAAAGAAATAGATTGTCTCCTAAAAATTTAGATTACTTGATTTTTTTAAACTGCAATATGGAGTAGTTCACTATTGATCAAAATATCGGGTAATTGTATAAACATTTTTTTACATGGAATTGTTTTATTATTGAATTCCAGCAATATTTACATTAAACAATACTATAAATTTAAATACTAGTCTGTTTCGTGTAAATGTTTGTACAACTTTATAAGTTATACAGTCTAAGCTATAAATAATCCTTGTATTATAGTTTCATAACTTAACAACTAGCAGAGGAGGTGCCCTAGTGGTTCAACGACATGGAACACTTGAAGCAAGTGTCGCCTGTACTGAGAAGAGAATGCAGCAACTTTTTCAGTCCGGAGAAGAAAGCTGAACGTAGTCCAAAGAGGAATAACACGAAGAAACCTCGCGTTTAAGGTTTATTCTGTAAATATTCGCATCGTGAAATGGAGATGAAGACTTTTTTATCGGGAATGAGATTAGATACATAGTACATATGTATTCTCAAAGACCAAAGTGACGGAGGGATGGACTTTCTACAATAACGAAAAGTACAAATCAGTTTATAAGCGTGTACAAATTGTTGCTTGGTATAGTTTTTGTTTGTTTTTCGTTTGATAGCGAACTATATGTATTTTTCTGTTACCGAATTATTATTCTAGGTGAAAGTATATAATTAAATTGTTTATAATTCAAAGTACATCGTTACTTAAGACATATCTTTAGCTTACAAAAGAACTTTACCTAGTTAAATTGAAGATATTCTCGCCTAACATCTGTTCTGTCTTCTTGTTTTTTTATATAATCATTCCATATAGCGATAAACGTCCATTTATTTCCTTTGGCTTATAGAACACAGACTCTATAAATAATAGAAACGTTAGGACAACAGAAGCCTGGATATGTATTGTCAACAGCGAACAGCTTCTACATTATACTGTGTGAATGATGAAAATTTATGTCGAAAAGCCATCTTCAATGTATTTTCTTTTCTTCGAACGTTTTCAATAATAATGTGTAAGTCCTACAAAAGGTTAAACAATACTATAAATTTAAATGCTAGTCTGTTGCAACAACACTTATTGTTAAATAAAAAGAGAATAAAAAGAATATTTCAAAAACGGAGCAAATTATACCTCACATATAACCTAATTGATTTTGACACAAAATTTGAAACAGTTAATTTTTTAAATGCCAATAATAAATAGCTTACGGTAAGTCGAAATATTAGTAATTGTTAAACTAAACAACTTGTTTATACCTTATATTTTTGGAATTTAAATTATGGAGTAAGAAATTTACAAAAATACTGGTGAATTCTGATTACTGTAATCGATTATATCGATTGCACACAATCGCTGTAAGAGTGAGTGAGAGATGAGACCTATACGTAGGCATAGACTATAGCCCGCAATCTAGACGCAACCACTAAAACGAAATTTCAGTCGACTAAAAACTATCGACTAAATAGTCGATAGTATGTAGCGACAAAATAGTAACTAGTCGATAGTTTAATTTAGTCGATAGTGCCCATCACTACCCTGGGCCACCCCCAACTTTTCACCGAGCGGTCACCCATCTTAGCGGTGACCAGCGTCCCCGTTGTTTAACTTCGGTGATCGGACGAGAACCGGTGCTTGCAACGGGGCCACGGTCGTTGACTGTGGTGACGCGACAGTCGGTATGTCACAAATCTCTGTTGAGCCACTCATATTGGCTGCATTCAATGTCAAGGTATGTAGACTGTGTATACAAATTTTCATGAAAAATTGTAATTTCTTATCCAAAAATGTAGCAATAAAAGTTAATTTTTAACATATCTTTCAAACAAATTATTTTTTTAATCAGTTCACACGGAAAGATTCGCCATTCAAAGACGCACAAATTGGATGTTCACATTTTTGTCTAGGCCTAATACTTTCGGAGATATTCAATAAAATGGATTTTCCACCCCAACTTCGAGAGCTATTTTCACCCCCTTAACATGAATGTCGGCCTATTGGATATGGGTGTAAGTAAGTGAACACTGGTTCTTTTAAAGTAAAATTAGCCTTTATTTCACGGCGCGGAAGGAAGCTCTTTACTACGAGATGTCTTAGCTTCGACTGACCTTTTGGAAGGGGAGAACCGTTGGGGTCCCCAGAAAGGAAACCAGAGTCCCTTCGTATCTGCAAACTGTTTAGGTTAGCCCCCCCACAGTTCGGCACTTGAAAGAAAGTCTACTTCCGAGAACGTTCTATTGATACTTTGTAATCTCTGTTTAAGAATACGACTCTGAGATCGTTGATTAATTTTTGTAACTTTGTTGATAATCCAACACGCCCCCTCAAAAATAAATCAACTCCTCTCAAATAAGATTAAACAATACAATACACGTTATCTGATATTATTCTATATATATATATATATATATATGTCTCATAAATTACGATTGAATACTAACCTAATTACAAATTAAACTTTATAATAAAATAAATTGCAAAGAGATTCCTTTCTTGCCGTTTTCTGGGAAATTACAAATGGTCCAACATTTGTTGCCAAGGATTAGGGAAACCCATAAAACCTAATCAGACCATATCAAAACTGTATACTATTAAAACTATAATATATTCATTTCAATCTTATTTCTAAAATTTTTTTTTTTTTTTTTTTTTTTTCATTACATAAAACTTGATTTACTCTAAGCCCAACTTTGTCCTGAATTCCATAAATTTAGGTGCTGGCAATGGCTTTGTCAAGACGTCAGCTACTTGATTTTCTGTGGAGACAAATATCAATTTAATAATATTCTTCTCAATTTGCTCCCTGGAAAAATGATACTTGATATCTATATGCTTCGATCTCTTGTGATTACTTGGATTATTTGCTATGCTTATACAGCCATTATTATCTTCGTATATTACTATTGGCTTTGAAATATCCATACTTATGCTGTCCGCTAAAGATTTTAACCATAAAGCTACTCTGGTGGCTTCAAAGAGGGCCATATATTCTGCTTCAGTAGAAGATGCAGCCACAGATGCTTGTCTTTTTGTTGACCAACAAATTGTGCATTGTTCAAATAATTTGAATAAGTATCCCGTTGTACTCCTTCTGTCATTTTCATCATGACCGCCCCAATCAGAGTCGGCATATCCACTTATAATTTCATCATAATTTGCTCTCACATATACTAATTTAATATTAATTGTACCTTTAAGGTATCTTAATACTCGCTTTAAATTCTGCCAAAGTTCTTTATTATTTTTATTCGTGTATCTACTTAATATATTTATTGCCGCACTCAAATCGGGCCTTGTACATAACATTACGTACATTAGACAACCGATCAGATTACGGCATGGTGCTTCTAATTTTTCTTCAGAGTTTAAAGCTTGATAATCTAACTTGCTTGGCAAAGGTGCACTAACGGGGTTACATTCATTCATATTAAATTTCTCTAAAACAGTTTTAATATATCCACTTTGATCTAGGGTTATTTTGTTTTCATGACGTTCAATTCTTATTCCTAAAAAGAAACTAATATCATTTAAATCTGTCATTTTAAATTTATTCATTAAATAACCTTTGAATTTAGTCATTGTTTCCAAGTTTGCAGTAGCAATCACAAGATCGTCCACATATAGTACAACGTATATATTTTGCAATACATTTCCTTTATCTAAGATATAAATACAACGGTCGACTGATGAACTTCGGAAACCCATTTCTACCAGACTTCTGTCAAATACTTCAAACCAACATCTTGCTGCCTGTTTTAAACCATATATTGCCTTATTCAACTTGCAAACTTGGTTGCTTTCGCACGTAATTCCTTGAGGAACTTTCATATAAATCTCCTCCTTTAATTCACCATTTAAAAATGCAGTCTTGACATCCATATGGTGTATCAATAAATTAAACTGATTAGCAAAAGCAACTATAAATCTAAAACTAGCCATTCTTGCGACTGGTGCAAATGTTTCATTGTAGTCAGTTAAATATTCCTGACTGAATCCAGGTGCAACAAGACGTGCCTTGTATTTCGACGGGTTACCGTGTTCATCGCTCTTAATTGTAAATATCCATTTACAGTCGACTATGTTTATACCTTTAGGTTTTTCAACTAATGTCCAAGTTTTATTTAACAGCAGCGAATTGATTTCACTGTTTATTGCTTGTTTCCAATGAACAATATCATCCCTACTTTCAATCTCTTCAAATGAATTTGGTATGTGATTTACAAAAGATTGTGCACACATGATAATGTCATTTTGTGTGTCACTTTCATTGTACGAAATATGAGATCGTTGCTTAATCCTGTCACTCCTTCTAGGTTCGATTTTCTCTGCTATCTTATCTTTATCATTTTTAGAACAAGATTCATTGTGCACATTTGTTTCTGTTACAAATTTATTTGGGTTTTCATTTAACTTTTCTTTCGAATTTACTTTTGCTCTCGACTTTAATACATCTGATTTATCATTATCAGATTTATAAAACAATTCATCTATTTCCACTGATTTTGACCTAATGTCAGATGCATCAGTTTTACTATAGATGTTTCCATCGACCTTTTTAGGTCTCGTTCCTGGTCGAGTTTCTAAGTAATTCGTTTCATCTACTATTACGTCTCTAGCTACAACGTATTTTTCATTATCCACGTCCCACACCTTATAACCATTCGGTTCATAGCCAAGTAAAATTCCTTTCCATGACTTTTCATCAAATTTTGTTTTTCTGACTTTATTATGAACATAAACAGTTGAACCAAAAATTTTTAAATACTTTAATTTAGGCTTTTTACCGTGCCATAATTCGAATGGAGTTTTATTTTCTTTTAAAGCTTTAGTCGGGGTCAAATTAATTATATAAGTTGCAGTAAGCACTGCATCTCCCCAAAACACTTTATCTAGACTAGCACCACTTATCATCGTACGTGCTTTTTCTGTAATTGTCCGAACCATGCGTTCGGAAATACCATTCAATTGAGGTGTTCGTGGAACCGTTAAATGAAAACTGATACCCTTTTGCACACAATAATCTTTCATCTCATTTGATAAGTATTCTCTACCGTTATCAGAATATAAATTAACAATTTTCAAATTAAAATGAGCTTCACTTTTTGCAACAAAATCTTTGAATGACGAAAATACATCTGATTTATGCGTGATCACGTATGTGACACAATAGTGAGTAAAATCATCGACAAATAATACAAAATAATTCTTATTATTAACGGTAGATGGAGTGATAGGTCCGCAAACGTCAGTATGAATGATAAACAATGGTCGTTTTATATGACTTTTGTCCTTAGCTTTTTCAAAACGTAATCTTGCTTGTTTACCATTTATACAAGCTTCACATAAGCTATCATTTGGTACAACATTTTTAATATGTTCTATGTCGTCGACCATTTGTTTATCCCTCAACTGTATAAACTTTGCCTTTCCAATGTGTCCCAATCGTCTATGCCACAGTTCATAGTTATTTTTGATGGCATTGTGAACTCGTGAAAGACAGTTTACTATTTTTCTATTAATTTTAAATTCAATGCATGTTAAATTCTCTAAGGGCTTACCACTCATTACCAATTTACCATTCCTCGTTATGTGGACCCCTTCCTCATCGAAACTGATGCACAACCCTGCCTGCTGCATTTTTCTCACCGACAGTAAATTGTACGGGACGTCCTGGCAGTAGAGGACATCTTCCAGAACACCCTCGATCCCAAGGTTGCTCGTCACCTTGATGTTGCCCTTCTTTGTCGCCGTTATGAACGTTCCGTTTTTGGCAACTGAAATCCTTATGGGTGGCTGCAACGTGTAATAGGTTGTAAAACAGTCATCCCTGTTTACAAGATGGTCCGAGGCCCCTGAGTCGAGTAGGAATGTCAAGTCTTCCGTTCCTTTGTTTTCCAGGTTTCCTGCCATAAACGCGAAACCTTCAGCCTCTACCTGCGATCCGCTCGGTTCTGTCACTTGAGTCGTTTGTGCCGTCCTTTTCTTATCTTCGTGGTATTGCTGACTCCTCTTGTAATGGAAACAGTCCCGAATTTTATGTCCTTTTCTTCCGCAGTGATGACATTTCATATTTCCCATTCGATTAATTTTAAAGGACTGGTTCGGCGTATTAATTTTATTGAACCTTTTATTATTTTGAAAAACCCTTTTCATTCCTGTATTATTTCTTTTAAAATTGTGTACTCTATGTGCTTGAAGAACTTTCGTACTTGTGGGATTACTTTCTGTTTTCAATTTTACCTCATGGTCTAACAAGCGCGCCTTAACGAAGGCTAATGTTAAATTGTCCTCAGACAATGTCTCAATTGCAGTTATTACACCGTCATATACGGAAGGTAAAGTTAACAATAAATTCGACACTTTATCAGCCTCTCCCACGTTTGCACCCGCGGATAATAGTTCCGCATTCAAATCGTCGAATACGGTGAAATGTTTTGCCAATGGTGTATCACCTTCTAATTTTAGGCTTAAAAGTTTCTTTCTTAACGCCAATTGCGTCGCGAGGCTTTTTCGCTCGTATATAGCATCTAAGCTTTTTATTATTTCCCGCGCCGTGCTCCCAGTGTGTGCGAAGCCCAAAAAGGAATCGGACAAATACTCTATTATTGTATTCTTCGCGATTCTTTCAGCCTTAATCCACTCGGTATTTAATCTTTCCGGAATGTTCTGATCTATTACTTTTATCACATCTAATTCGTTCAGTAGTGACCGAATTCTTAACTTCCATAGACTGTATCTCTCACCATCAAAAGGTTTAATGTTCCTTCTCATTCTCAAGTTGTCCATGTTCAATTGTATTCAGCACTATATATATGTACACTAAAATGTTTTAAACAGTTAATTAAATGTCACTAAAGTAAACGTCACTATGTTAGATAAATGTCACTAATTAAATATCACTAAGTTAAACGTCACTAGTCCTAAATATACATATGTGCTTATATGTTTTAATTAAAAATAACTTAACTATAGTTTATAAACACAGTTCACTAAATTACGAGAGTATTTCAACATTAACTGGGCCCATAACCTATTGGATATGGGTGTAAGTAAGTGAACACTGGTTCTTTTAAAGTAAAATTAGCCTTTATTTCACGGCGCGGAAGGAAGCTCTTTACTACGAGATGTCTTAGCTTCGACTGACCTTTTGGAAGGGGAGAACCGTTGGGGTCCCCAGAAAGGAAACCAGAGTCCCTTCGTATCTGCAAACTGTTTAGGTTAGCCCCCCCCACAGTTCGGCACTTGAAAGAAAGTCTACTTCCGAGAACGTTCTATTGATACTTTGTAATCTCTGTTTAAGAATACGACTCTGAGATCGTTGATTAATTTTTGTAACTTTGTTGATAATCCAACACGGCCGCTATAAAAAAGTACGTGTCAAATATTTTTTTGAGTTCCATATCAAACCAAAATTTCACTCAAATCGGCGTGTTGCGATTGGGTAACACCCCTGTTAGAAAGATTTGTTTACGAAATGGCGGGTACAATATACAATTTTTTTCAAATTTATAACTGTCAAGAATTCTAGATAAAATTATGAATATTGCTCTTTTTACAAATTTTTCATGTACACCTGTCACACAGATTTCAAATGTACGTTTAGTAAATTTGTGTTAGCTAGTATCTGCCACAGTAAATATTTGGATATTAGTTCGTGATCATAGTGCAAAAGGTCCCACATTTGCACAGATCGATGCGTAAAAACATAACTAACAAGGGGACTGCAAGCTCTTCACCTTTCAGATTTAGTTGAGACTTTACAGCAGGCATGCACAGCAAGTAGCTCTCAGAGCGGCTCATCAGCTCCCAAGCGGCTCCCGTGCGCTCTCAGAGCCGTGACCTAGCTCGGACGTATGGAAGGGGAACCCACTACGCATGAGAGTGTAGCACACGTTCACGCGCACAAGCCAGCTCCGACCCAGCTCATGAGCCGAGTCGAGAGCTCCCGCTCCCAAATCGTCCAGTTGTGCATGCCTGCTTTACAGAGTTGTGGTGCCCGGAATTCGGGATTAACCATGTACGGAGAGGCAACAACCTCCGAAAGGTTATATCGACAAAATAAATTGTAAGTAGTTCAAGCGACAATAACCTCCGAAAGGTAACATCAGCAAAATCAATGTAAGCGTTACGGCGAGGCAGCGACCGCTGAAAATTCTAACTCAGCAAAACACATGTTATAAAAACTCTGGACACCACCCGGGCGACAGACATAAGTTGAATAAAGTTGGAAATCGTAACGTCGTGTTTGGTAAAAACAGTCATCACTCCCGAACAAATCCCGATCCTGGAACCTGACTGGAAGAATCCACATTGAAGCATTGTTGGAACCCGTCCGGGCACAACAATTTGGTGGCAGCGGTGGGATTCAGTCAGCAGTCTGAGGACTGACCTAAAGAAGTAACAACCGAAGGAAGAGGGCAGCCAACGGCCTGAGGACCGACTTCAAGGGATCACAACCTGAAGGAAGATTGGCACCAGCTGTCTGAGGACCAGCAACTTCGTACTCTCTTCAGGCGACACAGGACGGTACCAACGGGAGCCAGAAGGACTACAATTGCAGCAGTCGGAAGTCCGAGGACCAACGACCTGGCAGAACCAAGCGAAATGCGACATCTAATTCTGTAAGTGCCGAGACCACACTTGACAAAACACTACAAATCGAATAATTTTGTATGTCGGGAAAAAACGAAGATTTTAAGCCGTTGCGTTCACTTTATCGTAAACGTATCTCAAGATCATTTGAATCAGTATTCGATAAATTCCTTACCTTCACCGGAAAAGAGGAGCCGCGTTCGCCGTATTCCGATCCAACCACATCGCATCGAAAGCGTTTACCCGCGCCGTACATAAACCTAGACAGCGATCCGTCAAGCGATAGCGAATCTTACGATAACGTAATTACACAGAGGGAATTTCCTGTAAATATTGTAGACTTCAGCCTACTAGAAACTCAAAATATGGCAACCAGCGGTAGCGACCGAGCAACGGGCAACGTAACCGTGCTAAAAGCGCTCTCATTAGTAAAAGACTTCAGCGGGGAATCAGCTAGCGAACTAACCACCTTCTTGAAATCATGCGAGATCGCATTGGAGTTAGTACCCGTAGGTGAACAACCCCTACTATTGCGAGCAATTTTAGGGACCAAATTTAAGAGACGGGCAGCAATAGAACTAGAATATCGGGACATAGACAGTTTTGACGCGTTAAAAACACTATTACTAGCACTCTTTAAGGAAAAACGTTCGTTATGCGCTGTACAGTCAGAGTTTAATGCATGCCGTCAAAGAGATAACGAAAATGTCAGGGCATTCGCGGCAAGATTAGAAAAGCTAACGATAGAACTGTCACAATTAATATCAAAACCAGGAAACAGTAACATAGTCAACAAAGCGTTGGTAGAATCAGTAAACGAGCAAGCTATAAACGTCTTTAGTATAGGGTTGAAGGAAAAACTGAGAGTGATAATTAGATCGCGGACATTTGATACACTTAGAGCAGCGATAACTGCAGCCATCGAAGAAGAACAGGCACTAGGGCCGAACAACAGTCGTGGTTATGGAAATTATGGAGGTATTGGATTTACTAGAGACAGAATCGGAACAAGATATAACGAACTGAAGTGCGAAAGATGTCATAGAGAGGGGCACCTAGCAAAGAACTGTTATACGCGTCTGAGCATGCCGCGACCGGAAATAGCATCTAATCGTCCCGCGTTCAATCGACAAAGCTTGGGACCTCGACGGGAGATGTACCACACCACAGTAGTTTGCAACTACTGCAAGAAACCCGGGCATGTCCAGCGCGATTGTAGAACATTAATGAGAATCAACAAGGGGAAATACGAACTAGAAATAGCGAACAGGCGAGTAATTACCGACGTGACAGGTTCAGGAACACAGAGGATAGGTCATATAGTAACACAACCGGAAACAGACCTGGGCGAGCAGGCTCAAATGAAAGGCCAACTCTCGAATCTTACCAAATAAATTGCACCAGCGGAGGGAGCAAGTCAAAGAATATAGTAGAAATACAAGCAAGGGAAATAAAGTGTCCAAAAATCCGCATGCTGGTCGACACGGGAGCGGACATCACTCTACTCAAGTATAGTAAAATTATAGGGAAAGTGCGCACGACACGAGAAGTAGTAACCCTGAGGGGTATAGGAAACACTGAAATCCCTACCATCTGTAAAATAGAGCTTAATGTGAAAATAGGTACAAGGTTCGTTATGCACCCTTGTCACGTAGTTAAAGACGATTTCCCTTTACAAGTTGACGGAATACTGGGATACGATTTCGTGACTAAGCACAATGCAATAATTAGACCAGGAATACGTGTAGAAATTTTAGACACATATTGGCCATTAGTTCAGGACGAGATTATCATCCAACCACGAACGGAAACAATCATTCGAGCTCGCACAAAAGAGCAGGGAGACGGGTTAGTGGAAAAACAAATGCTAGAGCCGGGTATATACATAGGAAATTGTCTGACAAGCTCCGACAATGGCATGTGCCCGATACCTATAATAAACATGACGACTCGCGTGATCCAGTTGCGGCCTCCGACGGTGCAACTGGAGACGTTCTCGACAACACCAGATACTGACCTACGCGATAACGTCGGTAGCAATGAATGTGTCAGCAAAGCATCGTATGACATTCAAGTACTGAGCGGGAAGGATAGAATGAAGTCCTTACGCGACCATATCAAAACGGAAAACTTAAATGAAGAAGAAAAGGCAAGTTTAATGGAGCTATGCGAAAAATATAACGACATTTTCTATTTAGAAGGCGACAGATTAGGATTCGCGGACAAAGTAAGACACAAAATACGATTGATACCAGGCGCGAAACCAGTAAACGTAAGACCGTATAGACTACCACAAGTACACAAGGAGGAAGTGGACAAACAGGTCAAAGAAATGATAGAGCAAGGCATAATAGGGCCCAGTACAAGCGAATGGAATGCCCCATTGTTAGTAGTATCTAAAAAGCCCGACGAAACCGGAAAAAAAAGATACAGAGTAGTAGTCGATTTCCGAAAGTTAAATGAGATAACGATAGGAGACTCGTTCCCCCTACCTAACATATCAGAAATACTCGACCAATTAGGAGGAGCGAAATACTTTTCCACCCTAGATTTAGCGTCGGGTTTCCATCAAATCGCTATGGAGCCCGAGGATTGCGAGAAGACAGCGTTTTCTACTTCACACGGGCATTTCGAATACAAACGCATGCCATTTGGTCTTAAGGGTGCTCCTCCTACTTTTCAAAGAACCATGGAAGCCTTATTAGTAGGACTACGTGGAATAAAATGCTTCGTATACATAGACGATATAGTCATTCACGGACGCTCACTCAAAGAACACCAGGAAAGATTGGTACAAATTTTCGAAAGAATAAGGAAAAGCGGTTTGAAATTGCAACCAAATAAGTGTCAATTCTTGCGTAAAGAAACAATTTATCTGGGTCATGTCATCACCGAAGACGGCATTAAGCCAGACCCGTCGAAATTAGATGTAGTAAAGAATTACCCTGTACCTAAGAAAGCGAAAGAGCTACAATCCTTCCTAGGATTAGCAGGTTATTATAGAAAATTCATAGAAAATTTTTCAAGTATAGCAAAACCACTCACTCAATTATTGAAAAAAGATGCAGAATTCAGATGGACTGATCAAGAACAAGAAGCCTTCCAGATATTAAAAGAAAAACTGACGTCGGCACCACTGTTACAATACCCGGATTTCTCAAAATCGTTCACGCTAACGACAGACGCGTCGGGTAAAGCCATAGGTGCGATATTATCACAACAGCAACAGGCAAAGGACCTACCAATAGCTTATGCAAGTAGAGTACTTAATAAAGCCGAGATTAACTACAGCACCACGGAGAAGGAGCTACTAGCCACAGTATGGGCAACTCAGCACTTCCGTCCTTACTTATACGGAACTAAATTCACGATAGTCACCGATCATAAACCCCTCACATGGTTATTTAACGTAAAAGACCCGGGGTCTAGGCTAATTAGGTGGAGACTAAAGTTAGAAGAGTACGACTACGAGATCCGTTACAAGGAAGGAAAGACAAACCAAAACGCGGACACACTTAGTAGAATGTATGTTATCAAACGCGGACGCGGAAGGCCACGAAAGTCACCGCCACCAGATGATCCACAGGTAGTATCAGATAGCTCAGAGAAAAGCGAAATAGAATCTTCGGAAACAGACGAAGACGACACGACGGCTACGAACAAGGATGAATATACAGAAGAAAAAAGGAAACAAATATTATACGAATACCACGACACCCCATTAGGTGGACACATAGGTATGAAGCGGACTTTAAAACGCATACAATTAAAACACTCATGGCCCGGAATGAGACAAGATGTAGAAAACTACATATCGAAATGCGAAAAATGTCAGAAAAATAAGTTGCACAAATCAATCAAAGCCCCTATGATAATTACAGATACACCATCGGAACCTTTTGAAAAATGCGCGCTAGACATAGTAGGACCACTACCCGAGAGTAACAACCGGAACAAATATGTATTAACATTCCAAGATCTACTAACAAAATTTAGTAAAGCGATACCTTTACCAGACCAGGAAGCAAATACCATAGCCAAGGAATTTGTAACCAAAATAGTGTGCGAGTACGGAATACCCAAGAAATTACTTACAGATCAAGGGACTAACTTTCTTAGTCAAATATTTAAAGAAACGTGAAAACTGCTTAGAATAGGCAAAATACAGACGACGGCATATCATCCAGAATCAAACGGTGCACTGGAAAGAAGCCATAGGACACTAGCGGAATATCTAAAAAATTTTATCGACGAAGATCAGTCGAACTGGGATGAATGGCTCTCCTATGCAATGTTCACATATAATACTACGCCACACACAGCGACAGGTTACACTCCTTATGAACTCGTATTTGGGAGACAAGCCGAATTACCGACCGCGCTCGAACTCGCGCCGCAACCCGACTACACCTACGATCATTACGCTCACGAACTGAAACAACGATTACGCTCAACCAATACAATAGCGAGGGACACCATAAATAACAAAAAAATGCGCTCTAAGCAACATTACGATAAAAGGACGGTAGATATCAAATTCAAACCAGGTGATCGAGTACTGTTTCGCGACGACGCAGTCAGACGGGGGCGTTCGAAAAAATTAACACCGAGTTGGATAGGCCCATACACGGTAACACAAACACACGCAAACGAAAATTATACAATAAAAAAGGGACGCAGACTTCTACGAATCCACACTAACCGTCTAAAACACTTCATAGACTAATAACATAGTAAATCGTAGGATTACGCTAGGCGCAGCCGTATCAATAAGTTAGGAATAAGTACAGAGCTACCGCAGCATACGCTAAGCATTTAGTCTAATAGACCAATACACCATAGCAACCAATGCCTTGTACTCCACTTTGCAGAGTGCCACTTTTAATCATAAGAATAACGCACGGGATGCCACCGGATGAAGGCATTATCATTCAAAGGTTCACAGACCATCCAGGCATCTATTTCGAAGAACTCGGTAATCTACACATCTATAGAAGTACTTGGAAATTAGTCATTCACATAGATGTAACACCGTTATCTATTCGTATTGCTAAAATACAAACTGCGCTCAAAGATACGACGAAACAATGTACAAACACAGCTAACCACAGACTAAACAAATTTTGTAACCAATTTTACAACATATCGGGCAAAGAATTACAACAGATTTCTGCGAATCTCGAGTATGTACATCAAATAATAGGAACAACGTCACGAACACGCCGAGGATTAATAGACGGAATCGGACATTTAGGAAAAGTATTATTTGGTACAATGGACGCAAACGACAGACAAACGATAAGTAGACAGATAGCAATACTTAAAAACGAAGGTAGTACACTAAGAACATCACTACTAAAACAAATACAAATTGTAAATAGAAACATCGAACTGTATAACGAGTCCATCGGGAACATAAATCATAACGAACGTACACTGTTAAACGCCACGAACACACTTAGACAGTTACTACAAACGGAGACAAATAACGAAAATCTCCAAGCCGCTATAGACGAACAGGCCATAATTTTCGAAAACATAATCAAGGATCTAGCCGAAGACGTGAAAAACTTATTAGATTATATACAAGATATCAGGAAGGGAATCCTAAACCCAATAGTCCTCCCTCCCAAACAGATTATCGAATACCTAAATTCAGCCTTACCCAACTTACCGAAAGGCCTAAATTTCCCGATACCACTCACGATCGCAAATATCCACTCCTTATACGAATTAATCAATTTAGCAACCTATAGCACATCCCAGTCTATCACTACAGTTATCGAAGTGCCATTACTCAATGCGAAACAATATAAGGTAAATAAGGTATATCCCGTACCCACAAAAGTAAACGAATCACTCTACGCATATCTAGACACTACCGATACACTTGTAACAATAGATATAGCAAACTTAGATTACGTGCATATTAATAACAAAGAGTTGAGAAAATGTAAAATGATAGACAACAACTATCTATGTAAGTTATACCATCCTGTTTTTAAAGCATTACCACAAGGCCCTTGTGAAGTGCAAATTTTTACGAAATTAGTACAACAACCTAACAACTGCAACCTTAGATTCATAAACCTCAATCAGACCATTTTGATCGAATTAAATCAACCAGGAACGTGGATCTATGTTACACCAAAACCAATACATTTAGTAATATCATGCGATCAGTACCCCATTCAAAGCACATTAATACAAGATTCTGGCGTCATAGTAATTAAAGAAAAATGTACAATCTCTACAACCGAATTTACAATAGAAACAAGTAGAAATTATAAGGCGGAAACATACTTGAGTTATTTACCTATGCATAATTTAACAGTTCCAAATTTAATAAAGACCATTAATGTAACACAACTAAAACATATGGAACAATGTAAGCTAAAGAAAATAATTAAGAATCCAGATGAGTTACACGCAATAAGCAAAAGTTTAATAGAAGTAAGGGCCGACCTAGGTTCGGAAAATGAATTAACACCCGTAGAATATCACTATAGCCTTATCTCATCCTTTTCCCTAAGCGGAATAAGTATACTTCTAGCAATTGTCATAATTTCTTACATGTATGTTCCACGAATGAAATGTAAGCGAGGAAGTCAACAAAATGACCAACCAAGCGAATAATATTCATGTATACGTTATTATTATCATTATTTACGAGTTATTTATAATTATTCGTTGCGGTATCATGTCGCGCTTTACATATTTCATGGAAAATTGTAAGAGCACTCTCTCTAAGGGGGTAGGGATGTGGTGTCCGGAATTCGGGATTAACCATGTACGGAGAGGCAACAACCTCCGAAAGGTAAGCGTTACGGCGAGGCAGCGACCGCTGAAAATTCTAACTCAGCAAAACACATGTTATAAAAACTCTGGACACCACCCGGGCGACAGACATAAGTTGAATAAAGTTGGAAATCGTAACGTCGTGTTTGGTAAAAACAGTCATCACTCCCGAACAAATCCCGATCCTGGAACCTGACTGGAAGAATCCACATTGAAGCATTGTTGGAACCCGTCCGGGCACAACAGAGTTATAGATCTCGTTCCCCTGATTATGA
This sequence comes from Lasioglossum calceatum, assembly GCA_963966675.1. Lineage (NCBI taxonomy): Eukaryota > Metazoa > Arthropoda > Insecta > Hymenoptera > Halictidae > Lasioglossum > Lasioglossum calceatum. The sequence goes on along the minus strand of CAXAAD010000188.1, from coordinate 1,533,475 downwards.
ATATACCCCATTATAGGGGCAACTACCCAGTAATTTTCGAGATATTTGCAAATTAAAGTTTTATGGGTAGTGTTATTAAAGTTTAGTTTACTCTGTCACCAAGTAATGGTGTGGCGTAGCGACAGCGAGCTGAACTGCTGGGCCCGGGTTCGAGTCCCGTCATAGTAACTATTTTTTATACTTTTTTTTACTTACAATTAGTAACAGAGTGAACTAAACTTTAATAAAACTGTCCATAAAGCATTAATTTGCACATATCTCGAAAATTATTTGGTAGTTGCCCTTATAATGGGGTATATTCGTAATCAGGGGAACGATATCTATAACTCTGTAAAGTCTCAACTAAATCTGACAATGAGAGGTGAAGAGTTTGCACTCTCCTTGTAAGTATACAGTGACTCCCATTAATATTCGGACGCTCTCTCTAAAAAAAACGATAACTTTGTTAATATTGGACTATGCGATTTGAACTTTTTTGGGAAGCTAGATCAATTAGTTTACTACAGGATGTGAAAAGAAATTTTCACGATTAGCTTCTCTCCGTTCCAAGTTCCAAGGAAAATTTCCCAAGGAAACGTTCATAAATGCCCTATGTTCATAAATTTTTTGGCAGGTCAAAGGTAGGATACATATGATTTATATGTAGAGATCCACACAACGTACTTTTCAATGTGGGTTCACCTAAAAAAGTTGCGAAATACAACTTTTAGTATGTTCTCTGCAATTCTGACCAATTACAAATAATTGTACCAACTTTTAAAATAACATCCAAGTCGCAGGGTCCAACATTAAACAAGCCATCGCACAGGTAGGGTGTTTGGCCCGAAAAGTCAGGAAAAAAACTATTTCAGCGTTATTTCTGGGCTCAAGGTCGTAATATAGTAAGTCGTCCAATTCGCTTATCGTCAGCTGTAACATTATGAGATCGAAAACGCATTTCCACATTTCAAAAATCAAACTGGTTGGAAAAACTGGAAAAAATTATTTTTACATGTTAAAGTATGGTGAAATAATGTAATTTATTATTGTAATACTAAATATGTAGATAATATTAGTAAATAATATTGTTTTTATATATTCCTGCGCGTCCCCACCGTCAACGTTTTTCCACCGGAGTTGTTTGACGAATTGTTTCACCGTACAGTTAAATTCCTTAACAACGTATTCCCCACCTATTAGCACGTCGAACTCTGAAAAGTTCCAGGTAAAATAGTTTTTTAAATAAATGTTATATTCTGTCTTCGTGCCCACCGATATTCGGGACGGTATTCTCCCTCGGGAATACCTACCGACTTTACGGAAGCTTAAGCATCGGCATCTCCTGAGGTGTAGAGGGGAGTCAGAGGTTCTAGGAACCCCTGGGGTTCTTGGCACTTGGCCTTTGTTCGAGCATCTCGAACCGTCCTGAGGTTGCCGTAAAATCGGAACGCTAAACCATGAACACGTTAGACCAATCCGTTTATCGTTCCGTAGAGCCATGAATCGACCCTAATATTGTTGCTTGTTCCTTGAGGTGCAGCCTCTGCTAAAATGACTTTTCCTTCAATGTACGAGAAACTCTCGCACGGTAGCGTATACAGATCCTGCTGATGTATCGGTATCCTTATTTCATCACTATTTCCGAGAGTAGTATTTGCATAGGGATTAAATGTGTGCACTTCTATCTTAGTTATACGATTATCAGAGGTTGGCGTATTGCCAATGGCCAAAATGTCAGACATTATTGCTTTACAACAAATCCCAACGATTGTAGAAAACGTATATTCTGCAAGCTCAGGTTCTTCCTCGAGAATGGTGTGGTTGTCAGTCCCGAGGTTGCCGTAAAATCGGAACGCTAAACCATGAACACGCTAGACCGACACGATTATCGTTCCGTTGAACTACGAATCGACCCTTATGCGTGCGTGAGGCTGCATATCTACGAGATCGGCTTGCCATAGATCGTCATACCCATTAGGCCGGGCCGAAAAACACGAAAGTAAGCGTGGCGTTTGGCCCTAGTGCGGGAAAGTTGTGTTTTGGGGTCAATATGAACTGTGCAAAAGTTGGGCCCTGTGAGTTGATATCTTCTGTTCCGGCAAGAGCTTTGAATTTTCGAAAATTTAGTGAAATGGTATAAAGTGACTTATAAGTGAATGATCGAGGATATTCTCAACCAAATTCGATGGGCTTTGGATATTTTATGGAGTATAAAAAACTATTATAGACCCGTATTTTTTATTATCGGCTTATCTCGAAGTTTAGGGGTTGAAATTACCCCCGGTATATGAGATATATGAAAAAATGTTTCATACAAAAGGCCTCTGGTATTTTATACTCTTTGCAATAATGCATTCACTTTCTTAAAAAATGTCAAATTTGTTCACCCCGCCCCCGCTCCACTCGTTACTTTCGCAAATTTTTAATTTTTTGTAAATACAAAAATCCTGGAGCGTTTAATGTTAAATCCAATCATATATAATATAAGGTGATTACGATTAAATTTTCGAAAAAGTTTGTGTGCAGCCCTTTGCCCACCCCTTTAGTATAAGGTGACTCAGAACTCACCACGTGAAGGTGGCTGCACGAAGAGTTCCTCTCAAGCCCATCCCAACCAACCCTACCTTGTGGACTTTAAAAACAAAATTAGGGAAAACAATTATAAAAGGAAAAATATATTTTTAATAATGGGATTTGTTCTCAAATAGAGTCTCTTGCTTCATGGCCGATAACTCGGCTTGAAGCCTCCGTCACAAGTTTCACCATGCGTTCTACTGCTTGAGTGTGGCATGGAAAAACCTCAAAGTCCGAAGACTGAATAACTTCGTCCCGCATCATTTGGCTGAAGGACTCATTGTTGATATAATCAAGTGCCGGTGGTGAAGACACGACACAATTATACCAGTCAATCACGTCAATCAAGTATAACATGCCAATAATAAATTTTGAAGCATCTGATTATATTGACATGATTGACTGGGATAATTGTGTCGTGTCTTCTAGATTCTAGATTCTAGAAGGACGTGAACAGATTGGATCACCTGAAATACGGAAGTATAACATGCCAATAATAAATTTTGAAGCATCTGATTATATTGACATGGCTTTATTCGTGCCACTCTTGAGTCTCGTCAAAAATGCCTCTATTTGAGAACAAATCGCATTATTAAAAATATATTTTTCTTTTTATAATTTTTTTCCCCAAATTTGTTTTTAAAGTCCACAAGGTAGGGTTGGTTGGGATGGGCTTGAGAGGAACTCTTCGTGCAGCCACCTTCACGTGGTGAGTTCTGAGTCACCTTATACTAAAGGGGTGGGCAAAGGGCTGCACACAAACTTTTTCGAAAATTTAATCGTAATCACCTTATATTATATATGATTGGATTTAACATTAAACGCTCCAGGATTTTTGTATTTACAAAAACTTAAAAATTTGCGAAAGTAACGGGTGGAGGAACAAATTTGACATTTTTTAAGAAAGTGAATACATTATTGCAAAGAGTATAAAATACCAGAGGCCTTTTGTATGAAACATTTTTTCATATACCTCATATACCAGGGGTAATTTCAACCCCTAAACTTCGAGATAAGCCGATAATAAAAAATACGGGTCTATAATAGTTTTTTATACTCCATAAAATATCCAAAGCCCATCGAATTTGGTTGAGAATATCCTCGATCATTCACTTACAAGTCACTTTATACCATTTCACTAAATTTTCGAAAATACAAGGCTCTTGCCGGAACAGAAGATATCAACTCACAGGGCCCAACTTTTGCACAGTTCATATTGACCCCAAAACACAACTTTCCCGCACTAGGGCCAAACGCCACGCTTACTTTCGTGTTTTTCGGCCCGGCCTAATACCCATGCGTCGCGGAAAAATCCGTCTGGCGGGGGCATGCAGTTCCTACACCAATTGTGTCTTCTCTTTGCTCACGTTCAGGATTTAGGATTGAACAAAAGAAATTTAAAATGCATAAAAATAATCGCATGATCCGATCCATGAATTTTACATTGACATTGCAGTTGGTATCTTGCGAATGCATTCTCGCTGGAAACTGACATCTTTCAAAATATGTAAATATATTTATATCATTCGACGTAATGTATGGACTTTAACCATTATTTCTTTCAAAGCTTTAAGAAAAAATTGGTCACTCATTTCTGTTCGATGATGTCATTTTTGCAATTGTATCATACATCATCTCGAGCATGGGTTCATGTAAGAATTGGATTTTGGTTAGTATTTCTTCCCGTAGCTTCGGACAGTTGGTATCACATGCTTACAAAATATGTGTAATTTCTTTGTCCATGTATACCTTATTCACAGCATCGGCATCATTCGTCGGGCTTGTTAAACGTCCTATCTTTCGATCTCTCGCGTCGAAAGCATCACCATCGAGGCAAAGTGCGCTCCATCGCATATAATTCTTGCATATTTCACCATCTTTATTTGACTCGTTTCGGAGCATCGCACCGGACTTGTTGATAGGCATCATGAAAAGATACTGATGAACATGATCAGGACGGTCTTTAATTTATAATCAAGCCCGCTTCTCGGAGACCTGGCGTTCCTTTGTATTTTACATTATCGATAATTATATTATCTTCCATGTCTATGTCGAAATTCTTATCCCCAAGCATCATTGCATTTTTATCATACTACACACCATACACGTGGTCAGCCTGTTTTTTCTTATCTGTGAAAAAGAAGTTCAAATATTCCTGCGACAGCGGACCGAGATTCTGAGTCAAATATGTAATGGCTTCTTCATACTGTTCAGGATTCTCAGCAATTTCACGCATTGTCGTTTCGAGAATATTTTGGTCAAGTGCTTCTGTTTCGTCTGTCCATACTTCTTCTGCAGGAGGTTCGGAATCTGGACAAAGTCGTTTCGGTAATCGATTAGGTGTTGGTTTTAAAGGTGTTTCCGCACGTACTCTTTTCAATCCACGATACCGAGGTGTAGCGTTTAGCACAGGCGGCTTCAATCCGCAATATTGGGGTGCAGCGTTAAGCATAGTTGGTTGTTGTTCATGCAATGGTGATGTTGAATGTGTTGAAGCTGAAGGTGTTTATTAAACACAGGCGATTGCTGCTGATACAATGGCTCCGAAGATACCTCTTGATGAATTGGGCTGGGAATCGGTTTTTGTGTTTTCAATCAATTCTTTCAAAGGTCTTATCACAGGTTGCAAGCTATGTTCCAACACCGCATCAGTATCCATTTTTCCAGTTTTTAGTGCCAAATATTGTTTTCGTATAGCTGCACTCGTATTGGCAATCTCTTTCGTTAACACTTCTTTTTTCCTCTTTTCCTGCTTTTTTTGTTCAACAGAATTTTGCTCCATGTTGAATTGGGAGCGTTTTCAATGCCGTTCGTCACCCGTTCGTCACCCGTTCGATACACCGTTCAACTCCTGTTCGATGTCGTTTGACACCCCTTCAATAACCGTTCGATATCTGTTCAACGTCAATCGTGTACGTTCGATACACCCTCAAACTCCTGTTCGATGTCGTTTGACACCCGTTCAATAACCGTTCGATGCCATTCAACGTCCAACGTGTACATTCGACAACCTGTTCAACACCTGTTCGACACCCGTTCAATAGCCGTTCAACGTTGAACATGTACGTTCGACACCCGTTCGATGCCGTTCGATACCTGTTCAATGTTCCGTTCACAACGCGGGATAGTGGCCAAATGATACCATTATACTATGACATAGTCATCAAATCCACGTCGATATCGACCTTGTTACGGATAGAGAATATATTCCGTTCGGTTTCTCACAGGAATCTCCTCTAGATCGTCTCTGGCAGGAAGCGTCCTAGATAACCTTTCATATCGTAGTTGAACCTTTTAACGAAGACCGAGCTCTGGCCCGATTTAATTGAAAGTGACAAAAAACTAGAGTTATTAGTCTGGCTCTAAGCCGTAAGCACGATTAGATTATGAACAGAGCATTTCATTCATTGTAGGGTTATATAAACCCTTAGATTCTCACTCTCGCGGGCTAGTACTTCGGCAAACACGTATCGCGTCACGTCGTGCTGTATATCGGAAAGTCAACTGTTAGTGAGATCGGGCTAGAGTACCTTTCATATCAAAGTTAACCGTATAGATTCCGCGAGTTCGGTGTAAAATCTATTAGGCAGTGTTAAAGTTCTTTCCGAGTCCCCCGCATTGCCAGTGCGTCAGAACCGTGCATCATTGTTAGGTAATTCTTCTTTCTACCTTCTATTTCATTTAGTTCATTTCATTCGCGACAGTTACACAATTGTACCACAGATTCTTATAATTAGAATATATTTGTGTTCTTTGGTACTTAGTGCAAAGTTTATTAAACCCATTATTATTGTTCCATATCCTAATCTAGTAATTGAACGTTCCCACATGATACAACCTTACCGCTCGGGTTGTATCAATTAGATTATATTAGTTACGAGGCCTACTAACTATCCTAGTGACTCCCAGATTTCGCATCAGGTTCGTTCGCTACTTACCAATTGTCCAAATAGAGATTTTTCCTACCTAGTAGCTCCCCAGTTTCGCATTGGGTTCGTCCACGAAAACTATACCATCCTAGCGGCTCCCTGATTTCGCATCAGGTTCGTCCGCATCCTAACAGCTCCCTGATTTCGCATCAGGTTCGTCTGCGCGTCTTTCCTAGTGACTCCCCAATTTCGCATTGGGTTCGTTCACGAAGTTTCACCTTCCTAGCAACTCCCTGATTTCGCATCAGGTTCGTCTGCGTCTGACTCCATTCCTAGAGGCCCCCTGATTTCGCATCAGGTTCGTCCTCGCAGTCTATAATCCTAGCGGTTCCCCGATTTCGCATTGGGTTCGTCCGCGCACCTTAACTAACAAATTGATACCATATTCCTATGGTGACAACCCTTCGCCGGCCACTCGTTGCTACTCGCGGCCCGTAACAACCTCTATGCATAGGATTATCCTTGTCTATAACCACAAATCCATAGTTTTCCTGCCAACATTTTGCACACAGTTCGCTAAATTGCTCAAACGTCATATCGGTATTTACATGATCATTATACACATGGCGTAAATTCATACTATCCTGTTTGAATAGTAGTAGGAGATTGGTATTATCGCGAATCAGATGCTCTGGAATTCTTGCATATGATTGACAAAGATACAGACTGTCCACCTTTGAATGTCGACCCATGGAAAAGTACTCTCTAATCGCATCTTGCTTGTCACATGCTACGTCATCAAATATAAATATAGAATTCGGTAGAGCTTCGTTAGGTGGAACGACATCGCTATTGTGTGAAAAAGGAAAGTAACCAACATTTTTTACGGATGAGAGCAGTTTTTCCAAATATTGATATTTCGGCTGTTGCAACGACTTTGAATATACGTACACGTTCTCGAATCGCATACCATTGGGACTTTCCAACATGCTAATGACCACATTAGTTTTCCCGCAATTGGAAGGACCGCACACTATACCGCGTACAGTGTTGGGTAATAACGGTCCATGTCGTAGAACAGTTTTGGTAATATTATCAAACTTTCTGTCTGAGATCACTCGAATTTTCACGGTTGCCTTATGAACTGCATCGCGACTGTTGTAATAATAACAGATAAGTGTGGGTATGGGAAATATATATACAAACGTTGCCCAGAGATAACAATCAGTCTAGAAATGACTTCCATACTTGTAACACATACATATGCTCATCGATAGACAACCTATGAAAAAAGATTGTTACTCTTACATACGGTGGCGCGTAGCAGGTCTTCTGAATACCCTGATAAATAAATTGCCGTTTCAGTTACATATGCCCGGATATCAATTTTGTGGACCTGGCACACGGTTGCGCAAACGCTTGGCTCGCGGCGATCGCGGTATAAATCCATTAGACTCAGCCTGTAGAGAACACGACATTGCATACTCTCAAAACAATGATTTGACGAATCGTCACATATATCATATTTGCGAAGGACGCTACGTTAGGTGAGAAGATAGCTGCGTCAACTGTTTGGACTGCGATGAAAGCTAAGACGATGCTTGGGATGGAGATCAAGAAAAAAAGAACACTGGTAACGGTGGTAAGAAGAAGAAGAGGCGAACTCTACCGATAGCAAAGCGGGGAGGTTTCCTCCCATTCCTCTTACCTGCATTGGCTGCTATAGGGTCGCTAACCGGCGGTGCTGCCGGCATCGCGAAGGTTGTGAACGACGCTAAGGCTGCACAAAAACAGTTAGAGGAAATGCAGCGTCATAATCATGCTATGGAAGGTCGCGGAATTTATCTCACACCTTACAAGAAGGGTACCGGTTTAAAGAAAAAAAAATTTACTCTATGAAAAACTAGGGATACAACCAATGACAAATGTGCAGCTTGAAGAAATAGGAAGAAAGAATATACTGCATTTTCGCGGAGTATACATGCGCGATAGTCTTCCGACAAGAGCAAATGTAAATGAGAGTGGTATAGTAAACTTGGATGAAAGCATCGGTCCCGGCACACATTGGGTCGCATACGTGAAACACAATCATACCGTAAAATACTCTGATAGTTTTGGTAATCTACGACCACCTGCGGCGGAACTTATTGCATATTTCGGATTCTCGGCAAAAATTACTTAGAATCATACACGTTTTCAAAATTTCAATCAAACCATATGCGGGCAACTGTGTATAAAATTTCTTGAGGAAAACTTGTTATAAATGCACATTATCGATACATACAATTTCATTATGTGCTTTAACCCTTTCAGATAAACGTGACACCTTCATCGTTGACACTGACGTTAACGGGTAAGAGCAGTACGCTCGCAGTCCAGTACTTTCCCTCGATAGATTTGAGCAGTCACGAATACGAATTGGGCCTCGTGGATTTTGAAACGTTTAACACGATACCGAACGTTGATGTTAGCAATAATAAATTTTATTTCGGAGAAAATGATGAAGAAATTGTAATTCCCGAAGGATCTTACGAACTGGATGCAATCAATAAGTACTTGAAACGGGAAATATTGCGACGATATCCCACCAGACGTGATTCGGGGAACGACGACGAATACCCTCTCATCATACGTGCTAACAATAATACGATGAAGAGTGAAATATACTGCTCATATAAGATTAATTTTGAAAAACCAATAACATAGGATCGCTACTCGGATTTTCAGCAAACCGTATTCTCCCACCTAAAATGTGGTATGCGTCTGACGCTCCTGTGAATATCATAAGCATCAACGTGATCAGAGTGGAATGTAGCATAACAGCAGGATCATACAGTAATGATAAACCCGTACACATTATTCATGAATTTTCACCTAGGGTTTCTCCTGAATATAAGAACTCAGAAACTCCACCTCGAGTCATTTACCTTCCAAATCGACCAAATTATCGACCAAAACAATCGTCTGATTGATTTTCGTGGAGAAGAAATCACGGTTAGACTGCACGTACAACGGCGAACCCCGCGCATCTACGAATAAGTACTGTATTATGCTTGTGTATAACAAAACGGACGAACCTCTAATCGCAGCCGCTACAAAAAATACGTTCATCGATACAGTAAGTCGAACAAATTATCGCACCACACCATTCTCGAGGAAGAACCTGAGCTTGCAGAACATACGTTTTCTACAATCGTTGGGATTTGTTGTAAAGCAATAATGTCTGACATTTTGGCCATTGGCAATACGCCAACCTCTGATAATCGTATAACTAAGATAGAAGTGCACACATTTAATCCCTATGCAAATACTACTCTCGGAAATAGTGATGAAATAAGGATACCGATACATCAGCAGGATCTGTATACGCTACCGTGCGAGAGTTTCTCGTACATTGAAGGAAAAGTCATTTTAGCAGAGGCTGCACCTCAAGGAACAAGCAACAATATTAGGGTCGATTCATGGCTCTACGGAACGATAAACGGATTGGTCTAACGTGTTCATGGTTTAGCGTTCCGATTTTACGGCAACCTCAGGACGGTTCGAGATGCTCGAACAAAGGCCAAGTGCCAAGAACCCCAGGGGTTTCTAGAACCTCCGACTCCCCTCTACACCTCAGGAGATGCCTATGCTTAAGCTTCCGTAAAGTCGGTAGGTATTCTCGAGGGAGAATACCGTCCCGAATATCGGTGGGCACGAAGACAGAATATAACATTTATTTAAAAAACTATTTTACCTGGAACTTTTCAGAGTTCGTCGTGCTAATAGGTGGGGAATACGTTGTTAAGGAATTTAACTGTACGGTGAAACAATTCGTCAAACAAATCCGGTGGAAAAACGTTGACGGTAGGGACGCGCAGAAATATATAAAAACAATATTATTTACTAATATTATCTACATATTTAGTATTACAATAATAAATTACATTATTTCACCATAATTTAACATGAAAAAATAATTTTTTCCAGCTTTTCCAACCATTTTGATTTTTGAAATGTGGAAATGCGTTTTCGATCTCATAATGTTACAGCTGACGATAAGCGAATTGGACGACTTACTATATTACGACCTTGAGCCCATAATTAACGCTGAAATAGTTTGACTATGATCACTATGATCACGAATCTTTATCGAATGTACTATCAGAATATGTACTGTGGCAGATACCAGCTGACACAAATTTACTAAACGTACATTTCAAATCTGTCACAGGCGTATATGAAAAATTTGTAAAAAGAGCAATGTTCATAATTTAGAGAAGTCGGGGTGCCTACAAATTACTTGACAGTGAACACGAGCTGTCCGAGAAAGTGCCGAGTTCCAGCTCAATAGTAATGACCTGTCGTGAACCTCTCCATTGAGAACAGCCCCGGGAACGACACCTAAACAAATCGCGCCTATCATAAAGTTGCCGAATCCCCACCACAGCCGCGACCATAGTCCCAATGTTTAAACTTCGACGCTGCACGCTGCATAGTATGTATGGCCGCTGTAGCCAATAAAATTCGACAACAGTCGAAAATGCGTGTGAAACGAGGCCTGCCTCCTCCACTGCCTGGGAAGGCTTCTTCTCAGGCTCGCATCAATACAATGTCACCAGTTCGGAGTCATACGAGATGGCGTCTTGCCATCCCCTACAGTCGCCTAGTAGTGGGCGGTAACGCTGTTCCCCTATCGCACGTACCGGGCAATCTATTGGACTACTCGTTGGACATAAACAAGTAGAAAATGTTTGTCACTATGTGAAAGGTGTAATTTTAGGACAAACGCTGTCGGCCCTTATTTCAGAATGTCTAAAGCAAAGAGGATTAGATAGAGGCGACACACAGTGGGCCGGATTGCGAATTCACGCGACATTTGTGAATAACTTTCGACTCATAAGAGATATCGCAATGAAATTTGACATGCATATTTATTAATATAATTCCTTATTAATGATGTATAATATGATACGTTTTTTGTCTGTTTAATCACTTTTTTATTAATATTGTAAACAATTTTATTAGAGAATATATAATAAATCAAACATAAAACTTATTTTATTATGTAAATAAAATGTAATGCTGTAAATAAAAAAAAATAAGTTAGTTATTGCATACAACATAAAAGAATAAAGTGCATAAAGTAGAAATATGTATTGTAAAACTTACGCGTCATGTATTCTGTCGTGTCATACTTCTCGTACTTAAATAGATAATAATTTTATAGTAATAAAAATAATTATAATAATAACACTGTCCAACAAATTTCAACTTTTTTTGTATTTCGATTCCCACTATGCGATTCTTGTAGAGTTTTTCGCGCTGATTCCGAATCTGGCCTTAATTTTTCTCCTATACGTACAGTTTTTGAGAAAATGGAGTTTTAAAAAAAGACATATTTTTCAACTTTGAACAAATATTGTGATGTTATTATAAAAGATATTGAATTGTTCTTTACAGCAAAAGATTCCTTAGACTTTCCCGAATACAGTTGTAACGAATGCAGTTCGGGAGATAATGCCGGCTCAGGCGGTCGCCAAGGTTCCTTGGCCACGAATGAGTAATAGTCAGGTGTACTTAAATAAACCGAGTTTATTTGCGTCCCTTAGCCTAAATGACAGTGGTCGCCCTCGCTGGGCTGGCGTACATGTTACGCGGCGGTATAAGTAGCGCGGAGTCGCGGAGACTAGGCGCGGCGGTACAGGTATCGCGGAAACTACGCTTGGCGGTACAGGTATCACGGAGTCGCGGTGACTAAGCGCGCCGGTACGGGTATCGCGGAGTCGCGGTGACTAAGCGCGGCGGTACAGGTATCGCGGAGTCGCGGTGACTAAGCGCGGCGGTACAGGCATCGCGGAGTCGCGGTGACTAAGCGCGGCGGTACAGGTATCGCGGAGTCGCGGTGACTACGCGCGGCGGTACAGGTATCGCGGAGTCGCGGTGACTAAGCGCGGCGGTACAGTTATCGCGGAGTCGCGGTGACTAAGCGCGGCGGTACAGGTATCGCGGAGTCGCGGTGACTAAGCGCGGCGGTACAGGTATCGCGGAGTCGCGAAGTGTGGTCCGATGACCCTTAATCTAGACGCGGTATTTACAGCGGGCGGAGTCGCGAAGTGTGGTCCGATGACCCTTAATCTAGACGCAATATTTACAGTGGGCGGAGAGGCGAGGTCCGAAGACCTACGACTCTGCGCGGAACCGCGGAGCGGAGAAATTGGTCGGAGGATCGGAGATCGGCGGGGCGGAGTGAAAGGATCTACCCTTGTGCAAAGGCGTTGGCCACAAGCGTCGAGGTAGTCGGGAACGTACCCACTGCGAGGGCGTGGGCCACACGAGTGGGACTGGCGGAGAAGGATATCCCTGAGCGTTGGCTACGGGGATCGGAACACACGGTAGTATAGGGGCGTTGGCCACGAATACTTATCGTCGGATCGGACAGGAACGGCGGAACGGATACGGCGGTACGTCGGTAGGAAGAGTCTGGCTCTCGGTTGCTGCGTAAGACTGCGTTCGTGGAGTAGCCACTAGTAGCGGTCGATCACTGCTCGGAGATCCCGACTCCCTTCCCCAGCTCCGCGGCCCGTCTTTATACCCTCGCGGGTACATCTTCACTCGCGAGAAACCCCGAGTCCGCGGCGGCCATCTCGCGGTAGTCGCGGCATTCTCGCGGCCGCTGCTACTCGCGGGTTTCCGAGAAGAGAGGAGTCTCGCGCCTTTGATATATTCGTTACACAGTGATATATAATATTGATGCATTATGATTGTTTAAACATGTTTAAACAATCATTAAAGAGATTTCATGCATTTGCAGCAAATGCAAAATTGGTGTTTTTAAATTATTTTCATCTCTCTACTGTCTTAATATGAACCTACTCATTTTTGCTGCAAATGCATGAAATCCGCAGTTTAGTGATCGCATTACCTGATTGTTGTGATTTGTGCAGCATTACAAGGGATATGGCAATTGTTATTAGTGCATAATTATGTGTTGACAAATGTGAACAGTGATCGTGAGTGTGGTAAAATTTCAAGGCATCTGTGTGAAATAAACATACGAATTATTTATCGATTCGAAACTGAAAGTGAAATTCTGGATCGTCGACTTGACCGCGCATCCTTTACGGCCTTAGGTCTTAGGTTTTAGTATACCAACAATCCATCACCAGCTGTGCAGTTCGTCGACCTGGCCGTACGTCCCTTAGCTTTCGGTACTGTCGTATACCTGAAGACATCTGTGCAGTTCGTCACCGAGTGACCCAGTGACACACATTTCGAAGCAGCAAATTGATTTACGGCTGAATACATGAGTTTTTCATTCAAACAGTTTCTGCTTCTTCTCTTTTTTTACGATTATCTCGTAAACTAAAGCCGATCGCCAAAAAGTTTAAAGGTAAATGTTGTTCAGAATCATGGTCTTGACAACATATCCAAAGCTCATCGAAATTGGAAAAGATTCACATAATCGAGAGAAACTCTTGTTCGTTGCGATGCACGGCGCACCACCGACACTCGCCTGTCGGCGCGGCGGGCGAGGGCGCGCTCTGATTGGTCCGTGTTTTTCGTTAATAACTCCTAAACAAAGCCGCGGCGGCCATGATTGTTAAGGAAAATGTCGCTTAGAATGGCGTCAGCAACCACCCATTTTCGGCTGTTGAAGGAGTTTTGGGACACCCTGTATATACTATACAGGTATTAATATTAGAAATATAAATATTCAGTAAATGATATTTAAAGGATAAGATAAACAGTGATCTGATTGGGTTTTTATACCGGGTTTTCCCCAATCCTTTGCAACGAATGTTGGATCATTTTTGAATATATACCCTGTTGTGCTTTTACGGTCAAGTTCATTTCCTGCCCAATCAGAGTCTACATATCCGACTAGAATGTTTTTATAATCATTTCTTCTATAAACTAAGCGGTGTTTCAATGATCCTTTTACATATCTTAGCACTCTCTTTAAACTTTGCCATAATTCTTTATTATTCTTAGTCTGGTATCTACTGAGTAAATTAACAGCTAAACATAAATCGGGTCGTGTGCACAACATAGCATACATTAAGCAGCCAATAACATTTCTGCACGGTGCCTCATGATACGCGTCTGAATTTAAGGCCTTGTAATCTAATTTTTCAGGCATCGGAGTGCTTACACCATTGCATTCATCCATACTGAATTTTTTTAGAACATTTCGCAAATAGACATGTTGGTCTAAAGTAATTATACCTTCCTTTCTTTCTATATTTATTCCCAAAAATAATCTTACTTCTTTCATATCTGTCATTAGGAATTTGTTTTTCAAGTAATTTTTAAAACTTTTCATTGCGTGTTCATCGTAAGTTACTATCAGAAGATCATCTACGTACAAAATTACATATATATTTTTGCAAATGTGATCTTTGTTAAGAAAATATAGGCACCGATCAACCGAGGAGCTTTGGAAACCGTGCTCTTTAAGTATTATGTCAAACGTTCGTACCAGCATCGTGCCGACTGTTTCAAACCATATAGAGCTTTATTTAATTTACATACACGACCTTCTTTTGTATCAATGCCTTCCGGGACACGCATGTAAATCTCCTCTTTTAATTCACCATTTAAAAAGGCCGTTTTAACATCCTTTTGATGAATTAATAAATTATTTTGATTTGCAAGGGAAATAAGCATTTGTTCCGACGCAGAACAATGGTCAACACGAATCGGTATTCTCGAACGCGAGAAAGACAGTCGAGAAAGAGCAGCTGCGGATTTTCTGGCTTGCATGTTTATTACATCTGTTTTCCGTTGCAACCAAACTCCGTCGCGGAAAGGAGAAACCGTTAGTCTAATATATCAACGAACCCTCATTCACGAATAGTTTGTTACCATTTGCTGTAGAAAGTTTCGGAACAAAGACATCCTTCTTCGCTCTCAAGGTTAAATTCCATTGCATTCCGAGCCCCTTTTTTTATGACTTACTCTCGACGTGCAGTAAGGGTCCGCCGGCATACCCGCGCGGCTGAGCTCGGTTCCAGGAAAAACAACAGTCCCCAATGTCGGGGTCAGGTATCGCCCCACTTCGCGCGCAGATTAGTTTTCCTTTAAAATCGACTTCGAAGCTCTCGAACAATCACGACCTTCTCGATTGGCTTACGGAGTTCCTCTATGCCAATCCTAAGACGTTCTGACCACGTGCACCCTCGGACAAACTCAAGTCACCAATAAGGACAGTCAAATGACTCCACGCGGATCATTTGCGACTTCCTCCAGACTCCAAAAACCGCCCTCTTTTCCCCCAAGAGGCATCCTTTCCTCAGGCAAACGATCATTCGGAACGAGTCCGCTACACACTTCGTTTCAAGCTTTCGAGACAGTGATATCGTTTACTCGGTCCTAGCAGTCAATACAGTGTAAACTCAAGTTCAGTGATCCATCAAGTGCCTATCTTCTTGTATCATCCAAATACAAGCGAAGAGACTTCTAACTTCTTGTGCCTGCAGCCAAGACGAGTGATAATACGGATCGACAAAGTGATCCGCGCGCGTCTAAGGCAAGATCTGTTGGGTAGCCTTACTGACGAGTCCTCCAACAGATCTAGGACGAAACGCGATTCCTTCCAATCAACCCAACCTTGAACTAGCTATCCAATATTAATTTGGCGGATAGTATTCTCCTCTTCACACACCCAACACGCGAACGGTTCCTTTCTGAACTTTTACTATCTATCGTGAACGCGGAGAAACAGCATTCGAAAAGTCGTGATCCGCGCAACTGGCGCGAAGGTTTCATTATAGTCGAGTAAATATTGTTGACTGAACCCTTTGGCGACTAATCTTGCTTTGTATTTGCATGGATTTCCTTTCTCATCCATTTTAATATTAAAAACCCATTTGCAATCCACAATATTTTTATTGTTTGGACAGGGAACTATATCCCACGTGTTATTATACGCAAGGGAGTCGATTTCTTCCTTCATCGCTTTCTCCCACTGAATTCGATCACCACGGTCCTTTAACTCATTATATGATTTGGGAACTTCGAGAGTTGCTGACAGTACATTGGCATGACAATCATGCTCGTCGTTGTAATTTACATAAGGTTTATTTTTAATTCTTGCACTCCGTCGCAACTCTTTTTCTTCAGAATCAACTTGAGTGTTTGCATTTGAGTTATTTATTTTATCAGACTCATTTACATCACTCTTTTGACTCTCGCTGATTTTTGATTCTTCATCAGGTTTTGATTTATCTAATTGAGTACCTACTTCTTCAAAATTGTCTATGCGTACAGTAGGTCTTGAGATTTTAAAGTTAACCTCATCAAAAACGACATCACGTGCTATTATGAATTTACTTGTATTCACGTTTAGTATTTTATATCCGTTTTTTACATAACCAACAAATATGCCTTTAAACAATTTTTTGTCGAATTTACTTTGCCTGTTTTTGTCATGAATATAAACGGTGCTGCCAAAGATTCTTAACCAATTTAATTTTAGTTTTTTATTATGCCAAAGTTCAAAAGGAGTTTTATTCTCCGCAATGGCTTTGCTTGGGGAAATGTTAATTAAGTAGGCTGCTGTTAAAGTAGCCTCTCCCCATAACTCTTTGTTTAATTCAGCACCGTGAATCATTGCGCGAGCTTTTTCTAACAAAGTTCTATTCATTCGCTCTGCTACAGAATTCTGCTGAGGTGTATACGGAACATTCAAATGATATTGGATTCCTCTCTGTACGCAAAAGACTTTGAATTCATTGGATAGGTATTCTGTCCCATTATCGCAGTTTAAATAAGCGATTTTTAAATTGAAGTGTGATTCGCTTTTAGCTACGTAATCGTGAAAAACTCTAAACACTTCAGACTTGGAAGTGATGAGATAAATGACCGTGTAATGTGTGAATTCGTCTATAAATGTCACGAAATAATTTTTATTATCAATTGTCGAAGGCCTGATCGGTCCACATACATCAGAATAGACAATGAACAAGGGTCTTGTAATATGACTTCTGTCTCCCTCTTTCGAGAAAGGCAGACGTGCTTGTTTTCCAAAAATACAAGCTTCGCATAAATCTTGCGTGGGATTTATTGATTCTATCTGTCTTTTATCATCTATTAAATTTTTTTGTTTCATTTTGATGAATTTTGAACTTTCAATGTGCCCCAATCGTTCATGCCATAATTTATACGCATTTGAAGCCACAGCATTATTTACATATGTTTTATTCTCCATATTTTTATCAACTGTGAATATTACGTATATTAGATTGTGAATTGACTTACCAGTAAGGATGGTTTTATCACCTCTTTTTATTAAGACGCCTCCAGTTTCGCCAAATATAACGCACATTCCGGCTTCCTGAATTCGGCGTACCGATAACAGGTTATACGATACCTCGGGTGCGTATGTTTTATACGTTCTCCAAGACTCCGGCTACCCCTAAATTTGCTGTTACTTGTATTGAGCCGATCTTCGTCGCAATAATTTCTTCTCCTTTCTTTGCGACTGAAATCTTGATGGGTTTCTCCAAGGTGGATAGCGTCATGAAAACATCATTTTGCTTTACCAAATGATCCGTAGCGCCTGAATCAAGTATGAAGTTTATCTTCGTTGAATCATCTTTTCCGTTGAGGGCTTGATCTCCTGTCATGAATGCAAAACCTCTATTTTCGTCTTGCATTTGTACTGTTTGAATTGTACGCTGGCGATCTTGTGTGAAGGAATTCTTGTAATAAAAACAATTCTTCTTTTCATGATTCCGCCTACCACAATGATCACATTTTTGATTTGGGTTTTTATAAACCCTTTTATTTTTAAAATCGTGGTTTTGTTGATTATTATATGGCCTCTTATTGAAACTAACTCTGAATCCTTTCTTCTTTATTTTGTGATGATCACTTTTTGTTTCACTTTGTAACACTTTCGTGCTTGTTTCACTCTTTTCACCTCGTAATTTAATTTCATAGTCTAATAGTTTTATTTTCACGAAAGCGAGGTTTAACCTGTCATCAGATTGTGTTCGAATTGCAGTGACAACAGTATCGTATGAGTTTGGCAAAGTTAATAGTAATCTTGCGACTTTGCTCATCTCTTTCATCTTCTCACTTGCAGCTTCCAATTCAACGATCATTTCATCGAAGAGTATAAAATGTTTTACAAGCGGCATATCTTCTTTAAATTTGAATCCTAATAACTTTTTTTCGATAGCTAGTTCAGTTGCTAAACTCTTTCTCTCATATATATATATATATAAATTTTTATTTGATCCCCTTGGGGTTACAAATTTACAACTTCACCTCTCTTCACACTCGCCATATACATAAACTTACTTACTATATCCTTATATCTAACTTACATCTAACCTTAACCTAATACACGCGCGGAACGCACGAGAGAGAGAGCGACAAGCACAGATATCCAAACATGTACCTCCTAACTTTTACAGAGCCTCTGTTCACCCCGAGTCTCGCCCTCGCACCCCCTATAGACCCCCCTCCCCTAACCGCGGACTCCCTTTTCCGGTCGATCATATTCAACCCACTCATACCAATCACTCCCATTCTCCATTCATCTATCATCCTCATCCATTCCTCCCCTCCACCTTTATCCTCTAGCACTTCCCACATTCTCTCCTGCCATCCTTTATCTTCATCCACTCTCATACACACTTCCCACACATGCTCCCACGTTTCGTTATCCCATCCACACATTCTACATTTTCTCCTGTCCTCACTCAACCAATATCTCTCTCCCAACATCTCATTCCCTAACCTAAAACGTGCTACCCTCTGCCACCTACTCTCCCCCCCACCCTTTCTTTAGATAGCCCGGCAAACCCTCCCCCTTTATCCTCCCATACCATTTATTGGACCTAGAGTTTTCTATTCTCTCCCACCTATCCTTCCTTTGCCTTTTCCCCTCTCTTTTTACAATCTCTCCACTTACTGCTTCATTACTCCCCTCTCCCATTTCATTCCACTCCTCCATCGTCCACCCTTGCCCCAATATAAATTCCTCTCCCTCCCTTTCCCACCCGTCCCTTATTCCTCCCCTCCTATCCCTCCTCCTTATCTCTTCCCAACATGCCCTCGCTAGCTCCCCCCCTTTACCCTCCCCTAACTTCTTCTCATACCCCCACGCCCTTACACCTGCAACCCCCTCAACAATTCCCTTTGCAATTCATCTCTAACTAAGTAACCTGGCGTAAACCTACCTACTCCTAGCACCCATTTCAAATATCTTTCCTGAAGCCTCTCTAATCCAACCCCAAATTTCAACTCCGTAGCTTACTACCGACCATATCAACCTATCGAATAGCCACAATCTCCTCCCCCAGTCTTTTCCAAACCTCCTTTTCCCTATCCCCCAAACCTTTTTAATCTTTCTTCCACGTGAGCCTTCTGACCCCCATCCCTCGTAATCGTGTACCCTAAATACTTGTACTCCCCTACTTCCTCCATTACCTTCCCCTTCCACCTCCAAGATACCTTCTTCCATATCCCCCCTCCCTTTCTACACCTCATTACCTTAGATTTGTCCGTGTTAAGCTGTAGCTTTTTCCCCTCTAAATATCTTTCCAGGACCCCTATCATTCCCCTCATCCCATCCTCATCCTCTGCTAACATGGCTATATCGTCCGCATAAGCTAGCGTATGTAACTTTCTTCCCCCCACTTTGACCCCTCCCCAGCCTCCCCTCTCGAGCACCTCATCTATATCCGCCAGCAGTAAAGTAAATAGCAACGGGCTTAGTGGGCAGCCCTGCCTAACCCCTCTCTCCGTCCAGAAACTTTCCCCTTCTTCTTCCCCCACTCTTACTTTACTTTTTGTTTCCCTTAAAACCTCCTCACACCTCTTCACTAACCCTTCCCTCACTCCCCTTTTCCTCATCGCTTCTACCAATATCTCCCTGTCTACCGAATCAAACGCCGCCTTCAGAACTACAAACATGATTACTAACCTCCTTTCTTTCCTCCTCACCTGCCTGTTTATTAAATAATTTAATACATAAATGTTGTCAATACACCCTAGGCCCTTTCTAAATCCTGCTTGGCTTGCCGGCAACAGCCCCTTTCTCTCCACCTCCTCCCTCACCCTCTCTGCTAATACTGCCGCATATATCTTATATGCTGTCTGCGTCAGCGTTACCCCTCTATAACTCCCCACCCTTTTACTATCCCCTTTTTTTGCAATTGGGACCACTACCCCCTCTGACCAGTCCTCTGGCCACCCCCCTCCCCTCCACACCTTATTGCAACTCCTCCATAACCCCTCCTGCACTACGGTTCCCCCATGCTTCCATACCTCGTTCGTTATCCCGTCACTCCCCGCCGCTTTCCCGTCCTTCAGCCCTTTTATCACCCTCAAAATTTCCCCTGGTTCTAAATCTTTCTCTTCGTCTCCCTCTCTTCCACTTTTTCCTAACCTTCTCACCCTCCCTTCTATCCCTCCCAGCAGCTCCCTAAAATATTGCTCCCACTCTGCCATCCTTATTCCTTCGTCTACACTCGTACCCCTTTTTCTTTCCCTATTTACAATCTTCCAAACCTGGCTTTCTGTTTTTATCCCCTCTACTTCTTTTTCCCATCTTTCCCTCTCCTCTTTTTTCTTCTCCTCGCACAATCTCTGATAGTCCCTTTTCTTTTCCCTAAATACTAATCCGCCCCCTCCTTCCTTTCTCCACTTCCTTAGCTCCACCCTCGCTACCATTTTTCCTACTCTACACTCCTCATCCCACCATCCCTTCCTCTTTATTTTTTCTTTTCTCCCCAACTCCCCTATAAGTTCCTTTATTTTCCCCTTCAGCCCATCCCATCCTTCCTGCGATCCATCCCCTCCACATAATCTCCCTACAAATTTTTCCCTAAATTCCTCCCTTGTTTCTTCCGACCATCTCCCCATCATTCCTCTTTTCCCTCCACCCTTCCTCCCTTTTTTCCCTCCCATATCTCCTTTTACCCATACCGTTATGGGCATATGGTCCGAATCTACTTTATCCCCTATCTCTATTTTTTCTACACCTTCCCTTGTGTCATCGTTCCCCAGCACATAATCAATCACCGAACTCCCTCTCGCCCCTACATATGTCTGATTGAAGGAAGTCGACAGGCGAATTCCGGTCACGGTAAGTCGATCAGTGATTCTCGGTTCCATTATTAGTGCTGGCTCGTTATCTTGTGCGAGGACGAGACGAACACGTGTCGTCCTCGATATTTTGGTGTGTGCCGAGGCGCGTGGCGCCTCGTGCAGTAATCTCGCGTTCCTTCCGAGGACGCTTTGAGTCTGGTAGAGCAGTTTCCCCCTTCGAGTAGTCGGAAGTCTTCCTCAAGGAGCCGCGTCGGAAAAAGGGATAGTCTCGGCGTTAATAAATTCGGTAACGCATCGCGTACCGCGCTCGTAAATCTCGCGACGGTCCGGAGACGTCGCGCCGTCCATCTGCGCTTCGCGAAATTCCGTCTCTCGTGAGACTTGCTTTGTACCGTCGTACCGTACTCTCGTGATAATTGGAAAATCGACTAACGCGCTTCGCGATCGACCATCAATCGCTAGCTTGTACTAGGAGCGCGGGCTCCCGGGTCGCGGCCACGTGGCCGCCCGCCTGTAATTTTACGATAGACACCGAATAAATTCATTCGAGCCCAAACTGTCGCATTTATTTCCGACCTGCGAGATCCGTCCTGCCGCGAGGACTGTCCCCGTTATTTCCTGTGTCCGAACTCCTGGCTGTCCGCTTCGTCAAATTCCGCCTACGATTACGGGACGATTCGAAGCTCGTGTTCGACTTCCTCGAACACGGGCCCTTGGTGATCATTAGTGTGGTACTTCCGTGTACCTGGCGCCCGAACAATAATTTCGTGCTAAAATCGAGTCTTCTTGTCGATCGTTTGTCCCGAGAGGACCGTGTCCGCGCGGCCGCGCACGGCCCGTCCTCAGTGGCTGTAAATTCTCGGGTGTTGACCGTTTTCGCCGGCCATACAACCGAGCGAAAAAGGGACAACGTCACAAATTATAATAAATTATTATTATTTTTATATTACTATAAAATTATTAGGTATCTATTTAAGTCCGAGAAATATGACACGACAGAATTCATGACGCGTAAGTTTTACAATAATATAATATTAGAATATATATAATAATTATTATTATTATTGTAAATTATTATTATTATAATGATAATAATTATGATAATTTTGACCATCTTTAAACATTGTAGCTCATTACAACGTCTACCGATTTTGATGAAATTTTCAGAATATGTTTAATTGATACAGATCCACGAAATGTGTTTTCTAAATTTTCCATATAAGTCCATGTAAAAAAGTTGGAAAATACAACTTTTAGCATTTTCTCTGCAATTCCGACAACTTGCAGTTTCTTCCAATAGTTTTTGTCGCATTGTGTAGAAAACCAATTGTTCTAACTTCTCCAAAAATTTCAAATCGTATATTCCAATATTAAAAAAGTTATGGTGATTTTAAGAGTGTCCGAATATTAGTGGGAGTCACTGTATATTAAACACACTAATATAAGTAACTATAATTTATTAAACTCAATAAGTAAGACTTAAATATGTGAATAAACTATGATTAAGATTAAATTAAGAAAAACGTCTTTGCCATTGTTGTGCACTGTCGAAAAGAATTCGTCAAACTCAACGCAGTCAAAACATCGGAGATGAAAGCCTGACTTATTTACTGCAAAATATAAACATATCAAGTACCGAAAGTTTATTCAACACAGTTCTGTCAGACTTCGAGACTGCGTACATGACGAATTCAGCGCGTAGCTCGCGTCCGAGCGCGGACAGGATAATGCGATGCGGATGTCTTCAAACAATAATATCTTGAAGACCGGTTCGTACTGGGAAATAGTTTTTGTCACATTACATAGAGGAAGGTTCACTGAAAAGATCCTTACTTATTAGAAAGTGGGATCTCCTGAGACCTGAAAGATAACGCATGTTAAAGATACAAACTTTTAACGATTATTTTCATTTTGCTCTGTATTTTTTTTAGATATGTTATGTATCATAATTGTCAATGAAAAGTATGATTTCTTATCACAATAAAGTATGCATTTTGATGTGGAAAAAAATTCAGGGCAAGAAGTTGATCATAATTAACAGGACACTTTAAAAATGATCAGCCAAATTATGTAGGGGAAATCGATATTCCTAAACTGTCTAACTTCATGCGTGTATTACAAAGAGAACTGCTATTGTATTTAATTAAGTTTTTTATTTTCATGGTCGGTGGACATTTAGAAATCAATATCAATTGAGAAAATATCAAATTTAGATAGTTGATTTTTTCGCAAAATGTCGCGTGAATTCGAAATCCGGCCCACTGTGCGACACTCCCATAAGAGCCCTATGTTAAATCTGTGTCTCGTTTTCGCAGCGCTCCCAACGTGTCAGGAACGAACTATTCGTCTATCCCCTTGCTCCGCACCCCGAAAACAGTCCCCTCCTCAATACCGCATTTTACGGTTCGCTCTACATTAAACTCGAAGACTAAATTTTTTCTGACTATTGTTACGTTGTCCCTTTTCGTCGCGCTGTATGGCTCGAGAAAATGGGCAACTTCGGGCTTTACTGGTACAGAGACCGGGCCGCGGTTAGCCGAGTACGCGCGGTCCGTCCGAGACAAGCGAGAATTGAAGGCTCGATTATTTTCCGTACGAAATGCTATTCGTGCGCCAGGCACCGCGAGGATGCCACACGAGACGTAATGCGATCCTCGGGCTCGGTGAAGCCGAGCTCGAGAGCCGAACCTTCGAGACACGCGGATGAAAGACAAAGACGCGAAAGAGCCAGATGATTTGAGCACGGGGAAGACTAGGACAGCCCTCTCGGCAGGGCGGATCTCACGGGATTTGATTTATCGACAACAATGTAGGCTCGAGATGTTTAATCAGTCAATTTTCTTACAAAGGACGGCCGCGACCCGAGAGCCCGCGCTCTTCATACACTTTGGCGATAGATGGAAATTCGCAGCGCGGTTGTCGTGTAAAACCTCTCTCGCACGATACCGTCGGATAACGACGATTCACAGAATCTCGGCCGACGGGAACGTGCGATCCGCAGATGAACGGCGCGTCCCTCCTGCCCATGTTTGATGCATGGTGCGGGAGGCGGGTTGGGTTGACCTTCCGCCTTACGCAGGTGCTCACCGGACACGGTTGTTTCGGTGAGTACTTGCATAGGATAGGGCGGGAGCCGACGACGCAGTGCCACCACTGCGGTGAGGAGGTGGACACGACGCGGCATACACTCGAGGAGTGTCCGGCTTGGTCCGGTCCGCGCCGTGTCCTTAGAGCCGCGGTGGAAGGGTGGGACCTCTCGCTCCCGATCTTGTTCGACCACTTGATCGGGCGCCGGGAGTCGTGGAAGGCGGTGGTCTCCTTCTGCGAGACAGTAATGTCCGAGAAGGAGGCCGCCGAGCGGGCCCGGGAAAGGGACCCGGGCTCCGCGAGGAGGAGGATGGCGCGGGGACGTCGCTCGCGCCGCCGTGTGCCGCCCTGGCCTCCGCGGAGAAGACGCAGGGCGGGGGTGTCGGGTGGTGCGGCGCGGGGGACGTCCCCCCGTGACGCGGCTGGCACCCCTGGTGGGGGGGCGGCGACTGGGGCGAGGGCGCGGTCTGGGGGAGTGTTCCCCTCCCTGCGCCAACTAATGCCCCCTCCTCCCGGGGGGGCGGGTGTCCCTTTGGCGGTGCGGGGGGTTCGCCCCTCGCGCCGTCGTGTGCCCCCGCTGAGGGTGGCGGAGGATGGGGGGGCCGGGGGAGTGAGCTAACCCCGGTCCCCCGGGGGAGTTAAACTTCCCCCGGGGTGGCCCGGCACCCCGAGACGTTACGTCTTTGTGGCGGGGTGCCGGCCACCCCCCGAATGCGAGACCTGGGGGTGGCGCGTGAGGGGTGGGGTGGGGAGGGTCGGGACGTCCGGATGCGTCTCCGACGACCCTCTCTTGCCGGTGTCGGCGCCTTCCTGCCCTGGCCGGACGGGGGCTCCGCGGGTCCCCTGCCCGGGCGGGGCAAGGAGGCTCCGGGAGCTGTGGGTGGACCGAGCTGGGGCTCGGGAAGCCCAATCCGAAGGCTCCAGGGATGGGGACACCGGGCGGGCCCCTCCGCTTAGAGGATTAGGTATGGGGGGAGCTAACCCCTCCTCCCGGGAGGTATGTATAGCTAGGAGGTGTCCCGTTGAGTTTTCGCGAGATCCGGGCGCCTCCTCAATAGCTTAGGTG
The DNA here is from genome assembly GCA_963966675.1 of Lasioglossum calceatum. Taxonomy (NCBI): domain Eukaryota; kingdom Metazoa; phylum Arthropoda; class Insecta; order Hymenoptera; family Halictidae; genus Lasioglossum; species Lasioglossum calceatum. The sequence continues at coordinate 1,507,855 of CAXAAD010000188.1, read as the reverse complement.
GGCGTGTGGTTTTAGTGGGTACTCTGGGGGAGGGGATCGCGGAGCTTTGTTAGCTTGGCGACCCCCTCCCCGAGGGAGCCCCACATAACCCCGGCTCCCCCCAGGGGGGCCGGGGTATGCGTAATGCATTTCCACACGATAAAAAAAAAAGATGAACGGCGCTTGAGATGACCGTCGCGATGACCTCCGCACGTTATTCGACTCGAAGCGCGCGGTATTGTTTACGCGTTCGCACCATGAAATGCTCGCCGATATTCGCCGCGACACAGGATTTGAGTCGAAGGAGATTATTCTCTCGGAACGCGACTCCTCCGAGGAAACTTCCGTATTCGCAACCGTCAGGAAAAACTCTCTTGATTTCGACTCTCAAAGTGCCGACGGAAAGGACACGAGATTTTCGCCCGAGACGTCCTGCGTCTCGGCACGCACGAAATTCCTAGGACGGAACGAGGAGCGTTCGTCCTCGCACGAGAAAGGTCGAGCCACCTCGCAAGGAAATACCGAATGGATCACTGAGTCGACTTACCGTTTCGCTTTCGATATCGTTTCTCGTATTAGAAGCTGGTTGTAGCTGCTTCCGGGAAGCGGTCCTTACAGGCTGCTCAGCTCGCGGACGCTTGAATCCCGTACGGAAAACTCTCACGATTACGACTTCTTACGGTAATCGAGCTGCGATAGATTCGCACGGAAACTACGTCTGTTCTAATGGCGGCGGTTGAACACGAGGTCTCGCTACGGAAGCCAGTGCGACAGTGATCCATCGATTTTCGGTTACGCGACGGTTCGATCCTTGTTCCCCCCACTCAACTCGTAGCCGAATTTCCTTGATTGGCGCGTGCCTAGCGCGCGACTTCTCGTTGCCAGGATCGTCCCTACGGAGGTCCTTTAGGAGTAGGCTCTAACGCAAAATAATCCCGGTCATTCTCTGACCGGTCGCGGCTCGGTTATCGTTGTTCACGATTGCACCACCCACGCAGGAGCTAATCGGGGTGAGGCGGCGTCGGGTCTTCGGAAATGTCGTAATGACGAGATGTTCGCTCTGCTCTTGACCCTTCGACGTCTCCGGACCGATAGTCCGTGTGCTTTCGTTCTCATTGATCCTCGCCTATGCCCGGGGCTTTCACAAGATTGGCCTGCCCTGCTTCTCTCTACGGGCTCGTCCTGTGCAACGCTGTTCTCCTAGGAAAATTCCGGATGGTCGGGGTACCCTTGACGCTTCGTGATACGGGCCTGTAACTTGACGTTCTCGGCGCGTGCGACAGATGTCAATAATAGTCGTCGATAATTACGGAATCTCCTCGGGGAGCGCTCTCAAATCCTGCGGTATTTTGTCGTGTCTCGTGAGAGGGCGGTCTGGTCCATCTTATGTCATTCGTGTGACCGAAATTAACGGAGAAGGGACGTTGCATGTTTTGCAACGTCACAGTATACAATTTAAAAAATTTTGAAACATCAATTAATATACATACATGTTATATAGCTAGGAAGGAGTTATATAAAATACAATTTAGAAGTACAGTTACATATTTATTTTAACAAGACTTATACATACACATATCAACTTATACATATTTACAAAACTTTTTTTATACTTGTTGCATTTTTCTTTTTTTGGAATATTTTGTCTTATGAAGCGCGCTTCCCAGTGGCACCTTATCGTGATAAATATTTGTAGAAACATTGTAGTATGCAAAGAACTGCATAAATTTAATTCTTTGCATGTATTTAAAATAGAATGAAAATGTTTGGAAACGTTAGCTGCAGCTAACAACTTCTCAATACAATCATTATATGCTTTTTCCCACACACAAATAATACCAAAAATTTCCGTTTTTACAAAGGATAAACCCTTCGTCTCCGTTTTATTTCTTAGTGTTGTGTACAAACATTCTATGCTAAATTGTGGAGTATCATCGAAAAATATATTTATCCAAACCAAAACACTTCGTGTAAAGGTTAACCAAGTTCCCCGGCCCATCCACTTCAGTGATATGAAGGATGGACCAAGTTCCTCTCGCCTATCAAAGTTGTGATATGAAGGATGGACCAAGTTCCTCTCGCCTATCAATGTTGTGATATGAAGGATGGACCAAGTTCCTCTTGCCTATAAGGGCTGCGATATCGGAAAGGACCAATTCCCAGAGGCCAATGATTGTTGCACTCACCTAATTCAAACTTTACAACTTAGGGAACTTGGCGTCGGCGCTGGCACTAGTAATTTGACTTGCATGAGAAAAATTTATACAAATCGAAAGACACAGATACATGTGACATTGAATTGACTAAAATTAATGAAGATACGAATATTAATTTTGAATATGACTTGAATTATTTATTTAAGGCCTCGACTGCTTTGGTCATTGGCCGTAAATTTTGAATTTGAAAATTTAAATTAAAATAATGTACAAAAAAATGGGCAGAATAATTTTGAGAATGCTTGAGAGATTAATACTGAAGAATATAATGAGCATGCACTTGGGAATCCGGATATAAATTTTTCTCATGCAAGTCAAATTACTAGTCCCAGCGCCGACGCCCAGTTCCCTAGGTTGTAAAGTTTGAATTAGGTGAGTGCAACAATCATTGGCCTCTGGGAATTGGTCCTTCCCGATATCGCAGCCCTTATAGGCAAGAGGAACTTGGTCCATCCTTCATATCACAACTTTGATAGGCGAGAGGAACTTGGTTCATCCTTCATATCACAACTTTGATAGGCGAGAGGAACTTGGTCCATCCTTCATATCACTGAAGTGGATGGGCCGGGGAACTTGGTTAACCTTTACACGAAGTGTTTTGGTTTGGATATCATGTTATTTTTGTAAGAAATGGCCAGATATTCGGAGGATTTATAGACGGAAGCTAATTTGCAGAAAATAGCATGAAAGGATATAACGAAATTTTCGAAAGGCTCAACCTAAAGGATATAGGGTATGCCCAACCACATGATGTATGTAGCCATTTGATTAAAAAGAAAAAATTAGAAATTAAAAAATGGCTGTATCTCGGGAACGATGCGTCCTACCGCAAAAATAACGAAATTTTCAAAATGCTCAAGCCAAAGGATATAGGGTATGCCCAACCACATGACGTATGTAGTCTTTTGATTTTTTCAAAAAAAAATTAAAAATTAGAAAATGGCTGTATCTCGGGAACGGTGCGTCCTACCGCAAAAATAACGAAATTTGCAAAAGGCTCAACCGAAAGCATATAGGGTATACCCAACCACATGACGTATGTAGTCTTTTGATTTGAGGAAATCAAAGATTTTTGTTGCGCAACAAAAAAAATATTTTTCGGGTTTTTCGATTTTTCCTGTTGGTTTCGATATAAAAGACACCTGATTCCAAATTTTCAAGTTTCTAGCTTATCTGGAAGTGGGTTAGAATTAACATGATCCTATATATATTCCAAGAATTATTCGTTTTTGACGTATTTATATCTCAAGTTCCAGGCTAGGTAGAAAGTTGCTTTTTACACGAGAGTTAGTTGATATTATATCTAGCTCACATACAAATTTTGGTTGTCCTCGGTCACCGGGGAGAGCGGCAGTGACGGTGCCAATATGGCTAAAAACCGCTTAACTCTGATAGCAGATATGGAGGAAGAGCTGAAGAAAGGTAGGTGGGGGGGAGTGAGGGTGGGGGGAGAAAAGATTTACACGTTGGCATATGCGGATGATATAGCAGTTTTGGCGGAAGATGAGGATGGGATGAGGGGGTTAATGGCGAGACTGGAAAGATATGTAGACGAGAAAAAGCTGGAGGTGAATGTGGGGAAAACAAAGATGGTGAGGTGTAAAAAGGGTGGGGGGAGGAGAGGGAGGGTAAAGTGGTGGTGGAAGGGCGAAGAAATAGAGGAGGTAAAGAAGTTTAAGTATCTGGGGTATGTGATGATGGCGAATGGGAGGCAAGATGAACAAGTGGATGAGAGGGTGAGGAAAGGGGCGGTAGCGATGAGGCAGGTATGGGGAATAGGGAAGAGAAAATTTGCAAAGGATTGGGGAAGAAGAATATGGTTGTTCGATAGATTAGGGTGGGCAGTGATGGGTTACGGGGTGGAAATATGGGGATGGAAAGAGAGGGAGAAAATGGAGAGAGTGCAAGAAAGATATTTAAGATGGGTGTTGGGAGTAGAAAGAAGCGTACCTGGGTACATGATAAGAGAGGAACTACAGAGGGAGCTATTGGCAGGAAGGGCGGGAATGAGGGCATGGGAGTACGAGAGGAAGCTAAGTGAAGGAAAAGGGGGGTACCTAGCGAGGAAATGCTGGATGGAGGTAAGGGAAAGGGCAAAGAGAGGTAGGACGTTGGGGGGGTGGGAGGAAGAGAGGAGAAGGTTCTACGAGAGTAAGGGGTGGAGTTTAGAAGAAGTAGAAGAGTTGAGGGAGGGAGGGCGGTTGAGGGGGGAAGAGCTGATTAGGAAAGAGAAAAGTATACAAAGGGAGGAAAGGTGGAGAATGATAAGTGAGTCGAGGTACAATAGGTGGTATAAGATGGTAAAAGGGGAAGGTGTGCCAGGGTACTTGAAGAAGAACTGGGAAGAAAAGAGGTGGCAATTGGTAGCGGGATATAGATTAGGGAGCAAAATGAGAGGGGGAAGGTATTGGGAGGAGGAAGAAAGAAAGAGGTGTAGGATATGTGGGAGAGGGGTAGAGTCGTGGGAACATATATGGGAAGAATGTACGGAGTGGGGGAGAGATAGAGGATGGCAGGAAGCGGTAGCAGAAGTGTTAGGGGTAGAGGGGGAGGGGGAGGTATGGATGAAGAGAGTGGAAGAGATGAGAGAAAGGATGTGCAGCGGAACCGGGGGTCCAATGAGTGAATGAATGAGCGAATGGAAGTGTGAGGAATGAGTGAATGGTGTGCTCTCTCTCTCGGTAGAAATAAATATATATATATGTAAATAGAAGTGTCGACAGACAAGAAGTGGGGAGTTTGTAAGCGGAGCGGAGGTCCGCGTTTGTACCCCGCAATGGGAATAAAATATTATTATTATTATTATTATTATATACTACTCGGCAGCTCAGAGGGAGTGGGAGGGGAACTTGGTTCGCGCGCTGGCGCGCGCGTTGATACAAGTATCGCAATTTGTTTTTTTAATAAATTTGTTACAGATGTAACCTGCAATGTAATATATGGCATTTTTTTCGCCGAAACTTTCTATCGACAGATCTTTAATCTCATCATGAGTTACAATTTGATCAACATCTTTGAAAATGCCTTGGCCGGAATTTTTTTCGTTTTCATTAATTTTCTCGTACGAATTTTCTGCAATTGCACTTAACTTGACGAGAATCGAATTAAAATCAGGTTCGCAATTAGTTATATTAGATACCTTTGACATCTGTGTGATTGAGATGTGTTTTAATCCGGTTTCTAAATTGCACACTGACGGATTCGTGTTGCAGCCATGCTGTTGCCTCAAAACCGCGAATAAATTCTCAAGAGAATCCTGGTTTAACCTTCTCGTTCGTATTTTTTCTATGTGATAGCTGTTGTGTAGATCGTCGAATAAATTTAGGACACTTTTGATGGATAAAATCCACCCATTAATGCATGGTGGATTTTTCTTGTTTGTAAATGTAATTGAATTTAAAGTTTGTTTCATTTTTTTTTAAATCTGCATGTTCACTGTACTTACTTATTGCATAATTCAATTTTGGTAATGTAGGCCTTTTTAATAAATTGCTATTGACAGAATCAAATAGTTTGTCAATATCGAGTATTAACTCGGCAGTGGTCGACTCATTTGAAAATTTTTCGGGGTAGATTGTTTTGTAGCAAAGCATGGCTGTATACATTAGACATGGGCACAAATAGCACGCGTGATAGGGATTCTCAACGAATACCCCCACTTTTCCCGGCCGCGCGTCTCGCTCCCCTTGGCGGCCATAGTGCTCGGAGCAACTACGGCCGCCAAGGGGAGCGAGACGCGCGGCCGGGAAAAGTGGGGGTATTCGTTGAGAATCCCTAGCGCGCGTGCTATTTCTGCCCATGCCTGGTATACATGGACTCGCTAAATAGTTGTGCTGCGTATTTAACTTTCATTTTGGAAAAATGATTTAATGTAATGTGTTTCTCCATAATTTTTGGTATTAGGTTTAATCTTTTAATCTTACTGCAATTATATACAGTTTCTACGTCTTTCCACGTAGCGATTCCCCCTTTATGTCTTACGTCGCTTTTGAGCATATTATTTTTAAATGATTTTAGTAAATGGGGAAAATCGTACATACAATGTATTCTAATATCATTTCTAATGAAATATGGTTGCGAACTGGTAATATTTAATTGTTTGAATAACGATTGATTAATTGGTGCTTGATCGCAAACCAAACATTTTACGATAACATTGCTTTCATATAGACTGTCTATGGCGCGGGAAATTATGTCTTGTAACTTAACCGTGGATGTTTTACTGCTAAGTAAATAGTAACCTATTGTTTGTTTCATACATTTTGTTATCCATATTACCTGTAAAACTAACGCTGTGTTTGCCAGCATAGGCGATCTTAATTCCCCGTGGTCTTCGACACCTATGAATTTATCTGACTTCGGATTGTAATGAATTTCATGATTTAGATGAATTTCATCAAATACCAACGTTACAATTTTCCCACTATCTTGTTTGTCATTAAATATATTTTTCAGATGATCCAATGTTTCGGCATCGACCAACGTGGTCGAAAGCTGCCGGCTGCCGGAACCACCCAGTGATGAGCGCGCGAGGAGAATCACGGGAACGGGTGTGAAAGAAGGTGACAATGTAGCGACACAGGTGATTTTGTGAATAGTTAACACCCCCAGTGAGCACTTCACTTTGGTAAGATGTATGTTTATTGGAGTAGCCAAGAGTTCCGCGAACCACACGCGTCGAGAACGAGCGAGAGCTCCGTGTCGCGTAACTGGCGGCGAGAGAAAACTGTCGATCGACGGAAAGACGGGAGCGAATAGACCGTAGTTGAAAGTACATCGATATGAGACTGAAGAAGAGCCGTCGAAGGCACCGCAGGTGCCTTAAATAGCAAGGACCGGCTAATGTGGAGCCTCGCGATTGGAGCTCACACATCGCATGATCCTTGTCGTTGTAAACATGAAGGATTCAAGCGGTGGAATTCGGCCAATTAGAACATTTGGTGTTGCTAGGCGGCGTCGAACAACGGCGATCCGTGATCCATCCGTATGTTGACATACGCGGAAAAAAACGGATAACAATGTGCGCACTGGTGTAGCTAACCGAGACCGAATTCCACTGCTTGAATCCTGAACACAATACTTGCATGTTTAATCCGGGATGCATTTCAAAATTCTCTTGGTATCTATGTAATGTCCTTACTGATGGAAGTGTTAATACTTTTAATAAAAATCTATACGCTTTTGGCAATGGTTGTTTCGGATTGTCAAAGAATTTCGAAGGATGAGTGGATGACGATCTACGTGCCTCGACAAGTTCACTCTAGGCTGGCTACGTTTGCCACTGGCCACGCCATCGCTGTACTACCCAAACAATCGATAATTGATTTCGGGGATGAGATCTCACGAGGTGTCGCGCATCGTCATCCGCTCCCTACTCTTACGTCTTCTCGCTGCGAGAAGAATTTGCCTTTGCAAGTCAGTCGTTACGAATGTCTTCGATCGATACTACGTATCACGTATTAGCGCTTCCTCGTACCCTTTGTCTCAGTTCTTGTACAGTTGTACGTTGCTTGTGCAACCACGCTTCGCGATAAATCTCCGTTTAGCTGACGAATCTTAACGGTGATAGTTAAACTGACGACGGTCAAGAATAAATTCTCTGACTAAATCTAACAGTGCTCTCGTTTTCCTCACGGGTCCTGCGCGAGTCCCTAAATTCCTTCCACGATCCAAATTACCCGGGGCGGGCCGCTTTCACACCGCCTTCTCCTTTCTACACCGTTACTAGGCATTTCGTCAAATTCGCAACAATAGTAAATACTAAGCGCAAAATCTTTCATTTCACTGCTGAATCTATGTCCGCCTTTTTAATGTTACTTAACCGCAATTGTGTGGAAAATAATGTATGTGTGATTGGATTGAGAAACTGCTTACTTTGCTGAATCAGTTGTGCTGCTGCGATTGTTCTATCTTGATATTTTTGTTTTTGTAGTCGTTGACACCTCATTTTGTACTTTTTTATGAGGCGTTTATAGGCTGCTGACTTTTCATTGCTTTTAGGTGTGTTAGTTGGTGAGCATGTTGCTTTTAATCCACAAGGATTCAATATCGGACTAGCTTTAGTAGAAGGTAAAACAGATTCGATTAATTGTTCCAAAATAATAAACAAAACTACGGACAAGCAGCAGGTAGTTGCACTCATCAGTCCAAACAAGTGTTTCATCCTGTGGTTAGTGCTACCTAGTATATTACTTATAGTTAGTATTTAATAATAGAAATTATGTAATTAAATTTTTTTACAATTAAGAAATCCCATTTGTTTGAAAAAAATGAATATATTTATCACAATTAACTAAAATTTAATTACTTAAAAAGATTATTATCTCTAAATAATCAAATGGGATTTCTTTGCATTCACTGCTGTATCGAAATTGAAAGATTTGTGAACATACAAGAGCTTCGTCCTGGATTTTCCATATCTGGATCTTCTAAATATGTCACCGATGCGTTGGTCTCAACAGTTTGCTCTGCATTAAATAAATTTTGCACATAAGAAGATTTAAATAATATCGTTAATATTACATCAAGTAATTATGAAACTGTATTTACCTTGTATTCTTTCATTCCGAATATTCCTTATAGATGGAATGGCACCTTTTTTTTAGTAATGGCCTAGGATACCGTTTTCTGATATCGGAGCTTACAAAATGATCATTGCAAACTTTATATTTCATATAATTTGTGTCTGGATTTTCTTCTATGTTACAGAATCGCAGCCACTCTTTTTGCCTACAAAATACCATACCACGATATATTAGTAATTGTAAGTAGGGTATATAGGCGGGTTCTAAATCACTTTCAAATTCACGAGAGAGCATACCTTATTTCACGGGAGAGCAGTACCGCCGCAGAGCGATATTGCACAAGCATATTCGAAAGAGGGGGGAGGGGAGCGGGGGGGAATTTTCTTGGAATTATATTTTTCTTGGAACGAGGGGAGATCGTTTCTAGGTCAAGGGCGGCGTTTCGTGGAATTATTTTGCACTATTGCAATATTGCGACATATTTTTCATGGAATTATTGCGTCATATTTTTCTTGGAACGAAGGGAGATCGTTTCTAGGTCAAGGGCGGTGTTTCGTGGAATTATTTTGCACTATTGCAACATATTTTTCATGGAATTATTGCGTCATATTTTTCTTGGAATTATATTTTTCTTGGAATCGTTTCTAGGTCAAGGGCGGTGTTTCGTGGAATTATTTTGCACTATTGCGGGCATATTTTTCATGGAATTATTGCGCCATATTTTTTCCATGTAATTGTTGCAATAAACGTCATGGAATTATTACGTCATATTTTTTCCATGGAATTATTACGTCATATTTTTTCCATGGAATTATTACAATAATCTTTTCACCCAGTGTCATTCCCACGGTTGGACACTTCCCCCCCCCCCCCCGTGGCGGCCATAGTGCTCCAGAAACGTGTTCGAACACGTTTCGCGACACCCCCTTTGTAAGAGAGAGAGAGATGTAAGAGAGAGAGAGATGTTACTTGATTGGCCTCCCTCCCACTTCCCCGTGGCAATCATAGTGCTCCTGAAACATGTAAGCGTGAGAGTATTGTGCTTTTATCGTTTCACCCGGTGTCATCATAATTAAAAACGAGCGCTGCATCGTTGGAGTGCAATTGAGACTTGGAAATTTCAAAGTTGAAAAGAATATTTTGTTAACAACGGTAGCAAGATGGTTGAAACGTGGAAAAAAATGTTGAAGTGTTTGACGCGCATGTCAATGCTGCTGAAAACTATGGACGAGTATCGCGAATGGCATCGCTCGTACACCGAGTCTCTGCAGTGTTGCATCAATTATCTAGCCTGTGCGAAGGATGAATTGTCGGTAGGCGAGAAATTTAGTTTAACATCGACTATGTGCCGTATGAAAACTTTGAACGTTTCGTTGAATCATCGTATTTCGTCGTCGCGCGTCGGTAGAGGTTTATACGATCGCGGCGGTGCGAGAGCCTCAACGCTTCGTTGGGAAAATGTCGAGTCGGCGTTTAAAAATCGTATATCAACCGGCATCGTTATCAACGTCGAACATATCGATCCTAAGCAATTTTTACAACACGCGAAACGAATAATTACGGGACGCGTTACGGAATTTTTAAACGTACATTCATCGCTGAAAGCTGGCGTAACGTTGGAGGCGGAATTCATGCAGCGCGCCAACGAGGTTTCCGTGAAAAGTTTCGGCACGCGAAACGTCGCGTTGTTTCGGACGAGCAATCTACGACGGTGGTACCAGAAAGACGTTGTGCCGACGATTTTGACATCTTTGGAAGAGTTTCAAGAGCGAGACAGTGGGTGGGCGCTGTCGAAGATACTACATTTGATTGTGAACTTTGGCAAATACCAACCGTTGCAAGCCGGCTGCACCGGTGCAAGCTATTTGCCTCGAACGATACAGCTGAAAAGAGCGGTCGTGAACGTGAACAGCAACGACGATGCATGCTTTTTTTGGGCGGTCGTGGCGGGTCTCTATCCAGAAGAGACAAATCCGTCACGTTTGTCATCGTATCCACACTACAAAGCGGTGCTTCGAACCGAAGGTTTTCAATCGCCCATGCTGTTCAAAGACATTCGGAAATTTGAACGAGAAAACGACGTTTCCGTGAACGTGTTCGAATGGGCGCGCAAGAGATGCGTAACGCTTCATTTGACCGAGAAAAAACGGAGGAGACATGTCAACTTGCTGTTTCTACAGAATGCCGCAAAGACGCGTGATCATTACGCGTGTATACGAAATTTGTCACGATTGGTTTCATCGCAGCTTAGCAAGAAGAAAAATCATAAGCATATTTGCGATCGGTAAGTTGCACGTTTTTGAATTTTTAAAAAAATTCTTTGAAGCAGAAAAAAGTTTTTTCCCTCAGGTGCTTGCAATATTTTCCCACGCAGGACAGATTAAACGTTCATACGATCGACTGCGAACGAATGAACGATTGCGCTCTAGCGCTTCCAACGAGTGAAGATAAGTGGTTGCGGTTTAAAAACTTTGCGAACAAAGAACAGACACCGTTCGTTATCTATGCTGACTTGGAGTGTCTGCTGCTGTCTGAGGAGCAGGAAGGAGAAGGCCGTGCGGCACGCGTACAGTATCAACATCACCACGCGTTTAGCATAGGATACTACATGTGTTGTCGCTACGACGTATCGTTGTGCGAGTATCAGGTTTATCGTGATAAAGAGGGATGCGCCGCGTGGTTCGCGAACAGGTTGTACGAGCTGAGTCGCAAATTACAGCCGATATTCGACAAAACGGTACCGATGAATCCGCTAACCGAAACGGAAAAGTTAAATTTTCGTACGGCCACGCATTGCCACGTCTGCGAGAAACCATTTGAAGAAAACGATATACGGGTGCGCGATCATTGTCATTTCACGGGCGTGTATCGTGGTCCGGCTCACAACGGATGCAATTTGAGCTATCAATCTTCGTACGTGATACCGGTGGTTTTCCATAATTTATCTGGCTACGACGCACATTTTATCATCAAAGAATTAGCAAACTCGTTCGAGGGACGGATAGACGTGTTACCATTGACGAAAGAGAAGTATATCTCGTTCACGAAAAACGTTTCCATCGAGAGAGAGACGGGCGAAGAGCAAAAGTATGCAAAGTTGTTGAAATTTCGCTTCATCGACTCGTTCAAGTTCTTGAACTCGAGTCTGGACAAGCTGTCGTCATATTTGGACAAAAGTAAATTACGCATCGTACGAGGTGAATTTGCACATCTTTCCAACGACGATCTCACCCTTTTGACCAGAAAAGGCGTTTTTCCATACGACTATCTGACATCGTACGATAAATTAAGCGATACATGTTTGCCACCGCGCGAAGAATTTTACAATCGGCTGTATGACCGCGAGATATCCGACGTTGATTACGATCACGCGAATACGGTTTGGTCGCGTTTCGCTATACGAACGCTAGGACAGTACAGCGATTTATACTTAAAATTGGATGTGCTGTTGTTGGCGGATGTTTTCGAAAATTTTCGCGATGACTGTCTCGAGAATTACAAGCTCGATCCGGCACATTATTACACGCTTCCCGGTTTCGCGTGGGACGTGATGCTGAAAATGACAAATATTGAATTGGAGTTGTTCACCGACGTGGACATGCTTTTGTTTGTGGAGCGAGGAATACGTGGTGGATTGAGCCAGTGTTCTCACAGATATGCACATGCGAACAACAAATATTTACCTACACATGACTCGAGTAAACCGTCCACCTACTTAATGTATTTCGACGTGAATAATTTGTACGGTTGGGCTATGTCACAACCTCTACCGTACAGAGACTTTCGATGGGTGAACGACGGGGTAGATCATTTTGACGTTGAATCCGTTCCGATCGATAGCCCTGTAGGATACATTTTGGAGGTGGATTTAGAGTATCCGAGCGAAATTCACGATGCCCATGCGGATCTTCCATTTTGTCCAAGTCACGACGCGGCGATGACCAGCTCGAGTCAAAGAAAGTTGATGGCAACACTTCGCGATAAGGAGCGATACGTTGTACATTACCGATACCTCCAACAAAGTTTGAAACACAATCTGAAATTGAAGAAAATTCATCGAATTCTAGAGTTTCAGCAGTCGCGATGGTTGCGCGGCTATATCGATTTGAACACAAAATTACGCGCAAACGCAACCAACGATTTTTCCAAGAATTTGTTCAAATTAATGAACAACGCTGTATTTGGAAAAACAATGGAGAACGTTCGAAATCATGCAACTGTGAAATTACTTTCTCGTTGGAGCGGACGGCACGGCGTCGAACGATTGATAGCTAGACCAAATTTTCACAGCTATACGGTGTTTTCCGAGGACTTTGTCGCGATTCAGCTGAAAAAGCTGCTCGTTAAATTTTACAAACCAATCTACGTAGGCATGTCCGTATTGGATATATCGAAATTTCATTTGTACAGCTTTCATTACGAGTACATGTATCCAAAATTCCAGCAAAATTGTAAGATTTTATACACGGACACGGACAGCCTGATATACGAGATCGCTTGCGATGACGCGTACGAGGCGCTGCTGAAACGTGATATACATCGATACGACACCAGTAATTATGCCGCGAACAAAGTTTACGGTGTTCCGATCGCGAACAAGAAACAGCTAGGATTGATGAAGGATGAGAACGGTGGTAAAATTATGACAGAGTTCGTAGGGCTTCGTTCGAAAATGTATGCGATTCGCGTGCAAGATGATCAGGAAACGAAAAAAATCAAAGGCATCAGAACAAACGTTACCGCTCGGGATATAAGTTTCGAAGACTATGTCGAATGCCTTCGTAATAATACGGAAAAAAGTGTTAACAGTAATCGTATAGCGTCTGTACGTCATCAGGTGTATTCGATGTCGGAAAAAAATTGGCATTGAGTCCGTACGACGATAAGCGGTATATTTGCAGTAATTTGATCAATACTCTTCCTTGGGGGCATTACAACATCGATTGTGAAGTTTTTTATCCGTAAAAGAAAAAAGGTAGGGAGATTATTCCGGGTCTTTGAAGACGAGTCGGGGAGGGGGATGCTTCCATTTTGTTGTAAAAAGGAAGTGGTGGGGGAGCGTCCTATAAAAGCATTGTATTCCGAGCGTCACGCTTCAGATTGAGACAATCTCAATCACGAAAACAGCACGAAAACAGCACGATGTATTACAACCATCATTCGCCCGCTGAATGTAATCGTTCAAACACCGAGGAGCCATACAAAAAGAGGAGACTAAATAATATGTAAGTAGAAAGATGAAAAATTGTGAAATTTAGAAAAAAACGTCTAATTTTGAAATCTGTTGCAGGGGTTTTCCCAACAACAGCCCTATTTCATCGATGGTACAGCCGTCATCGTCGTCGAGGAGTTCGCGCCGGATCTTGGGCCGAAGATATTCAATAGCCGGCAATTATTTTAAATATCTGGAAATTGGTGTGCACGTTGGCGACGATATTCGTGCGGAACTAGCTATAGGAGATAACCGCGGTAACGAGATCACGTTTTCCCTGGACGCATGGACGGAGTTGTTGCGCACGAAGGAGTGTATTTCCGATTTACTTTCATCGTCTATGCAGAAACAGTGTAGAAAATTGAGCGATGATTTAACATTGCAAATAGTTAATCTCGATGGTAGGAAGCTAGTGAAACTATCGAGTCAGTTCGTAGCTCTGTACATCACGGAAAAAACTATGCGTAACTTGTACAATCTTGAATTCTGCGTACACAATGTGCATTCATGGTTGATCGACAATGTTCCCACGGTTGTCGATAAATATATGAATTTTGTCTTTGCGGTGAAGGATGCCAACGCGAAGAATATCGTGAAAGCGATCGTCGAGAGCGAATCTTTCGATCAAAGTTCACTGATCGATTGCGAAGTGGTGGCTTCGTGTGCTGATATCATCGCGACCGAGGCGCAAAGAAACAGATGGGTTTAAAAATTAATGTTGTGTGTGAAAATTGTCTTTTGTAACGATATTTTTAAAAATAAAAAATTATTTAAGACTCTTTGTATTTTTTATTGTAACATTACATACAATTCCTACAGAAATGTAATTAACGCAGAAAAGGGGAATAAAGTATAGAGAAAAAAATTAATTGTCATAAGTAAAAAACAATTAAAGTATATTCGTTTTAGATATCCACGAATTATGTGACGCGTCCATTCCCAACCATTTTACATATACTTTATTTCCTTTTCTGCGTAATATTTTTTCAACTAAGTATATGTCAGGATATTTTGCCGCGCGTATCTCGTGTTCGTAAAATCCTCCAGTGATAGGTTTGTCCTTCGAGTCAGCCAAGAGGTATGTGACAGGATTCGTTCGTTTCACCGCGGTAATCTTGAATATTTCGGTTGACCAGTTCGGCGTGTATCCTTTGTCGAATAGGGTTTTAAACTTGCTGACGCGCACGCGATCATCGATCTTGAATTTGACAGGACCAGCAATCTTCACGTTGCTCTACACGGTCGACAGAAGGTGCCCGGCATTTTTACGGTTCACATCGACGGGTCGCATACGGATGGTACGATGTTTTCGATTATTGTAGTCCTCGGTCAACGTGGGAAGCGCATCGATCCAACGATATTTTCCGCTCAACGAGAAAAATTTCCACATGCTGTTCTTCAACGTACGATTGAAACGTTCCACGAAGGACGCTTTCATAGTGCTAAACGTGGAATAATGGTGTATGTTGCGGCTCCTCAGATAGTCTTGGAACGTTGCATTGTAGAATTCTTTCCCCATGTCAGTCTGCAAGTTGTTCGGGGCTCTACCGTCCTTCTTCAACGCTGACGCGAAAGCTTTGCACACGTCGCTCGCATTTTTACTCTTCAAAGGAACCGTCCACGCGTATTTGCTAAATACATCGATTATCGTGAGAATATATCGATGCCCTCGATTGTCTCGCGCATAGTTTTGAACCTCAACGATATCGGCTTGCCAAAGATCATCGAATCCTCGCACGATCACACGTCTACGCGGGTAAAAACGTCTCGCCGGAGCATGCAGCTCTTCCACCACGTTTTCTTTACTCATCGTCGTCGTCGCTGTATCTGCGCGTATACTTTATCGAGTTTATCATATATACTCATCTGAAATTTTTCTTTCTCAGTTATATTTCCCTCCCTCATTTTTTCCAGCGCTCTCTCAAGGATGATCATTTCTTTACGATGAATGTTACTTAGTATCAATAATACATGATAGCACAGGTACAGGTGTACAGGTGTACAGGTACAGGTACCGGAGGTACCGGTGTACAGGTACCGGTGTACAGGTACCGGTACAGCTGTAGCAGTATGACGGTTGGCTGTCGGTACAGCTGTAGCAGTATGACGGTTGGCTGCCAAGATCGGTTGACGCGTTTCTTTTAATATTATCTTAAAATCTTATTCTGAAGTTCCCCAGCCGATCGTTGATGACGTCTTTTTTACCATCTCCTTCTCGAGCATTTGCAACCAAATTATCGATTCTCGCGTCGATATACAGGTACAGGTACAGGTACAGGTACCGGTGTACAGGTATCGGTACAGCTGTAGCAGTATGACGGTTGGCTGTCGGTACAGCTGTAGCAGTATGACGGTTGGCTGTCGGTACAGCTGTAGCAGTATGACGGTTAGTTGTCAAGATCGGTTGACGCGTTTCTTTTAATATTGTCTCGAAATCTTATTCTGAAGTTCTCCAGCCGATCGTTGATGGCGTCTTTTTTTACCATCTCCTTCTCGAGCGTTTGCAACCAAATTATCGATTCTCGCGTTGATATGTGAATCGGTTGATTTCATATTTTCGTTTGCATCGTATCGGACGTCCTGTATCGTGGTCAGTATTTCTGACTTTATCGTTTCTTTAGCGGTTTTCAGATCTTCAATCAGTTTTTCATTCTGTTTAGCTAATATTTCAGACTTTATCGTCTCTTTAGCGGTTTTCAGTTCTTCGACCAGTTTTTTCATGATCTCAGACTCGAGCGTCGCGTTAAGGTCGATTCATACACACGTCCGAGAAGTCGTGCGTCGTTTTGGGGGTCTCATACACGGCACGATCCGACGTTTAGGCAACTTGAGAAGGGTCGAGACGGTCGAACAAAGGCCTAGTGCCGAAGATCGTGTCATTTGCTACCCTAACCCCAGGGGTTCTGAGAACCTTTTACTCCCCTCTACACCTCAGGAGATGCCTATGGTCGAGGCCTCCGACGAGTCGTGCAGGATTCCTCCTCGAGAATATTGTGCCCAAGTCGTACGACTCGAAGGCAGAGAGAGAGAATATAACATTTATTTAAAAAGCTATTACCTAGAATTTTTCAGAGTTTGTCGTGCTAATAGGTGAGGAATACGGTGTTAAGGAATTTTTAAACGTTATAGCAAAAAAGAATAACAATTTATTACTATGGTTACGAAAAAGAATGAATATCATCTGACAATCTCTGTACGGTGAAACAATTCGTCAAACAACTCCGGTGGAGGTTCTGAATAACATTGCCGTCCTGAAAAACATTGACGGTGGACGCGCAGAAAAATATAAAAATAATATTATTTACTATGTAGTAAAATAAGTAATAATATATACTTATTGAACAGTTATATGATCTACATATTTAGTATTACAATAATAAATTACATCATTTCTCCATAATTAAAATATGTAATAATCATTTGTTTCAGCTTTTCCAACCATTTTGATTTTTGAAATATGGAAATGCGTTTGCGATTTCATGATGTTACAGCTGAAGATAAGCGAATTGAACGACCTACTACATTATGGCCTTGAGCCCATGAATAACGTTAAAATAGTTTTTTTCTGACTTTTCGGGCCAAACACCCAACTGTGCGATTGGATTGTTTAATGTTGGACCCTGCGACTTGGATTTTTTTTTTAAGTTGGAGGAATCAAAGTAAAATGTTGTAGAAAATTGCAATCGGTCGGAGTTGCAGAGAAAATACCAAAAGTTGTATTTCGCAACTTTCTTAAGTGAACTGATATTGAAAATTTGTAAAGTACGTTTTGTGGATCTACAGGGTGTTCATTTGAAAACTTTCCAGCCGAATATCTCGAAAGGTATTAAAAATATTAAAAAAGTGTAAAACACGTGCCCCAGGATTTCGAGGGGGAAAGAGGGGGCCAGTATCAGTTTTTTATTTGGGTGGCGTTTTCAGCCATTTGAAGGTTAACTTTGTTTTTCTCAAATGGAAACCTATATTTTTTATTATGGGATCTTATAGCATGTAAAAAGACCAGCGATTTTCGTAGCATACTTTTTTTATCCGCAGGTTTCCATTTGAAAAACAAAGTTGACCTTCAAATGATCTTGAAAACGCCACCCAAATAACAAACTGATACTGCCCCGTCTTTACCCCTCGAAATCCTTGGTTTTACACTTCTTTGATATCTTTTATACTTCTCGAGACATTCGGATGGAAAATTTTGAAATGTATACCCTGTATATGAATGATATATAGCCTACCTCTGACTTGCCAAAAAATTTATGAGCATAAGATTTGTGAACATTTCCTTGGAAAATCTGGCGGCAAAAAATGTGTTACTGTCGTCCGCATGTCGCCAGCAACGTGCAATCTGTCAGAAAAGTCTCCGTACACCCTTCAAAATATACTTTTTGTACCAAAGGACTTTTAAATTACGACTGATGTAAATCACTTGAAGAGATCATAGGAAACCAAGGGTATCCAACTTCATATTAATTATGTCGTTTCATTGCTAAGAATACACTCAGTTACGAATTTTCAATGCTGTCAACATACTTTCCGCAAACGATAAAAAAGTTATTTAATTTTTCTCTGTCATTATTATAAACTTTATGTCATCTTTCGCACTACACATTCTAGTTTGTACGATATTAAATGTCATACATAAATACATATATATTTTCGATCAATTCCTAAATCATTGATTTAAAATAGAAAATATGCATTTTTGTGATGTGTCAACATATTTTCCGCGGCGACTGTATATAGAATACAATACATATATTGCATACCTTCAAACTAGTGGGTTATTAAATCAAATCAACGAAAAAATGATTTCATTAGTTTTGTTCGAAAAAATTCAATTTGTTGCAAAATCCTGAGGTCGAACTGGAAATGATGTATAGCATGTAAAAAAAAATTTTCCGCACGTGGTATTGTCGAATTAATTATGATAAGTTTGACGAATTTTTTCAAGGTTAAAAAACGTTCGTACCATAATCTCTCTATTTTTCCCATATTCTCTGCAATATATATTTCAGCTTTAATTTTTAAAAAATCATCGCTCTATCTCATTTCTATCGAACGTTCTTTGATTTTGACACTGAATTCATCGGTTTGTTCCACTGTACGTCACAGAGGCAAGAGGAGAGTCTTATCGCTGTATGCGAAGAAGTCGGGGCGTCTACAAATTACTTTACAGTAAACAGGTGTTGTCCGAAAGAGCCGCCTTCCCGCTCAATAGTAATGACCGGTCATAAACCTCTCCATGCAGAGCAGCCCCTTGGAACGGCACCTAAACAAATCGCGCCTATCATAAGGTCTGCCTATCCCCACCGCAGCCGCGGCCGTAGTCCCAATGTTTTGACTTCGACGTTGCAGGCTGCATGGTATGTGTGGCCGCTGTAACCAATATTTCGACGCAGCCGAAAATGCGTGTGAAACGAGGCCTGCCTCCTCCGCTCTGATCCAATCGGCCGCGAATTCGTACATAAAGACACGTCACCGTAGTCCTGCCTGTGAACCTTCTTCTCAAGCTCGCATCAATACAAATTCACCAGTTCGAACCCATACGAGATGGCGTCTTGCTGTGCCCTTCAATCGCGTAGTAGTGGGCGCGGTAACGGTTTATAATATCTTAACTGCTCTGTTCCCCTATCGCTCGTACTTACGGGGCAGTGTAAAGGACTACTTGTTGGACATAAATAAATTAAAAATGTTTTTCACTACGTGGAAGGTGTAATTAAAAGACAAACGCTGTCGACCCTTATTTCAGAATGTCTAAAGAATATTCAGCAATTTTATGGACCCGAAATAACAAACAATTGAAACCTAACAGCTATTTGTAGTTACCGGAGTATTTCACATTTTATTATGTGTGCCGCACAGTGGGACCTTTCGTCGATTTTGGAGACAAAATCAAAGAACTTCCGATAGAAATGGGATAGAGAGCTGAAATTTTTTTTATTTACAGCTGAAACATGACAGAATATGGGAAAAATAGGGAGATTATGGTACGAACGTTTTTTCACCTTGAAAAAATTCGTCAAACTTCCACAATTTCAAGAAAATTGCGGTTTTTTCAATGCCACGTACGGGAAAAATTTTTTTTTAACATGCTACACATCATTTCCTGTAGATTTTTTCACGCTGATTTCAAATCTGGTCTCAAAATTTGTCTACGATTTTTTTTTTTCAAAAAATCGATTTTGTGACAAAAAACTAATGAAATCATTTCTTCGTTGAAATGATTTGATAACTCACTAGTTTGAAGGAATATTGTATTCTCACATATAAAACATATTAAAAATAGTCATAATGAAGTATTTGGACGTTTACTTAACGTATATCACTTGACGAACGATCACTTGACGTATCGCTACGATTGTCGCTGGCGTGATATACGTTAAGTCAACGTCCAAATACTTCATTATGATTATTTTTAATGTGTTTTATATATGAGAATACAATGTTCCTTCAAACTAGTGAGTTATCAAATCATTTCAACGAAGAAATGATTTCATTAGTTTTTTGTCACAAAATCGATTTTTTGAAAAAAAAAATCGTAGACAAATTTTGAGACCAGATTTGAAATCAGCGTGAAAAAATCTACAGGAAATGATGTGTAGCATGTTAAAAAAAAATTTTTCCCGTACGTGGCATTGAAAAAACCGCAATTTTCTTGAAATTGTGCAAGTTTGACGAATTTTTTCAAGATGAAAAAACGTTCGTACCATAATCTCCCTATTTTTCCCATATTCTATCATGTTTCAGCTGTAAATAAAAAAAATTTCAGCTCTCTATCTCATTTCTATCGGAAGTTCTTTGATTTTGTCTCCAAAATCGACGAAAGGTCCCACTGTGTGCCGTATGAAATTTGTATATGGTAACATTTTATTATAAAATTTTTCACACTTGAACCAGTGGAAACGTTTGCAGACCAAAAGTTATCTCAAATATAGTTTCCAATAATTATTTTAAATCATTATTTATTAAGAAGAATTCACCAAGTGGCAGGAACGTTTCCTATTTCCATTATGTTGTAAAGGGAGCTACCCAAGGAGTAGTGGAGCCCATAAAAACCTATTTTTTGTGCCACGCACAGCGGGGAGCCGTCAACCCGCTGGAGAGTTATGGCCCCTGCGACTCGTCGTACAACTATTGTATCCACGACGCTCAGACTGCGTCGTTTGTGGACGGTGTCGCTTAAACCTGGGTTAGAATATTTCGTCGTACGATCGCGTCGTGGGTGTATGAATCGACCTTTAAGCGTGTCCACATATACTTTGGTTGCAGCATGATCGTTTGCCTCGGGATTCGCCACGCGCCCGATCCTCATACCTTTTGCATCATACAATCTAGCATCATCGTTCATACATATGGTGTTATCACGCACATAACTTTTAAAAACGCCGGGATAGAAAATCGAAGAAACATTCGACTCACGATTGTTTGCTTCGTGAAACACCATACCAAATTTGTCGATAGACATTTTTGAGTTAGTCTTCTTCTTCGATTATCGTCAACTCGTATCGCTTGCACAACCGTTTTACTTGCTCTTCGATCTGCAGCATTCGTTGAAATAGCTCATCCAGTTTTATCCATAGACTTTGAAATCTCAAGTTCCAGCTTTCACCGTCGTCGTCGTCGTCTCCTCCTCCCGAGGATATCGTTTGATTCGTTTCGCAACAATTAAGACGAACACGCATTTTTATCGAGCCGTAACAATTGACATTTCATTCGACACTAACTCAACGAAACGCACGCGCTTTAATTTATAATTATACCGGCTTCGCGAAGTTCTTCGATTATCGACATTATTTCGTTGTTATGGTTGGAATGACCGGCATTCTTCGAAGCGGTTAACAATTTCAAACGATCGACGAGTTCGTTCGGATCGTCCCAATGCACGTAATCGATTGGATGGTCAGTCACGCGCATAGAAGTTGGAAGTTGAATCCCCTTCCCGCCTCGCGGCAAGAACATCGGTCCTATTACTTTCTTGTACTTGTAACCTTTGTTTCCCATAAGCTGATTCCTGTGTCGATGCGCTTGCGTAACAATGAGAATTCTTTTGTACACGTTCTTATCGTCATCGGTGTACAGCCGGTTGTTGGGCAATTTACTGAATATCAATTCGTAAAGACCGCGAGTCCCCTCGTACCGTACTCCGTCAACGATGATATCGTCGTTGTGATCCACCTCGAACGTTGAATTTCCCAGCATCAGCTTATCGTCCTGGAGATATACTCCGTATACGTTGTCGGATTTTTTCGTTGGTCCGCTAAAAAATTTTTCCAAATATTTACGCGCCAAAGGTCCGAAATTCTCGGATCGATATTGATTCTCCTCTTGATGAGTTTCGGGATTTTCAAAAATATTGCGCATAGAAGATTCCAAACATTCCGTGCTCGGCGATTCGAAGGTATCCTCCTCCTGTCGCGGCGGTGCCACCGCCGTCGCCGACTCGATCTCGTTATCGTCATCGTCAAAAGATATTTTTCTCGAGACATCGTCGTTCTTTTTCCTCTTTATTCTTCTTCTTTTTTTCATAGAGGACGCTGGTGTCGTTCCCCTAATATCTGAGAATCTTCTTTTTTTTTATAGGAGGGGCGGAGTTTCCTTAATATCCGAGAACGTGTTGTCGTCCGGTTGAACAGTAGCCGTATTTTGAACTAGCTGTTTGAGCGGTTCGACGATCGGTTGTAAAGTTGTTCGTAAATTCGTCTCGGCCGTCATTTTCCCAACTTTCAACGCTAAATACTTTTTACGTATGGTATCGCTGGTCTTCGCTATTTCGTTCACGACCGAAGCTCGCAGCTTCTTCTCCTTCGACGACATATCGAGGGAGAATTTTCTAATGTGACTCCAACGACTCTTACCGAGCAACTGTGCTCATTACAGTACAACAAACTCGTTAAATCCACGTCTGTAACGACCACGACTCACGGGGCTGTCTTTATCGATTACGAGAAATCCGTACTTCTTTCGCCAACAATCCATGCATAACGTGCTAAACGTCTCGAACGACATATCAGTATTTACATGATCCTGATGAATGTGACGCAAGTTCATGGTATCCTGTTTGAACAGAATCAACAGATTGGCATTGTCGCGAATTAAATGTTTCGGTATCCTCGCGTACGACTGACCCAGGTAGAAGCAATCGACGTGCGAATGTCTACCCATCGCAAAATACTCTCTCATGATATCCTACTCGTCGCATGCCACATCATCGAAGATGAATATTGAATCGGGCCGTGCTTCTGCGGGAGGAATTACGTCAGCGTTGTTCGCGAACGCGAAGTAGCCAACATCCTTCCCCACGGATGAGAACAGTTTGCTCAAGTATCGATATTTTGGCTGACTCAGCGATTTTGAGTACACGTAAACGTTTGCGAATCGTAGACCGTTCGCGCTCTCCAGCAGGCTAATCATAACGTTCGTTTTACCGCATCCTGACGGACCGCTTATGACGCATCGTACATTGCTTGGTAACAATGATCCATGTTTTCGCATCGTCTCGTCGCAATCGTCGAACGCGCGACACGTTGGAACACGAATATCCAAAGATTGTCTTACAAAACGCATGATCTGATTGATTCGATGTGGTGGGTGGTTGGGGGGGTATTTATACGAGAGCTCGAACACCGTCGACATCAGTCACTCTTCGTGCCTCCCCGAACGTGAGAGAAAAAAGAATCCGTGTTCTTTAAACAGAGAGAGAGAGCAGAAAAATAGTTTATGCACATGAATCGTCGTTCACAACGGTGTCTCGGTCCGCATACGGGTAAGGGGTTGTTAAACAGAGCTATAAACGCGTTACCGTTCGAATTGCATATACCTGGTTATCAATTCTGCGGTCCTGGTACGAAACTGACCAAGCGATTAGATCGTGGGGATCGAGGAATCAATCCGTTGGACGCGGCCTGTCGCGAGCACGATATAGCCTATTCACGGTACAAGGATCTTGGAAATCGACACGCGGCCGATCGCGTTTTGGCGGATCGAGCGCTGCATCGAGTAACGTCCGGAGACGCGGCGTGGGGGGAGAAGGTGTCCGCGGCCGCAGTGTTGGCAGCCATGAAAGCTAAAACGAAATTGGGCATGGGTCTGATAAAGAAAAAAGGTGAAAAGAAAAAGAAAACGACAAAACGAATTCTCCCAATCGCCAAACGCGGCGGTTTTCTGCCGTTGCTGTTGCCTGCTTTGTCGGCTATAGGAGCATTGACGGGCGGTGCTGCGGGAGTAGTCAAAGCTATAAACACCGCGAAAGCTGCGAAAAAACAATTGCAAGAAGCGGAGCGACATAATCGAGCCATGGAGGGTCGTGGGATACGTCTCGCTCCGTATAAGCATGGGAAAGGCTTGAAGGAGAAAAAAAAAAACGAAGAAAGAAAACACGACGACAGACGCCGAATTGATGGTCATCTGTAAAGGATTACCATATTTTCGTGGAGTTTTTATGCGTGACGATTTGCCGCGGCGCGTGTGGATAAATGAGCGGGGTATAGTCAATCTGGATAATAGTCGTGGTCCGGGAACCCACTGGGTCGCATATATAAAGCACGGCTCGCGTGTCAAATATTTTGATAGTTTTGGAAATCTTCGACCGCCAATCGAGTTGATTCGCTATTTCGGCGCGAACGCGACTATCTTATATAACCATAAACGTTTTCAAAACTATGAAGAAAGCGTGTGTGGACAATTGTGCGTGAAATTTCTCCGAGAAACTACGTTATAAATTGTCTGGGAAAAAGTCTGTCTCCCCCTCTGCATGATGCATGCGAAAAAGTCATTTACGTTCACGTTGTCGGGAAGAAGCAGCATACTGTCATCCAAGTGCTTTCCACCCATAGATCTGAGCAATGGCGAATACGAGTTGGGATTGCTCGATTTGCAAACTTATTACACAATACCAAACATCAGCGCCAACATTGGAAACAATCGATTCTACTTTGGTGAAAAAGATGATGAGATCATCATCCCCGACGGTTCGTACGAATTGGAAGCTATAAACGCATACTTGAGGCGTGAAATATGCGCGCGATATCCTAAAAAAAATGTCGATGAGTCATCTGCCGCCTCCGATATCGAATATCCGCTGGTCTTACGGGCGAACAACAACACCATGAAAAGCGAAATTATAAGCGAGTATCAAATAAACTTTGCAAAGCCTTACAACGTGGGGTCTATCCTAGGATTTTCCACGGGTCGAGTTTTACCACCGAACATGTTGCATACATCGAACGCACCTGTGAATATCATCAGCGTGAATATCGTACGAGTGGAATGCAACATAACCACCCGATCGTACGACAATGGTAAACTCGTTCACACGATACATGAGTTTGCGCCCCAGGTACCGCCAGGGTATAAATTGTCGGAAACGCCCGCGCGAGTCATTTACCTTCCGATCGTTGCACGAGTCATTGACGATTTAACGATTCGCATAGTTGATCAATCCGGGCGTTTGATTGATTTTCGAGGTGAAGAAATCTCGGTGCGACTACACGCGCGACGAAGCAATGCTAATTCATAACAATACGGCATTCCATACGTTGAACAACAGCAATAAACTAACCACGGAAAAAAGGTCATCAATTCGTAAGAAATTAACCGTGGAAAACACAAAGTATCTACGATCTTTGGGATTTATTGTTAAAAAGTGAGAGGAAAAAATCATGTTTGGTGACATTTTGAACATCTCCGAAGAGCCGATCTTCGACAATCGCATAACGAAGATTGAGCTGCACACGTACAATCCGTATGCTAACACGACGTTCGAAAACAGTGATGAGATAAGGATACCCATTCAACAACAAGACCTGTACACGCTCCCGTGTAAAAGCTTCCTATACGTTGGGGGAAAACTTAGTTTATCAGGAAAACTTGAATTACCGGCTGGAGGAGAATCCCACATCGATACGGTGGCCCTCGAGAACAACGCTGTTGCGTTTATGTTTGAGGAAATACGTTATGAATTGAATGGAGTGGAAATCGATCGGTCAAGAAATCCCGGTGTGACGACAACTCTGAAGAATTATGTGAGTCTGTCCAGAACGAGAAGCGACGCGTTGTCCAACGCTGGTTGGATGTATACCGATGACAAACAGAAGCAGACTGCAACGACCACGGCTGCGATACATTTCAACTTTTGCGTTCCTATGAGCGTTTTATTAGGCTTCTGCGAAGACTACAAACGTGTTGTGATAAATGCGCGACATGAATTGATTTTGATCCGCTCGCGTACCGACGCGAACGCGTTGCACAGTCCTTCCAACAACACGAAACCTATTCTGGATCTGTACAAAATTCAATGGCGAATGCCGCACGTCGCATTGGATGAAGTACATAAGCTGTCCATGTTACGTATTTTAGACAGCGACAGACCGATCGGAATGAGCTTTCGATCGTGGGATCTGTATGAATATCCTCTACTACAGACGACTACGAAGCATACATGGGCGATAAAAACAGCTCTGCAAATGGAAAAACCACGATATGTGATATTCGCTTTGCAAACCAATCGAAAGAATAACTTAACGAAAACGGTTACACGATTCGATCATTGTGCATTGGCAAATATTCGGCTTTACTTGAACTCGGAAACCTATCCGTACGATGATTTAAATATCGATTTTGAGAAAGGTAAATACGCGTTGCTCTACGACATGTATGCAAAATTCCAAGAATCGTACTATGGAAACGGCGAAGCGCTACTCAACGTCATGGATTTCCTGCATTATGGTCCACTCATCGTTCTCGATTGTTCCCGACAAAACGAAGCGTTAAAAAATGCTACGGTCGACGTGCGAATTGATTTCGAATGTCGAACCGACGTCCCTCCATCGACAACAGCCTACTGCTTAATGATACATGACCGCATCATGGAGTACAGTCCATTGACGAATATTGTTCGAAAAATTACTTAAACCGTTTATACAGATAAAAAATATATGTACTTTATCAAATAAAAAATTATGTGAAAGATCTTATTTTTTTATTAAAAAACAATCCTCCTCATACCCCACATTACAACAAACACTTGCAACCATCGTTTATTCCATTAGAAATATGACTTTAGATTTTGTATGATGTAATGCTGTGTGGATGAAACTGTCCATGGAAACATGACACCAGGTGAAAAGATAAAGAAATATGATACAATACCGCTCTAACATGCAAGATAAAAAATATGCTGACTTTACAGTAATAACATCCTCCTCCCCATAGATTTTTTTATATTAGTGGTGGGGGTATCCATTATAAATTGGTCGCATTATAAGTTACATCACATAACAAACGTTGACAGTCACGGTGATCGCCATACATACAAAGTTACATCGCGTGTTTTTTATCATCCGACCAGCCAACTTTGGATATCATCCTTTCTTCAACGGTAAGTACATATAATACAAAATTAATAAACGATTGAAAAATCCGGTGAAAAAACTTTCTTTATTTAGATGGATCGTATCTCTCACATCATTGACATGGATGGATTTATTGTAAAAAAAAAATTCATGTGCAAAGAATTAGCCATGATCAATGTTTGTTACGACGGTTCGTTCGAACTCTCTGAATTTTGCTTAGGGGAGAAATTTCATTCTTTATCTGCCGCTGACAAAAAGTCGGCATGGTATGTCAGCAATTTCATACATGGGATTCCATTCAAAGATTTCGGCTATGAAAAATATCAGCAGGACGATATATTCAAAACTATTCAAAATTTTGTGTGTGATTATGCAAATCCAGTTGTAGCATATAAAGGAGGATGTTTCGAGAGAGACATCCTTCGAAAAATGAACATAAACTCAATAAATTTAGAAGATTTCAACTGCCCAAAATATGATGTACTAGTTCACGATCCCATGTATGAAATTGCTGACAAACCGTGTCGACTTCACTGTTGGCGATCGACAAAGAACGTCACATACCATTGTAGTCTGCGCGAAGTGCAAACATTTCGGGCATGGATTAACAATTCTAAAAAAACATGTATGGTATCAATCAGTTATAACACACGTCTTTGAATTTTTCCACATCTAAAACACCTCTTTTTTTACACAGTGTCTTCATAATGATTGTGAAATCAGAGATGGATCCTGCAACCGTCGCAACAACAGATCAGGATACCCCAGCAACACCTGATTATCGTCTCGAGAGTGACAGGCTCCAAAGTTTCCAGAACTGGGGTTACTCACACATCGTTCAACCTGAAAAACTCGCCGTCGCAGGATTTTTCTATCTGGGCGATGAGGATTTTGTTGAATGTTTTGAATGTGGTATACAGTTGACTCAATGGGACGATGACGATGATCCAATGCACGAGCATCGCGCCTGGTCGAGATCCTGTGCATACGTTCGTGGGGTGAACTGTGGCAACGTGCCAATCGGAGTTGATCCTGATACAATCCAGCCAAACCCGCGCGGTATAGACGTTTGTGGATTCAATTAAAGAATCGTCGCTCGAAGGTAAAAATAAATTTTTTTACAAATACTCCAAAGTATATAACATGGTACATATAACTGTCTGTTCGCAGGAAACGAAGAATCCCACTAATGTGTGAATATCTATGGCGAGGGGATGATAACGCGAGCCTTTGAACTGTGTCGGCGGCAACTACTGTTCACGTCTCTTTCTTTCCAATACGCTCTTCTTCGTTTGCGATTGAAAACTTTCATGGTTAATTAAACCACATATAAAATTATATTATGTTTTGGTATGATGATGAGGCGATTTTTTTGAATAAATAAATGTGACATTTCAAAAATAAAAATTTTTTATTTTGGTTCAACCTTGAATAATCAATCCCAAACTGAATGTAGATATGTTTGAAACTATTTTGTTTATTAAAAAAATACAAAAATATAAAATAATATACAATATTATAGCTATTCTTCATTCTCGTTCTCGTTCTCGTTCGCATTCTCGTTCGCATTCTCATTCTCGTTCACATTCTCATTTTCATTCCCATTGTTATAAGTCTGAAAGGAGAAACGATAGATTTTTTAAATTATTAATATTTTTTAATTAGTAAATATAAAATCATTAACTCACCGTCGCTGCATATGATATTTGAAATGCTGTGATAAATTCACTATCCCAATTATCAATATTTATATTATACCGTCGGGCCGCATATTGCCATCCAGCTATGAACGCATCCCTCTCTCTCTCCGAATTAAATGTCTGTTAATATAAAATAGTAACTAGAGGGATATTGTTGCTCGCTCGCTCCGCTCGCTCGCGAGTGAGGTTATTGTTGCTCGCTCGCTTCGCTCGCTCGCGAATAGGGTTGTTGTTGCTCACTCGCTTCGCGAGTTCGCGGTTCGCGGGTACGACTGCTCTTGCGAGAGGGTTATTGGTACTCATGGCTAGTAGGGTCTACAGCTATTAATGTTTCATATTTGGTGTGTGACTCTTGGAGAGTCACACAAAGAACTTCCCGATTCGTTAGTTGCAGGATATTATTTATTATCATTATTTAGTGTACATTTTAAGAAGATTATACGTTTTCAGGGAAGTTCAATAGTTTTCTACTTATCAAAATGTTTGCTATATGACGTCGCATTAAACCAACATCGTATGCTCGTTGCTCGCTTGGTTCCCTGTAATAGCATAGTAATGTTGCAAAATAAATCGCAAATGCTCCACAATCAAACGCATTGTTTTGATATTGTACTCTGTGAAATATATATTTTTTCTTATATTTATACAGGGCATTCAGGTAATCTATTACATCATGGTTCAAATGATTAGCATTAAAACTATCATATATGTGTACATTTCCGTTATCATCAGATCTTGTGCAAATCCAATGTCCTACTACCTTTTTTCCAATTTCACCAGTGTATATTATCTGAATATTCGTCTCATGTTCTGGGATCTCTTGTAAATTACTCAAAAAAGCTCGAACGTAATCAGTATCTTGAGCAAAGTTGTATATTCCACGCTCGTTTAGATTTCTGTTCATAATTTCGTGAAATAAATTAATATGTTTATCTCGTAAATAACAATCAATTTTTATGACTTCTTTACATGCGGCTGTTTCTAAAGCATAGTTTAATACATCAATCGATGCAGCTTGACAGTTGTTATAAAAAAGTACAAACCTATGTACGTCGAAAAGTTAGTAGTTCAGGAGATATTTCAATTTAAATAATGCTAAAACCCCATTACTATCGTACTAAGACGTTACAATAATAAGTAAACGTTAATGTCTGTCAACGGTGCGTTCTACCGATGAAACGACGTACGTAGTTTGTTGAATAAAAATTTGCAGGTAACAATTCGTTTTGAATAGATTGTATTATCAATGGTTGTAATATAAATTAGTTTACACACTCATTAATGTATCGGAAACGGGTCGTGGACCGCACGATACGTGGGATTGAGGTGCCGGGAATCGCACAGCGCTGTGCGCGAAGAGAACGGAAGCCGGGATAATGAAACACGAACTGTTGATTTGCGTTTTGAAACTAGTGGACTGTATTAGCACTTGTCTTTATTTGTACTGGCTTCGGTGAATAAAACAGAATTACGTTCACTTGAGTTGACCGTGTTTGACTCGATGCGACTAGCGCGCGACAGAAGGATTTAGCGAGAAAAGTAGGAATGCGACCGAACTGCGCGGCGGTTGAGCGAAGAAGAGAGCCCCAGGAATTCGCGGAAACAGCGCGAGTCCGAATTCCTGGTACGCGCGGATTGGTCCTTTAAGGATCACGCGATAATCGGCGATCGCGATTGGGGCACAATCAATAACTCATGGGAGCACGCGTTTGGTGACTGACGTCACGATGGGGTAAGAGGAAAGAGAAACGGGACGACTGCCTCGTGCGTTCGCGCGATCGCGAACAATTAATATTCTTTGAAAAGGTATCGTCGGCAGTAGCGATGATTAACCCACTCTTGCATTGGAATAACTTTCGATTATTCCACGGGGTAAAATTAGCATCAGTTTAAAAAAAAAATTTTTTTTTAATTTAAAAAAAAATTAAAAAAATTTTTTTGTAATTGCGTTTGTTTATTCGATGGAAAATGTCCATCCTCTCGTATAAATTGCATTGTTGAATGAACTTCTTTCGAAAAAAGCTAAAAAAGCTAAAAAAGCTAAAAAAACTAAAAAACTACTTGACCAAAATGGACCAAAATCTAATCAGCTCTAAGTTACAGCGGGGCACATCGATTGCATCATTCATCATTCTGATCGCGTTGTTACTTTTTCCGAAAACGTTAACGAAAAATTTGATAACATACAAACGGCCATACGCACACACACACACACACACACCCACACACACATACGAACATTTTGCTGAAAATAGTCTAAAATGACTCCAATGACCATGAAACGTGAAGATCTGCTAAAAAATCGATTTTCGATTTTCGGGGTGATTACAATAACTTCCCTATAAAATCGGGAAGTTAATAAAAAACTGACAATAAATAAATAAATAATATAAAAATATTTCATTTATACATACCAATAATTGCATTGTCTCGGCTAAGATGACATCATCATTCGCTAGCACGTAAGCTTCCATGTTTTCAAACTAAACTTGGCGTTGACAACACCCATTCTTATATAATGAAATATTCGCTCGCTTGCAAGTTTAGAAAGATGCTCGTTGCAGTAGATAATAAAATGAAATCTGAACTCGCAAAAGTTTCAATCAGCACTAATAGAGAGAACTGACAAAAAAACAAATGTGTCCAGGTGCCTCAGCTTGGTAACTCTAAACCATGCGAAAGGATGCTGCTACAGATTATGGAACACGCTCCTCTTACAATGATATGAATAAGAACCGTGAAAACACGTTCCAACACACAATCCTACATGCATCGAAAATGATAAGGGAAACTTTATATCACTGTGAAGTAGAAACTCTCTCGATGTATGAGCAAAAGTTTGAATCGGTTAATTTCATATTTCCGTTTAAACGAATCTATCTTACATCTCTCTCTTACAAAGGGGGTATCGCGAAACGTGTTCGAAAACGTTTCTGGAGCACTATGGCCGCCACGGGGGGGGGGGGGGGGAAGTGTTTAACCGTGGGAATGACACTGGGTGAAAAGATTATTGTAATAATTCCATGGAAAAAATATGACGTAATAATTCCATGACGTTTATTGCAACAATTACATGGAAAAAATATGGCGCAATAATTCCATGAAAAATATGCCCGCAATAGTGCAAAATAATTCCACGAAACACCGCCCTTGACCTAGAAACGATTCCAAGAAAAATATGACGCAATAATTCCATGAAAAATATGTTGCAATAGTGCAAAATAATTCCACGAAACACCGCCCTTGACCTAGAAACGATCTCCCTTCGTTCCAAGAAAAATATAATTCCAAGAAAAATATGACGCAATAATTCCATGAAAAATATGTCGCAATATTGCAATAGTGCAAAATAATTTCACGAAACGCCGCCCTTGACCTAGAAACGATCTCCCTCGTTCCAAGAAAAATATAATTCCAAGAAAATTCCCCCCCGCTCCCCTCCCCCCTCTTTCGAATATGCTTGTGCAATATCGCTCTGCGGCGGTACTGCTCTCCCGTGAAATAAGGTATGCTCTCTCGTGAATTTGAAAGTGATTTAGAACCCGCCTATATACCCTACTATTGTATAAACTACGTGTAAGCCAAAAATTTTAATACTTGGGTATACTTATTTAAGTTTATACAGGGTGTCTCAAAATTACCTTAGTTTAATGAAATGAGAGGTTCCCGAGATCATTCTAAAAATAGCGTACGCGGCTTCGTTAAGGAGTTATTACCGAAAAACACGGAACAATCAGAGCGCGAGCTAGGCGCGTACTGCTCGGCGCGCCGGCAGGCGAGCGTGGTGTAACGCCGCGATGCCGCAACGAACAAAAGTTTCTCGATGATGTACTATTTTCTATCCAATTTCGATGCGGTTTGAATACGTTGTCAAGACCATGATTCCGAACAACATTTCCCTTTACAGTTTTTGTCGGTCGGCTTTAGTTTACGAGATAATTGTAAAAACTTGTAATTGTAAATCGATTGATGTAGTATCCCCTCTCCGATTTCGATGAGCTTTATTTCAAAGGAGAAAGATATCTAAAATATCGAATTTATAACATATTTTAAGGTCATCGAAATCAGTGAGGACCCACATCATTGTGAAATTTACCCGAACTAGAGAAGAAGCAGAAACTGATTGAATTGAAAACTCACTCATTCAGCCGTAAATCCATTTGAATGTTACTCCAGTGAAACACAAAATACGAAACACCACACTTTCCCACAATTACTGAACACTACACGTAGCACACTTTTCGAGCTCGTAATCGTAGCGAACGAGAATAAATTAGATACTCCGACGCGGTAAGAGTTCCGTCCTCTACGCGATCCGCGCAAAACTATGCTCGTCCAGCGTACAATGTATTGAATGAAGGCGTCATTTAAAACAAATGAAATCGTTGCCGAGAAAATATTGATTTTTTGAGAATCATATGGTAATATTGATTTCTCGAGAATCATATGATTCCCGGAACCATTTACAATTACAAGTTTTTACAATTACCTCATAAACTAAAGCCGACCGACAAAAATTGTAAAGGGAAACGTTGTTCAGAATCATGGTCTTGACAACATATCCAAAGCTCGTCGAAATTGGAGAGGATTCACATCAACGAGAAACTTTTGTTCGTTGCGGCATCGCGGCGTTACACCACGCTCGCCTGCTGGCGCGCCGGGCAGTACGCGTCTAGCTCACGCTCTGATTGGTCCGTGTTTTTCGTTAATAACTCCTTAACGAAGCCGCGTACGCTATTTTTGTAAAGGAAAATGTCGCTTGAAATGATCTCGGGAACGTCCCATTTCATTAAACTAAGGTAATTTTGAGACACCCTGTACTTACACATGTGGCTCCTTGGGTATATTAAATAAGCTGGTAAGGTTCAGCTTCCCGTTTTTCTTGCAAATGCAGCAAAGCATAGGCATTTTTCAAAACTCAAAACCAAAAATACTTGGGAATACAGGAAATAATGCACCACTCACAGCGATTTGATCACAAATGGCGTACATGGATGGCGTGGGGACGCGAAGATTTCAGTCGCCGTGTACAAGAAAAATATAAGAAGGGAAATAGACTGAGTAAAACTGAAACGTATAGTTCGGGAGTTGACCTAATAGATGACGCTGTAAAAGAGAGCCACAGCAGTGTCGCCTCTATCTAATCCTCTTTGGTCTAAAGAATATTCAGCAAGTTTATGGGGCCGAAACAACAAGCAAAATTCAAACCCAACAGCTGTTTGTAGTTACTGGAGTGTTTCACATCTCATGTGTGCCGTATGACATTTCTAGGCGAAATGACACTATTGGTTTCCCTATAACGAATATTTTATTATTTTCCGGTGTATCTGAAATAATTTTTGATATCGTATATTAGGTTCGAAGGAACGTTCTGTCGCATTTCAATGCTAATTAGTCATTGGGATACGGGAATTGACAGGTTACCTGAAAGATGGCAACAAGTTGTTACAAATAATGGAAAAAACGGAATTTCGAAGAATCGTAGAATGCGACCATATTTTTAAAAATATTTTTCACATTTGAACCGATGGAAAAATTTGCATAACAAAGATATGTCCAATATATTTCCTAATAATTATTTAAAATCATTATTTAAGAAGAGTTCAACAAATGGCAGCAACGTTTCCTATTCCCATCATGTTGTAAAGGCGAGCTACCGATAGTTTACCTAAGGAGTTGTGGATCCTATAAAAACCTTTTTTTTCTGCCACGCACAGCAGGGATCCGTCAACCCGCTCGAGATATATGGCCTCACCGACTCGACGAAAAGAATCGTCGCCAAAAAGTCGTTACCGCTCAGACATGAACAGTTTCACTTAAAACCTGGGTAATAATAGCGATCCGTTTATCATTGGACCACTGAGGTGTTTGAGATAGTCAAGGTACAAGCAACTTATCCGGTAAGTAATCTGCTGCAAGATTCTCGTGGAAACCCCGTTGCTGGAGGATTCTATGAACACGATCACGTTGCCAATCCAGATGTATACCTAGTGGAGAAAGTGTTGCGTAGAAAAGGAAATAAGGTGCATGTAAAATGGTTAGGATTGAGTAATGTAAATAATTTATGGTAAATAAACACAATGTATTATAAACATTTATTATAAACAGTTTAACCTGTTTAATGAGAAAATATAATCTTCTATTTACATTGAGTATAAATAATTTTATAGCTACGAAGGTATTCGATAATGGCCCCACGGCATATACCGTTTGTCATCATATGGACTGAGAGCAATTTTTCGTTCTGATATAGTATACACTTTGTGCAACTTCGATCGTATGCATGTCTGTGTACGACTCATAGCAATTTCATCTTGCAAACATCGCATGTAATCATCAAACGTAATTGTTGCCCTTACAACGCTAGTCTTTACACCTTTTGATTTTTTTGTATCAGATTTTCCATCTACACGCAATGTGTACATCTTTGCTTTCAGCCCGACAAAGTCCGTCATTATCATCCCATTGTTTTCGTCTTTCATCAAGCCGGAAACCTTTTTATTTACAAGTGGGATATGTCCATCACAAATGTCCTCACGGGTTGCCATATGCGAGTCTCGCCAGGCCCCTTACGTCTCCGTCCCTCGCCTAGATGCATGCCTCCGCTATCCCCACTCTTACCACTACCGCTGGCGCGACCGAGTCGGTAGCATGCTACCGCTCTCATGCTAGCACTCGGTCGCGCCAGCGGTAGTGGTAAGAGTGGGGATAGCGGAGGCAGCATCTAGGCGAGAGACGGAAACGTAAGGGGCGTCATATGGCAACCCTGGTCTTCACCACCGGCACTTGATTATATCAACAATGAGTCCTTCAGCCAAATGATGCGGGACGAAGTTATTCCCAAGTCTTGGGACTTTGAGGTAATATGATAAATTAAGCTGTCGGTGTCTGTGTACATTACCTTACAACTTTTACCAAATTGAGGAACCATGTACTCATGATGAAATTCGTACAAGCAGGTTTTGGATATTTCTAATATGCACATACCCACATAGATTGGCTTGTTGAATTTCACCATGACTTTGCGCAACTCCACAGCAGCCAAATTTTCAGAAAATACACAGCGGCTGTGGAAATTTGGTTTCGCGATCATTGCCTCTTCACCATGTCGCCCATCCCAATGTGTCACGAGTTTTACGTCTACATGATTCCGAACATTTTCCATAGTTCTACCGAATACCGCATTGTTCATCAATTTGTACAAATTCTTTTCAAAATCGTTAGTGGCATTAGTTCTAAACAGAGTATTTAATTCTATGTATTCGCGGAGCCATGGTGACTGCGCGAATTGGAGGATGCGATGAATCTTTGTAATACGAAGACCGTGGCGCGTGCACTGCTGCAGGTTAGA
The DNA here is from genome assembly GCA_963966675.1 of Lasioglossum calceatum. Classification (NCBI taxonomy): domain Eukaryota; kingdom Metazoa; phylum Arthropoda; class Insecta; order Hymenoptera; family Halictidae; genus Lasioglossum; species Lasioglossum calceatum. The sequence continues at coordinate 1,471,530 of CAXAAD010000188.1, read as the reverse complement.
ATAGTGTATTACGTAACGCTGTTTATCATGTAACGTTGTAAGCAACTTGGCCTCTCTTTTGCCAGGTGGTTTGGCACGTGTCGGACAGAATGGTAGGTCAGCGTGAATATCATGCAGACTTTGCGGATATTCTAGATCCACCTCGAGAATGTAGCCTATGGGTGAATCAGCAGCAATCAAAGATATGTCAAAATTTTCAATGTTGTTAACCCATTGAAATTCGGCATATGGCAAAGGCTGACACATTGCCCATCCATACAAATTATTTACATCAAAATACATCAAGTATGATGATGTTTTCGAAGGATCGTACGACTGCATGTACATGTTATTGGCTTCCGCATGTCTGCCGGAACATTGGCTCAAACCGCCGTGTATACCACGTTCGATAATCATCACCATATCGATATCAGTTAATAATTCAAACTTAATTTTTGTATGTTTTAGCATAGCATCCCACGTGAATCCTGGTAAAGTGTAATAATATGCTGGATCTAAACCATAGCTCTTAATGCAAGTTTTACGAAAATTTTCAAAAACATCGGCCAATAACAAAACATCAGTTTTCAAATGCAGATCGCTGTATTCACCCAAGGTTTTTATGTTGAAACGCTTCCTCACATTCTCGGCATGTGCATAATCACGTTCGGATACGGTTTCGCCTGTCAGCGAACTGTAAAATGACTCGAGCGGTGGCAAACAGAGATCGTCTAATTAATCTACGCAATCGAGGTATTCGTATGGAAAGACACCCTTTCGCGTCAACAACATGAAATTTTCTATGGAAAGATGTTCAAATTCGGAACGTAAAATTGTCAATTTGTTTGTGTCGAGGAAAGATGCTAATTTGTCTAGACTTGTATTCAAAAATTTGTACGAATCGATGAATCGTAATTTAATACAATTACGTGAATCTGATTGCTTATCTTTAACATTTTTTGTAAATGAAATATACTTTTCTTTAGTTATTGGTAATACGTCGACACTACCTTCAAACGCATTAGCTATTTCTTCGATAATGAAATGTGAATCGTACCCGGATAAATTGTGGAAAACTATGGGAATGCAAAACGAATTTTTGTAATTTAAATTGCAATTTTGATGCGCAGGGCCTCTATATTGTTTTCCTCAAATGGTTTTTCACAAATGTGGCAATGCGCTGAGTTGATAAATGCCTCGCACTGTTCATTCGTTAGCTGTTTCATAGGTATATTACTGGATAAAGCGCATTTAACAAAATATGCTAAATTTTCTAATTCTCCGACGAACCATGAGACGCACTTCGCATCGCGACGACATCGATATATCGATAGAGATGCATCGTGTGAACAATGTACATAGTATGCGATGCTATACTCTGTGATGCTGCTATGCGTATGATTGAAGTTCCTCCCAGCAATCTTCCGTCTTCTCCAGAGTGCATTCGAGGTCGGCATACACCACGAATGGAAGCGGCTCTTTCCACATATAGTTGTTGAAAGAAAGCCATTTATCGTCCTCGCTAGGTAATACGACGGCGCAGCGATTCAGTTCTGCACAGTCCCTTTCATGGGCCTGCAATCTTTCGTTGGAATAAAAGTAATGCAAACACCTGCAAAAATTATTTACATGTGTTATGATATACAATGATACTTTTCTAAATGTGTACATACCGATCACAGATGAATTTCATGTGTTACGTCGGTCCGACCACCGACGTTGGACTTTGCGTGTATACCTCGAAAAGTATGGAAAGTATGCATGAATCTAACTTGTATTACATGCATAATGTGCGAAATCGAGTCGTCACTCGACTATAGAATTAAGCTCTAAAAACTAAGATTATTGTATCCATAAATGTTCAGCTCATCAAGTCCTCTAACATCCCTAAACTTGTTCAAAAACCCATCACTACTCATATCTCAAACTCCTATGAAATCACTCTAAACTTGTTCAAAAACCCATCACTACTTCCATCTCAACCTTCTACGAAATTGTTCCAAAACCCATCGCTATTCATTTCCCAACTTTTCACATAATCGTTCCAACCCATCGCTACTTAAATCTCAAACCTTTTTGGAAATTGTCCTAAAACCAATCCTCGCTCAAATCTCCACTTTACCCAAAATCCTTGTTCGGATCTTCACCACTACTCACAGCTTGTTCAAATCCTCACTTCCACTTACAACTTGTTCAATCCCTCATCTACACTCACAACTTGTTCTAACCCTCATCTCCTCTCGAGTAGACCTTTTCTCGAGAACAAAGAGACTGCAGAATCAGCGTTCCTCGAGAACAAAGAGACCGCTGCCTCAGCAGGAATGAAAAGGTATAAAGCCGAGCGAACTGAAGAATAATTCAGTCTGGCCTAAGCCAGCGAAGTGAACAGACGTGTTAACCTGCGTCACTTCAATCCGGAAAATCGACGTAAAGTCTACGACAATGTTCCTACTATTCCAATTCAATTCAAATACTATTCCTAACTCCCAAATCATTACTAAATCAACTCCTATTAAAATCCAACTTCTCTATATAAATAATTATTGTGCATCTACGATTTATTATTATTATACTATATCATTTTGTTACGTGACAGTCTACGGACTTTATTATTTGTATTCAAGTGAAGTCTAAGGACTTGTGAATAAACTACGATCATACCAGTTCTTCGTGTGTTTGTTTTTACTTGCATCTATTCTTTTATTTCAAGTGACAGTTCTTTTATAATATCTCAACGTACTCTTGTCTCGTCTAAATAACCTGGTCTCAGAGTGAAGTGGCAACACAGCACCGCCAGTTAGACTTCGACAAGAGACAGTCTAATTCAATATTATTATTTCAATATTCATATTTTAATATTCCAACGTGCGCTTGTTTCGTCTAATAACCTGGTCTCAGAGTGAAGTGGCAACACAGCACCGCCAGTAGACGTTCGACAAGTCGACTTCGAACTCGTGCTCTCGATATATTACTATACAAATCTCGGTCACAAAGGGAGCTGCATATCGCTCCGCCGAGATAGTAATTGACGAGTAGACTTTTATTATTGTGCAAACATTTATACGGAGTAACTATTTCAATTCAGTGACAGTTTCGAATCAGTGCCCTCGTTCTCACGCTAAGTGACTCGGCTAGCGAGTTCGGTGCCTCACCGCTCCGCTGAGTAGCGTCGATAACGAGTGGACGTTTTATAATCAATTCAGATAGGGTGTTTTTCTTGAACCCATCCTCACATGCGTCGTACGCGTCGTGCCGGCCGGAAGGTTCAGATTGCCAACTTCCGTAAAGCCTTGAATCAATCTGCCGTGTTGAACAGTCTATTAGCCTCTGCTAACTGGACCGAACTTCTCGGGACGACCGAAAGAATCGAATGCGACGCGTCTGACCACGTTTCCGTCTACGGCTGTCAGTGTCGCCCGGTTCTCCGAAACGAGGTCAACCACGCGGACCTCGCGCGTCCAGCGAGCCCAGCCAGCCAGCCAGCTGAGTGCTACGAGGTCATCGACCTGATTGACATCTCGGACGACGACAGTCAGGAGACCGTCATTCTCCCACGTCCACGCTGCAGGATTATCAACGATAATTACCTGTCAGCTTCTAAACGCATCATCTTGCGTCTACCAGTTCGTCCAGCTGTCATCCTTTCGCAGCAGCCACGCAGACGGCTGCCTAACCTACCTCGTCTAGAAGAGATCTGCATAGACGATCCTCAGTACGAGGTCTACGCAGCTCGACGTGCGCAGCTCCTGCGACAATACTACTAACCTGCTAACGACCGGTGAGAATTCGTGTCATACTCTAATATACTGTACCTCTTCTCCGCGTCCTGTCAACTCACCGCGTTCGTTATACTAACCTCAAATCATTCCCATCCGCGTTGACTGCAAGCGGATGTCGGCTCTAAACGGTTTCCGGTGTCCTAACGCATATGACAGCCCATCTGGCTGTCTCGGCGTAAAAGACCGTTCTTATTAAAATCTTGTCTCCGTCGCTCCAGGCGTCGCCCTCTCGTTCGCTGGGTACCTGGAACGTAACAGCTGTCACTGCAGTTTTCATATGCGCGTGCCGAGATTACGGTTCGCTGCTAAGGGGTATCAAGGCCAACCAAAAAATGCTGTCACTGCAGTTTTCGTATGCGCGTGCCGAGATTCCTTTGTAGTTTTTGCGTGTCGCTGTGAGAGTCATTCTTTGCGATATATATACCAAAATATTCGCTGTGCGTATAAGATCGTCGGTTGGCTAAGCGGGTAATGAGTTGGACTATCATGCGGTAGACCGGGGTTCGAATCCTGACAGTTTTTCCAGGTAAAAAAAAATCGTGACGTCACGGAAGAGGTGGGGGTTCCAGCAAAGGTGTGGCAACAGAGAGGCTACGATACGCCATTGTTGGTATGGTAGTCGACACGTGTGGATCCGCAACCGCTTGTCGTGACGTCACTTCCCCATGACCCTCCAAAATTGGGCGAGCGATTAACGAGAGGGTAATTACCCTGTGGGGCAATGACCGGGGGGGGGGCAATGCCGTATATGCAATATAGTATAATATAATAGTAACACAATAATATAGTAAATCTAATATGTAGTAGTAAAATAATAATACCAGCAATAATAATAATAATAGCAGCAATAGTAAGTATAATAGTAAAATAATAATACAAGCAATAATAATAATAGCACTAATAGTGAATATAAATTATAAATTATATAATAGTAATAAATTATATTATAGATAGGAGTTAGGAGGATAACTAATCACACACACTAGACTGCGGATCTTTATGCAAAATACAAAATGTTCACATTGATTGCAGGACACAGGAGCCAAATAAAAATTGTCTTCTTTTAATTATACTATTAACCCTTTGCACTCGAATGGCGAGTCTGGGACGCCACTAAAAATTGCTATACAATTATTTCAAAATAGTTTTAACATTATTAAATTTGTCTGTATTCTTTAAATGGTAAAAAGCTCAACTGTTATATAAGAAAACAGGTTCAATTTGATGTGCACAATGTAAAAAAGATTACATAAAACAAAAATGATCTGGTTTAAAACAAATATCTTGGTTTTGGAATTGAAATTGGTTCGAGTGCAAAGGGCTAAACTGTAACTAATACATTGATGTCCTTAAATATTGTAAACACGTCCCCTGCTTGTGTGACGGATCGATTTCGCTGTGCCCGTAGCTCGGGAGTCTACCAAGGTTCGTGAAAGGTAATAAATAAAGAGACGGCGAAATCGGGTAAAAGAAACTAAACTTTATTTCGCTCTGAGCGAGTATGGAAAACTAACATAGCTGGTTCTTGCAAGCCCATGAACAAAGCCGCGTATTTCGTAGTAATACTAATAAGAAACTCGTCAATATTCGTATGACCGTCGATCGGTCTCAGACGTCGGCTTTCAGCCCGGCCGACGTAGAACTCTCGGTCTGTAAATAAACACAGAGCAGATAACACAATCGCGGCGTTGTTGCGAGGTGAAAACGATCAGTCGGTCGGAAACACTTATTACACGGTCCAACAAATTCCAACAGCCAAAAAGGTTATCGATTCTCACTATGCAATTCTTATAGAGTTTTTTGCGCTGATTCCGAATCTGTTTTTAATTTTTCTCCTAGACGCACAGTTTTTTAGACATTTGAATTTGAAAAAATGACATATTTTTCAACTTTGAACAAATATTGTGATGTTACTATAAATGACATTGAATTGATCTTAACAGCAAAAGATTCCTTAGACTTTCCCGAATACAGTGATATATAATATTAATACATTATGATTGTTTAAACATGTTTAAACGATCATTAAAGACGGAGAGACACCACTTTTGCACCAATTTTTGACGATATTTTTCAGTTTATCTCAAAAAATAAGTGTTGAGCGGAAAATCGAACTATACCACGCGATAGAGCAGACTTTTATCTTGAAAAACTCCCCTTGGAAGTTTGCAGCATCGACGTTTTTACCGAACCAGAAAGCAAAATATCTTCGCCCGACATGCGTTGACGCCAGTGGCGCTCACCACTAGAACAGTCGTTCGCCGCTCCGTATCCCGTCGCGCGCCGTATCCCGTCCCGAGCGCCACTACAATTCGACACGACATTTCGAGACGATACCGGTCGGTATGTAGTTCGTCTACCTTTTAAGGGGGAGGAGCGACCACTGACGGGCAAGTCGAGAGTGGCCGCATTCAGGATGCTCCTCAGCGCCGAAACTAGACAGGCACGGGATCAACAACTCAGGGAACACTATGTCGACTTCATGCAGGAGTACGGCCGACTGGGACACATGAACCTCGCGAGAGTGCCTCTCCAGGAACGAGATCCTGGATCCTACATCCCGCACCACGCAGTATGGAAGGAGACGGAGGTGAAGAAAAAGATCTGGGTGGTCTTCAACGCCTCAGCTGCGTCGATCGCAGGCCGGTCACTCAACGACGAACTGTTGACGGGGCCGAAGCTGCAGAGCGACCTCTGGGCGATCATCACCCGCTGGCGCCTCTTCAGGGTGGCATTCTCGACGGACATCGTCAAGATGTTCACAGACAGATCTCGGTCAGTATCTGATTTCAGGTTGACCACTGTGACGTATGGATCCGCTCCCGCTCCGTATCTCGCACACAGGGTGTTGCAGCAATTGGCGTCGGACGAGGAAGAACGCTTTCCCTTGGGCGCCAAGGCCCTCCGTCGCAACTCCTATGTTGACGACATCCTGTCCGGCGCAGACAATATACAGCAGGCATGGGAAGTTCGTCGACAGCTGACCGGTATCCTGGAATCTGCAGGGTTCCCACTAGGTAAATGGGCGAGCTCCAACCCCGAGCTTCGAACAACCAACTCGGAGCTGAAGACGTTCCAGGACAAGGAGATTCACGGCGCGCTGGGACTCCAGTGGGAGACGCGAAGCGACTCCCTGTCCGTACGAGGCTTCCAATCGGCGACCTCACTCGCCAGGCCTATCTGGACGAAGCGGTCGATCCTCTCCGAGATCGCCCGTCTCTTCGACCCGTTGGGATGGTTGGCCCCCGTACTAATCCGTGCCAAAATTTTAATGCAGGACCTCTGGCTGGCCAGAGTAACCTGGGACGAGTCCGTGGAGCCCTCACTCGTCCACCGCTGGGCCGAGTTCAGGTCGGAACTTCATCGGTTAGGAGATATAGCCGTCCCCAGGTGGATCCACTACTCGGCAGGACGATGCGACTCGGAGCTACACGGCTTCTGCGATGCCTGGGAACGAGCCTACGCCGCCGCGGTGAACCTCAGAGTTCGTCGGTCATCTGGAACGAGGACGTCGCTGCTCCTGGCCAAATCCCGCGTCAGCCCCATCAAGACGCAGAGAGTCCCACGGCTGGAGTTGTGCGGGGCGGTGCTCCTCGCCCGACTCCTCTCTACCCTGACGGCCGCTCTGGAACTCGGCAGCACGCCGGTGTATTGTTGGACGGACTCGACGGTCGCCTTGGCCTGGATCCGCTCGCACCCGTCAATGTGGAAGCCGTTCGTCGCCCACCGAGTGACCGAGCTGCAAACTCTCCTCCCAGGAGCGTCGTGGAGACACGTTGGCACTCTGGACAATCCTGCTGATCTGGCTACGAGAGGGGTCTCGGCCGATTATCTGGGTGCATCCACCCTCTGGTGGAACGGACCCCACTGGCTTCAGCAGCCCAGTGCCGACTGGCCGATCACAATGGTGTCAAAGCCTTTACCGAGACCTCCGGAGGAACGTCAGGGCTTCGTGGCCGCGGTGCAAGCTCCGACCCCCGAAGCCACCTACGCTGAGCGATTCTCGTCGTTGTCTCGCTTAGTTCGGACCACCGCCTACATTCGCCGCTTCGCAGCTAACTGTAGAGCCGAGAACGCACGGACAACGGGCTCACTGACGACGTCGGAACTTCGAGAAGCGCTCCAGGCAGCCGTGCGATCTGAACAGGGGGGATAATTTCACCCTGAGATTGACGCTCTCCAGCACGGGAAGATGATTTCGCCGACCTCTCCTCTCGGGGCGCTGACACCCTTCCTCGACACCGACGGAACCCTCAAGGTGGGCGGCCGCCTGCAGAACTCCGGACTGCCGGAGCCAAGTCGTCATCCGGTCATCCTGGATCGGGCCTCCCACCTATCCACCCTGGTGATCCGAGACGCTCACCTAAAGACACTTCATGGCGGCCTCAACGCCACGATGGCCTGGATCCACAGGGAATTCTGGATTCCCCGCCGCCGACCTCGGGTGAAACAGATCTTGCGAGAATGTGTCATCTGCACGAGGATGCGAGCGAACGCAAGCCGCCAACAAATGGGGAATCTTCCGCCGTCCAGGGTGCAACCGTCGAAGCCCTTTCTTCATACGGGGGTCGACTACGCCGGGCCGATTCCTCTCCGTACCGCTAGAGGCAGAGGACACGAAAGCTATAAGGGCTACATGGTTGTCTTCGTATGCCTAGCCACCAAGGCCGTTCACCTGGACGCCGTAAGTGACCTCACCTCCGCCTCATTCATTTCGACTTTTCACAGGTTCACTGCGAGACGCGGCCGTTGTCAACGCCTCTACAGTGACAACGGCACTACCTTCACCGGCGCTGACTCGACATTGCGGCATATGTTCCACGCGGCCTCAGAATTCTACACCTCGGTTGCTGAGGAATTGGCGAACGCCGGGACTGAGTGGACATTCATTCCGCCATACTCACCGCACATGGGAGGCCTGTGGAAAGCAGCGGTTAAAAGCATGAAGGCCCACCTGAAACGGGTCATTGGAGAGGCAACTCTTACTTACGAGGAGATGGTCACGCTGCTCAGTCGTATCGAGGCGTGCCTGAACTCCAGGCCGTTGACGACGGTGTCCGAGGATCCTCAGGACTACGCCCCTCTCACTCCGGGGCACTTCCTTGTGGGGGAACCCATACATTCCCCACCCGAAGCACCGACCGATGACGTCAAGTGCTCACTCACGTCGCGCTGGAGGTTAGTCTCTAATATCCACCAACACTTTTGGCGTAGGTGGAGTAAGGAGTATGTGCATTCACTACAACAACGCACGAAGTGGCAAACCCGACGGGAGAACCTATGCGTCGGCACTATCGTACTGGTAAAGGACGAGGACTCTCCGCCGACACGCTGGCCGCTCGCACGCGTCGAGGAAGTTATCCACGGAAGGGACAGTAGTAGGGTATATACACCGGTTCTAAATCAACGTTAAATTCACGAGAGTGCATACCTTATTTCACGGGAGAGCGGTACCGCCGCAGAGCGATATTGCGCAAGCATATTCTAGAGAGGGGGGAGGGGAGCGGGGGGGGGGGGATTTTCTTGGAATTATATTTTTCTTGGAATCGTTTCTAGGTCAAGGGCGACGTTTCGTGGAATTATTTTGCACTATTGCAATATTGCGACATATTTTTCATGGAATTATTGCATCATATTTTTCTTGGAATTATATTTTTCTTGGAACGAAGGGAGATCGTTTCTAGGTCAAGGGCGGCGTTTCGTGGAATTATTTTGCACTATTGCGACATATTTTTCATGGAATTATTGCATCATATTTTTCTTATAATTATATTTTTCTTGGAACGAAGGGAGATCGTTTGTAGGTCAAGGGCGGTGTTTCATGGAATTATTTTGCACTATTGCGGCATATTTTTCATGGAATTATTGCGCCATATTTTTCCATGTAATTGTTGCAATAAACGTCATGGAATTATTACGTCATATTTTTTCCATGGAATTATTACAATAATCTTTTCACCCAGTGTCATTCCCACGGTTGGACACTTCTCCCCCGTGGCGGCCATAGTGCTCCAGAAACGTGTTCGAACGTGTTTCGCGATACCCCCCTTTGTAAGAGAGAGATGTAAGATAGATTCGTTTAAACGGAAATATGAAATTAACCGATTCAAACTTTTGCTCATACATCGAGAGAGTTTCTACTTCACAGTGATGTAAAGTTTCCCTTATCATTTTCAATGCATGTAGGATTGTGTGTTGGAACGTGTTTTCACGGTTCTTATTCATATCATTGTAAGAGGAGCGTGTTCCATAATCTGTAGCAGCATCCTTTCGCATGGTTTAGAGTTACCAAGCTGAGGCACCTGGACACATTTGTTTTTTGTCAGTTCTCTCTATTAGTGCTGATTGAAACTTTTGCGAGTTCAGATTTCATTTTATTATCTACTGCAACGAGCATCTTTCTAAACTTGCAAGCGAGCGAATATTTCATTATATAAGAATGGGTGTTGTCAACGGCAAGTTTAGTTTGAAAACATGGAAGCTTACGTGCTAGCGAATGATGATGTCATCTTAGCCGAGACAATGCAATTATTGGTATGTATAAATGAAATATTTTTATATTATTTATTTATTTATTGTCAGTTTTTTATTACTATTTTATATTAACAGACATTTAATTCGGAGAGAGAGAGGGATGCGTTCATAGCTGGATGGCAATATGCGGCCCGACGGTATAATATAAATATTGATAATTGGGATAGTGAATTTATCACAGCATTTCAAATATCATATGCAGCGACGGTGAGTTAATGATTTTATATTTACTAATTAAAAGATATTAATAATTTAAAAAATCTATCGTTTCTCCTTTCAGACTTATAACAATGAAAATGAGAATGCGAACGAGAATGCGAACGGGAATGCGAACGAGAATGCGAACGAGAATGCGAACGAGAACGAGAACGAGAACGAGAACGAGAACGAGAACGAGAATGAAGAATAGCTATAATATTTGGTATTATTTTATATTTTTATATTTTTTCAATAAACAAAATAGTTTCAAACATATCTACATTCAGTTTGGGAAATTGGGATTGATTATTCAAGGTTGTACCAAAATAAAAAACTTTTATTTTTGAAATGTCACATTTATTTATTCAAAAAATCGCCTCATCATCATACCAAAACATAATATAATTTTATATGTGGTTTAATTAACCATGAAAGTTTTCAAACGCAAACGAAGAAGAGCGTATTGGAAAGAAAGAGACGTGAACAGTAGTTGTCGCCGACACAGTTCAAAGGCTCGCGTTATCATCCTCTCGCCATAGATATTCACACATTAGTGGGATTCTTCGTTTCCTGCGAACAGACAGTTATATGAACCATGTTATATACTTTAGAGTATTTGTAAAAAAATTTATTTTCACCTTCGAGCGACGATTCTTTAATTGAATCCACGAACGTCTATACCGCGCGGGTTTGGCTGGATTGTATCAGGATCAACTCCGATTGGCACGTTGCCACAGTTCACCCCACGAACGTATGCACAGGATCTCGACCAGGCGCGATGCTCGTGCATTGGATCATCGTCATCGTCCCATTGAGTCAACTGTATACCACATTCAAAACATTCAACAAAATCCTCATCGCCCAGATAGAAAAATCCTGCGACGGCGAGTTTTTCAGGTTGAACGATGTGTGAGTAACCCCAGTTCTGGAAACTTTGGAGCCTGTCACTCTCGAGACGATAATCAGGTGTTGCTGGGGTATCCTGATCTGTTGTTGCGACGGTTGCAGGATCCATCTCTGATTTCACAATCATTATGAAGACACTGTGTAAAAAAAGAGGTGTTTTAGATGTGGAAAAATTCAAAGACGTGTGTTATAACTGATTGATACCATACATGTTTTTTTAGAATTGTTAATCCATGCCCGAAATGTTTGCACTTCGCGCAGACTACAATGGTATGTGACGTTCTTTGTCGATCGCCAACAGTGAAGTCGACACGGTTTGTCAGCAATTTCATACATGGGATCGTGAACTAGTACATCATATTTTGGGCAGTTGAAATCTTCTAAATTTATTGAGTTTATGTTCATTTTTCGAAGGATGTCTCTCTCGAAACATCCTCCTTTATATGCTACAACTGGATTTGCATAATCACACACAAAATTTTGAATAGTTTTGAATATATCGTCCTGCTGATATTTTTCATAGCCGAAATCTTTGAATGGAATCCCATGTATGAAATTGCTGACATACCATGCCGACTTTTTGTCAGCGGCAGATAAAGAATGAAATTTCTCCCCTAAGCAAAATTCAGAGAGTTCGAACGAACCGTCGTAACAAACATTGATCATGGCTAATTCTTTGCACATGAATTTTTTTTTTACAATAAATCCATCCATGTCAATGATGTGAGAGATACGATCCATCTAAATAAAGAAAGTTTTTTCACCGGATTTTTCAATCGTTTATTAATTTTGTATTATATGTACTTACCGTTGAAGAAAGGATGATATCCAAAGTTGGCTGGTCAGATGATAAAAAACACGCGATGTAACTTTGTATAGCGATCACCGTGACTGTCAACGTTTGTTATGCGATGTAACTTATAATGCGACCAATTTATAATGGATACCCCCACCACTAATATAAAAAAATCTATGGGGAGGAGGATGTTATTACTGTAAAGTCAGCATATTTTTTATCTTGCATGTTAGAGCGGTATTGTATCATATTTCTTTATCTTTTCACCTGGTGTCATGTTTCCATGGACAGTTTCATCCACACAGCATTACATCATACAAAATCTAAAGTCATATTTCTAATGGAATAAACGATGGTTGCAAGTGTTTGTCGTAATGTGGGGTATGAGGAGGATTGTTTTTTAATAAAAAAATAAGATCTTTCACATAATTTTTTATTTGATAAAGTACATATATTTTTTATCTGTATAAACGGTTTAAGTAATTTTTCGAACAATATTCGTCAATGGACTGTACTCCATGATGCGGTCATGTATCATTAAGCAGTAGGCTGTTGTCGATGGAGGGACGTCGGTTCGACATTCGAAATCAATTCGCACGTCGACCGTAGCATTTTTTAACGCTTCGTTTTGTCGGGATCAATCGAGAACGATGAGTGGACCATAATGCAGGAAATCCATGACGTTGAGTAGCGCTTCGCCGTTTCCATAGTACGATTCTTGGAATTTTGCATACATGTCGTAGAGCAACGCGTATTTACCTTTCTCAAAATCGATATTTAAATCATCGTACGGATAGGTTTCCGAGTTCAAGTAAAGCCGAATATTTGCCAATGCACAATGATCGAATCGTGTAACCGTTTTCGTTAAGTTATTCTTTCGATTGGTTTGCAAAGCGAATATCACATATCGTGGTTTTTCCATTTGCAGAGCTGTTTTTATCGCCCATGTATGCTTCGTAGTCGTCTGTAGTAGAGGATATTCATACAGATCCCACGATCGAAAGCTCATTCCGATCGGTCTGTCGCTGTCTAAAATACGTAACATGGACAGCTTATGTACTTCATCCAATGCGACGTGCGGCATTCGCCATTGAATTTTGTACAGATCCAGAATAGGTTTCGCGTTGTTGGAAGGACTGTGCAACGCGTTCGCGTCGGTACGCGAGCGGATCAAAATCAATTCATGTCGCGCATTTATCACAACGCGTTTGTAGTCTTCGCAGAAGCCTAATAAAACGCTCATAGGAACGCAAAAGTTGAAATGTATCGCAGCCGTGGTCGTTGCAGTCTGCTTCTGTTTGTCATCGGCATACATCCAACCAGCGTTGGACAACGCGTCGCTTCTCGTTCTGGACAGACTCGCGTAATTCTTCAGAGTTGTCGTCACACCGGGATTTCTTGACCGATCGATTTCCACTCCATTCAATTCATAACGTATTTCCTCAAACATAAACGCAACAGCGTTGTTCTCGAGGGTCACCGTATCGATGTGGGATTCTCCTCCAGCCGGTAATTCAAGTTTTCCTGATAAACTAAGTTTTCCCTCAACGTATAGGAAGCTTTTACACGGGAGCGTGTACAGGTCTTGTTGTTGAATGGGTATCCTTATCTCATCACTGTTTTCAAACGTCGTGTTAGCATACGGATTGTACGTGTGCAGCTCAATCTTCGTTATGCGATTGTCGAAGATCGGCTCTTCGGAGATGTTCAAAATGTCACCAAACATGATTTTTTCCTCTCACTTTTTAACAATAAATCCCAAAGATCGTAGATACTTTGCGTTTTCCACGGTTAATTTCTTACGAATCGATGACCTTTTTTCCGTGGTTAGTTTATTGCTGTTGTTCAACGTATGGAATGCCGTATTGTTATGAATTAGCATTGCTTCGTCGCGCGTGTAGTCGCACCGTGATTTCTTCACCTCGAAAATCAATCAAACGCCCGGATTGATCAACTATGCGAATCGTTAAATCGTCAATGACTCGTGCAACGATCGGAAGGTAAATGACTCGCGCGGGCGTTTCCGACAATTTATACCCTGGCGGTACCTGGGGCGCAAACTCATGTATCGTGTGAACGAGTTTACCATTGTCGTACGATCCGGTGGTTATGTTGCATTCCACTCGTACGATATTCACGCTGATGATATTCACAGGTGCGTTCGATGTATGCAACATGTTCGGTGGTAAAACTCGACCCGTGGAAAATCCTAGGATAGACCCCACGTTGTAAGGCTTTGCAAAGTTTATTTGATACTCGCTTATAATTTCGCTTTTCATGGTGTTGTTGTTCGCCCGTAAGACCAGCGGATATTCGATATCGGAGGCGGCAGATGACTCATCGACATTTTTTTTAGGATATCGCGTTTTCTACGAACCGTCGGGGATGATGATCTCATCATCTTTTTCACCAAAGTAGAATCGATTGTTTCCAATGTTGGCGCTGATGTTTGGTATTGTGTAATAAGTTTGCAAATCGAGCAATCCCAACTCGTATTCGCCATTGCTCAGATCTATGGGTGGAAAGCACTTGGATGACAGTATGCTGCTTCTTCCCGACAACGTGAACGTAAATGACTTTTTCGCATGCATCATGCAGAGGGGGAGACAGACTTTTTCCCAGACAATTTATAACGTAGTTTCTCGGAGAAATTTCACGCACAATTGTCCACACACGCTTTCTTCATAGTTTTGAAAACGTTTATGGTTATATAAGATAGTCGCGTTCGCGCCGAAATAGCGAATCAACTCGATTGGCGGTCGAAGATTTCCAAAACTATCAAAATATTTGACACGCGAGCCGTGCTTTATATATGCGACCCAGTGGGTTCCCGGACCACGACTATTATCCAGATTGACTATACCCCGCTCATTTATCCACACGCGCCGCGGCAAATCGTCACGCATAAAAACTCCACGAAAATATGGTAATCCTTTACAGATGACCATCAATTCGGCGTCTGTCGTCGTGTTGTCTTTCTTCGTTTTTTTTTTTCTCCTTCAAGCCTTTCCCATGCTTATACGGAGCGAGACGTATCCCACGACCCTCCATGGCTCGATTATGTCGCTCCGCTTCTTGCAATTGTTTTTTCGCAGCTTTCGCGGTGTTTATAGCTTTGACTACTCCCGCAGCACCGCCCGTCAATGCTCCTATAGCCGACAAAGCAGGCAACAGCAACGGCAGAAAACCGCCGCGTTTGGCGATTGGGAGAATTCGTTTTGTCGTTTTCTTTTTCTTTTCACCTTTTTTCTTTATCAGACCCATGCCCAATTTCGTTTTAGCTTTCATGGCTGCCAACACTGCGGCCGCGGACACCTTCTCCCCCCACGCCGCGTCTCCGGACGTTACTCGATGCAGCGCTCGATCCGCCAAAACGCGATCGGCCGCGTGTCGATTTCCAAGATCCTTGTACCGTGAATAGGCTATATCGTGCTCGCGACAGGCCGCGTCCAACGGATTGATTCCTCGATCCCCACGATCTAATCGCTTGGTCAGTTTCGTACCAGGACCGCAGAATTGATAACCAGGTATATGCAATTCGAACGGTAACGCGTTTATAGCTCTGTTTAACAACCCCTTACCCGTATGCGGACCGAGACACCGTTGTGAACGACGATTCATGTGCATAAACTATTTTTCTGCTCTCTCTCTCTGTTTAAAGAACACGGATTCTTTTTTCTCTCACGTTCGGGGAGGCACGAAGAGTGACTGATGTCGACGGTGTTCGAGCTCTCGTATAAATACCCCCCCAACCACCCACCACATCGAATCAATCAGATCATGCGTTTTGTAAGACAATCTTTGGATATTCGTGTTCCAACGTGTCGCGCGTTCGACGATTGCGACGAGACGATGCGAAAACATGGATCATTGTTACCAAGCAATGTACGATGCGTCATAAGCGGTCCGTCAGGATGCGGTAAAACGAACGTTATGATTAGCCTGCTGGAGAGCGCGAACGGTCTACGATTCGCAAACGTTTACGTGTACTCAAAATCGCTGAGTCAGCCAAAATATCGATACTTGAGCAAACTGTTCTCATCCGTGGGGAAGGATGTTGGCTACTTCGCGTTCGCGAACAACGCTGACGTAATTCCTCCCGCAGAAGCACGGCCCGATTCAATATTCATCTTCGATGATGTGGCATGCGACGAGTAGGATATCATGAGAGAGTATTTTGCGATGGGTAGACATTCGCACGTCGATTGCTTCTACCTGGGTCAGTCGTACGCGAGGATACCGAAACATTTAATTCGCGACAATGCCAATCTGTTGATTCTGTTCAAACAGGATACCATGAACTTGCGTCACATTCATCAGGATCATGTAAATACTGATATGTCGTTCGAGACGTTTAGCACGTTATGCATGGATTGTTGGCGAAAGAAGTACGGATTTCTCGTAATCGATAAAGACAGCCCCGTGAGTCGTGGTCGTTACAGACGTGGATTTAACGAGTTTGTTGTACTGTAATGAGCACAGTTGCTCGGTAAGAGTCGTTGGAGTCACATTAGAAAATTCTCCCTCGATATGTCGTCGAAGGAGAAGAAGCTGCGAGCTTCGGTCGTGAACGAAATAGCGAAGACCAGCGATACCATACGTAAAAAGTATTTAGCGTTGAAAGTTGGGAAAATGACGGCCGAGACGAATTTACGAACAACTTTACAACCGATCGTCGAACCGCTCAAACAGCTAGTTCAAAATACGGCTACTGTTCAACCGGACGACAACACGTTCTCGGATATTAAGGAAACTCCGCCCCTCCTATAAAAAAAAAGAAGATTCTCAGATATTAGGGGAACGACACCAGCGTCCTCTATGAAAAAAAGAAGAAGAATAAAGAGGAAAAAGAACGACGATGTCTCGAGAAAAATATCTTTTGACGATGACGATAACGAGATCGAGTCGGCGACGGCGGTGGCACCGCCGCGACAGGAGGAGGATACCTTCGAATCGCCGAGCACGGAATGTTTGGAATCTTCTATGCGCAATATTTTTGAAAATCCCGAAACTCATCAAGAGGAGAATCAATATCGATCCGAGAATTTCGGACCTTTGGCGCGTAAATATTTGGAAAAATTTTTTAGCGGACCAACGAAAAAATCCGACAACGTATACGGAGTATATCTCCAGGACGATAAGCTGATGCTGGGAAATTCAACGTTCGAGGTGGATCACAACGACGATATCATCGTTGACGGAGTACGGTACGAGGGGACTCGCGGTCTTTACGAATTGATATTCAGTAAATTGCCCAACAACCGGCTGTACACCGATGACGATAAGAACGTGTACAAAAGAATTCTCATTGTTACGCAAGCGCATCGACACAGGAATCAGCTTATGGGAAACAAAGGTTACAAGTACAAGAAAGTAATAGGACCGATGTTCTTGCCGCGAGGCGGGAAGGGGATTCAACTTCCAACTTCTATGCGCGTGACTGACCATCCAATCGATTACGTGCATTGGGACGATCCGAACGAACTCGTCGATCGTTTGAAATTGTTAACCGCTTCGAAGAATGCCGGTCATTCCAACCATAACAACGAAATAATGTCGATAATCGAAGAACTTCGCGAAGCCGGTATAATTATAAATTAAAGCGCGTGCGTTTCGTTGAGTTAGTGTCGAATGAAATGTCAATTGTTACGGCTCGATAAAAATGCGTGTTCGTCTTAATTGTTGCGAAACGAATCAAACGATATCCTCGGGAGGAGGAGACGACGACGACGACGGTGAAAGCTGGAACTTGAGATTTCAAAGTCTATGGATAAAACTGGATGAGCTATTTCAACGAATGCTGCAGATCGAAGAGCAAGTAAAACGGTTGTGCAAGCGATACGAGTTGACGATAATCGAAGAAGAAGACTAACTCAAAAATGTCTATCGACAAATTTGGTATGGTGTTTCACGAAGCAAACAATCGTGAGTCGAATGTTTCTTCGATTTTCTATCCCGGCGTTTTTAAAAGTTATGTGCGTGATAACACCATATGTATGAACGATGATGCTAGATTGTATGATGCAAAAGGTATGAGGATCGGGCGCGTGGCGAATCCCGAGGCAAACGATCATGCTGCAACCAAAGTATATGTGGACACGCTTAAAGGTCGATTCATACACCCACGACGCGATCGTACGACGAAATATTCTAACCCAGGTTTAAGCGACACCGTCCACAAACGACGCAGTCTGAGCGTCGTGGATACAATAGTTGTACGACGAGTCGCAGGGGCCATAACTCTCCAGCGGGTTGACGGCTCCCCGCTGTGCGTGGCACAAAAAATAGGTTTTTATGGGCTCCACTACTCCTTGGGTAGCTCCCTTTACAACATAATGGAAATAGGAAACGTTCCTGCCACTTGGTGAATTCTTCTTAATAAATAATGATTTAAAATAATTATTGGAAACTATATTTGAGATAACTTTTGGTCTGCAAACGTTTCCACTGGTTCAAGTGTGAAAAATTTTATAATAAAATGTTACCATATACAAATTTCATACGGCACACAGTGGGACCTTTCGTCGATTTTGGAGACAAAATCAAAGAACTTCCGATAGAAATGAGATAGAGAGCTGAAATTTTTTTTATTTACAGCTGAAACATGATAGAATATGGGAAAAATAGGGAGATTATGGTACGAACGTTTTTTCATCTTGAAAAAATTCGTCAAACTTGCACAATTTCAAGAAAATTGCGGTTTTTTCAATGCCACGTACGGGAAAAATTTTTTTTTAACATGCTACACATCATTTCCTGTAGATTTTTTCACGCTGATTTCAAATCTGGTCTCAAAATTTGTCTACGATTTTTTTTTTCAAAAAATCGATTTTGTGACAAAAAACTAATGAAATCATTTCTTCGTTGAAATGATTTGATAACTCACTAGTTTGAAGGAACATTGTATTCTCATATATAAAACACATTAAAAATAATCATAATGAAGTATTTGGACGTTGACTTAACGTATATAGCGGCACACATAATAAAATGTGAAATACTCCGGTAACTACAAATAGCTGTTAGGTTTCAATTGTTTGTTATTTCGGGTCCATAAAATTGCTGAATATTCTTTAGACATTCTGAAATAAGGGTCGACAGCGTTTGTCTTTTAATTACACCTTCCACGTAGTGAAAAACATTTTTAATTTATTTATGTCCAACAAGTAGTCCTTTACACTGCCCCGTAAGTACGAGCGATAGGGGAACAGAGCAGTTAAGATATTATAAACCGTTACCGCGCCCACTACTACGCGATTGAAGGGCACAGCAAGACGCCATCTCGTATGGGTTCGAACTGGTGAATTTGTATTGATGCGAGCTTGAGAAGAAGGTTCACAGGCAGGACTACGGTGACGTGTCTTTATGTACGAATTCGCGGCCGATAAAACTGGATGAGCTATTTCAACGAATGCTGCAGATCGAAGAGCAAGTAAAACGGTTGTGCAAGCGATACGAGTTGACGATAATCGAAGAAGAAGACTAACTCAAAAATGTCTATCGACAAATTTGGTATGGTGTTTCACGAAGCAAACAATCGTGAGTCGAATGTTTCTTCGATTTTCTATCCCGGCGTTTTTAAAAGTTATGTGCGTGATAACACCATATGTATGAACGATGATGCTAGATTGTATGATGCAAAAGGTATGAGGATCGGGCGCGTGGCGAATCCCGAGGCAAACGATCATGCTGCAACCAAAGTATATGTGGACACGCTTAACGCGACGCTCGAGTCTGAGATCATGAAAAAACTGGTCGAAGAACTGAAAACCGCTAAAGAGACGATAAAGTCTGAAATATTAGCTAAACAGAATGAAAAACTGATTGAAGATCTGAAAACCGCTAAAGAAACGATAAAGTCAGAAATACTGACCACGATACAGGACGTCCGATACGATGCAAACGAAAATATGAAATCAACCGATTCACATATCAACGCGAGAATCGATAATTTGGTTGCAAACGCTCGAGAAGGAGATGGTAAAAAAAGACGCCATCAACGATCGGCTGGAGAACTTCAGAATAAGATTTCGAGACAATATTAAAAGAAACGCGTCAACCGATCTTGACAACCAACCGTCATACTGCTACAGCTGTACCGACAGCCAACCGTCATACTGCTACAGCTGTACCGATACCTGTACACCGGTACCTGTACCTGTACCTGTACCTGTATATCGACGCGAGAATCGATAATTTGGTTGCAAATGCTCGAGAAGGAGATGGTAAAAAAGACGTCATCAACGATCGGCTGGGGAACTTCAGAATAAGATTTTAAGATAATATTAAAAGAAACGCGTCAACCGATCTTGGCAGCCAACCGTCATACTGCTACAGCTGTACCGACAGCCAACCGTCATACTGCTACAGCTGTACCGGTACCTGTACACCGGTACCTGTACACCGGTACCTCCGGTACCTGTACCTGTACACCTGTACACCTGTACCTGTGCTATCATGTATTATTGATACTAAGTAACATTCATCGTAAAGAAATGATCATCCTTGAGAGAGCGCTGGAAAAAATGAGGGAGGGAAATATAACTGAGAAAGAAAAATTTCAGATGAGTATATATGATAAACTCGATAAAGTATACGCGCAGATACAGCGACGACGACGATGAGTAAAGAAAACGTGGTGGAAGAGCTGCATGCTCCGGCGAGACGTTTTTACCCGCGTAGACGTGTGATCGTGCGAGGATTCGATGATCTTTGGCAAGCCGATATCGTTGAGGTTCAAAACTATGCGCGAGACAATCGAGGGCATCGATATATTCTCACGATAATCGATGTATTTAGCAAATACGCGTGGACGGTTCCTTTGAAGAGTAAAAATGCGAGCGACGTGTGCAAAGCTTTCGCGTCAGCGTTGAAGAAGGACGGTAGAGCCCCGAACAACTTGCAGACTGACATGGGGAAAGAATTCTACAATGCAACGTTCCAAGACTATCTGAGGAGCCGCAACATACACCATTATTCCACGTTTAGCACTATGAAAGCGTCCGTCGTGGAACGTTTCAATCGTACGTTGAAGAACAGCATGTGGAAATTTTTCTCGTTGAGCGGAAAATATCGTTGGATCGATGCGCTTCCCACGTTGACCGAGGACTACAATAATCGAAAACATCGTACCATCCGTATGCGACCCGTCGATGTGAACCGTAAAAATGCCGGGCACCTTCTGTCGACCGTGTAGAGCAACGTGAAGATTGCTGGTCCTGTCAAATTCAAGATCGATGATCGCGTGCGCGTCAGCAAGTTTAAAACCCTATTCGACAAAGGATACACGCCGAACTGGTCAACCGAAATATTCAAGATTACCGCGGTGAAACGAACGAATCCTGTCACATACCTCTTGGCTGACTCGAAGGACAAACCTATCGCTGGAGGATTTTACGAACACGAGATACGCGCGGCAAAATATCCTGACATATACTTAGTTGAAAAAATATTACGCAGAAAAGGAAATAAAGTATATGTAAAATGGTTGGGAATGGACGCGTCACATAATTCGTGGATATCTAAAACGAATATACTTTAATTGTTTTTTACTTATGACAATTAATTTTTTTCTCTATACTTTATTCCCCTTTTCTGCGTTAATTACATTTCTGTAGGAATTGTATGTAATGTTACAATAAAAAATACAAAGAGTCTTAAATAATTTTTTATTTTTAAAAATATCGTTACAAAAGACAATTTTCACACACAACATTAATTTTTAAACCCATCTGTTTCTTTGCGCCTCGGTCGCGATGATATCAGCACACGAAGCCACCAGTTCGCAATCGATCAGTGAACTTTGATCGAAAGATTCGCTCTCGACGATCGCTTTCACGATATTCTTCGCGTTGGCATCCTTCACCGCAAAGACAAAATTCATATATTTATCGACAACCGTGGGAACATTGTCGATCAACCATGAATGCACATTGTGTACGCAGAATTCAAGATTGTACAAGTTACGCATAGTTTTTTCCGTGATGTACAGAGCTACGAACTGACTCGATAGTTTCACTAGCTTCCTACCATCGAGATTAACTATTTGCAATGTTAAATCATCGCTCAATTTTCTACACTGTTTCTGCATAGACGATGAAAGTAAATCGGAAATACACTCCTTCGTGCGCAACAACTCCGTCCATGCGTCCAGGGAAAACGTGATCTCGTTACCGCGGTTATCTCCTATAGCTAGTTCCGCACGAATATCGTCGCCAACGTGCACACCAATTTCCAGATATTTAAAATAATTGCCGGCTATTGAATATCTTCGGCCCAAGATCCGGCGCGAACTCCTCGACGACGATGACGGCTGTACCATCGATGAAATAGGGCTGTTGTTGGGAAAACCCCTGCAACAGATTTCAAAATTACACGTTTTTTTCTAAATTTCACAATTTTTTCATCTTTCTACTTACATATTATTTAGTCTCCTCTTTTTGTATGGCTCCTCGGTGTTTGAACGATTACATTCAGCGGGCGAATGATGGTTGTAATACATCGTGCTGTTTTCGTGATTGAGATTGTCTCAATCTGAAGCGTGACGCTCGGAATACAATGCTTTTATAGGACGCTCCCCCACCACTTCCTTTTTACAACAAAATGGAAGCATCCCCCTCCCCGACTCGTCTTCAAGACCTGCAATAATCTCCCTACCTTTTTTCTTTTATGGATAAAAAACTTCTCAATCGATGTTGTAATGTCCCCAAGGAAGAGTATTGATCAGATTACTGCAAATATACCGCTTATCGTCGTACGGACTCAATGCCAATTTTTTTTCCGACATTGAATACACCTGATGACGTACAGACGCTATACGATTACTGTTAACACTTTTTTCCGTATTATTACGAAGGCATTCGACATAGTCTTCGAAACTTATATCCCGAGCGGTAACGTTTGTTCCGATGCCTTTGATTTTTTTCGTTTCCTGATCATCTTGCACGCGAATCGCATACATTTTCGAACGAAGCCCTACGAACTCTGTCATAATTTTACCACCGTTCTCATCCTTCATCAATCCTAGCTGTTTCTTGTTCGCGATCGGAACACCGTAAACGTTGTTCGCGGCATAATTACTGGTGACGTATCGATGGATATCACGTTTCAGCAGCGCCTCGTACGCGTCATCGCAAGCGATCTCGTATATCAGACTGTCCGTGTCCGTGTATAAAATCTTACAATTTTGCTGGAATTTTGGATACATGTACTCGTAATGAAAGCTGTACAAATGAAATTTTGATATATCCAATACAGACATGCCTACGTAGATTGGCTTGTAAAATTTAACGAGCAGCTTTTTCAGCTGAATCGCGACAAAGTCCTCGGAAAACACTGTATAGCTGTGAAAATTTGGTCTAGCTATCAATCGTTCGACGCCGTGCCGTCCGCTCCAACGGGAAAGTAATTTCACAGTTGCATGATTTCGAACGTTCTCCATTGTTTTTCCAAATACAGCGTTGTTCATTAATTTGAACAAATTCTTGGAAAAATCGTTGGTCGCGTTTGCGCGTAATTTTGTGTTCAAATCGATATAGCCGCACAACCATCGCGACTGCTGAAACTCTAGAATTCGATGAATTTTCTTCAATTTCAGATTATGTTTCAAACTTTGTTGGAGGTATCGGTAATGTACAACGTATCGCTCCTTATCGCGAAGTGTTGCCATCAACTTTCTTTGACTCGAGCTGGTCATCGCCACGTCGTGACTTGGACAAAATGGAAGATCCGCATGGGCATCGTGAATTTCGCTCGGATACTCTAAATCCACCTCCAAAATGTATCCTACAGGGCTATCGATCGGAACGGATTCAACGTCGAAATCATCTACCCCGTCATTCACCCATCGAAAGTCTCTGTACGGTAGAGGTTGTGACATAGCCCAACCATACAAATTATTCACGTCGAAATACATTAAGTAGGTGGACGGTTTACTCGAGTCATGTGTAGGTAAATATTTGTTGTTCGCATGTGCATATCTGTGAGAACACTGGCTCAATCCACCACGTATTCCTCGCTCCACGAACAAAAGCATGTCCACGTCGGTGAATAACTCCAATTCAATATTTGTCATTTTCAGCATCACGTCCCACGCGAAACCAGGAAGCGTGTAATAATGTGCCGGATCGAGCTTGTAATTCTCGAGACAGTCATCGCGAAAATTTTCGAAAA
This sequence comes from Lasioglossum calceatum, assembly GCA_963966675.1. NCBI lineage: Eukaryota > Metazoa > Arthropoda > Insecta > Hymenoptera > Halictidae > Lasioglossum > Lasioglossum calceatum. Next base: position 1,447,167 of record CAXAAD010000188.1, on the reverse strand, counting down.
CATCCGCCAACAACAGCACATCCAATTTTAAGTATAAATCGCTGTACTGTCCTAGCGTTCGTATAGCGAAACGTGACCAAACCGTATTCGCGTGAACGTAATCGACGTCGGATATCTCGCGGCCATACAGCCGATTGTAAAATTCTTCGCGTGGTGGCAAACATGTATCGCTTAATTTATCATACGATGTCAGATAGTCGTATGGAAAAACGCCTTTTCTGGTCAAAAGGGTGAGGTCGTCGTTGGAAAGATGTGCAAATTCACCTCGTACGATGTGTAATTTACTTTTGTCCAAGTATGATGACAGCTTGTCCAGACTCGAGTTCAAGAACTTGAACGAGTCGATGAAGCGGAATTTCAACAACTTTGCATACTTTTGCTCTTCGCCCGTCTCTCTCTCGATGGAAACGTTTTTCGTGAACGAGATATACTTCTCTTTCGTCAATGGTAACACGTCTATCCGCCCCTCGAACGAATTTGCTAATTCTTTGATGATGAAATGTGCGTCGTAGCCAGATAAATTATGGAAAACCACCGGTATAACGTACGAAGATTGATAGCTCAAATTACATCCATTGTGAGCCGGACCACGATACGCGCCCGTGAAATGACAATGATCGCGCACCCGTATATCGTTTTCTTCAAATGGTTTCTCGCAGACGTGGCAATGCGTGGCCGTACGAAAATTTAACTTTTCCGTTTCGGTTAGCGGATTCATCGGTACTGTTTTGTCGAATATCGGCTGTAATTTGCGACTCAGCTCATACAACCTGTTCGCGAACCACGCGGCGCATCCCTCTTTATCGCGATAAACCTGATACTCGCACAACGATATGTCGTAGCGACAACACATGTAGTATCCTATGCTAAACGCGTGGTGATGTTGATACTGTACGCGTGCCGCACGGCCTTCTCCTTCCTGCTCCTCAGACAGCAGCAGACACTCCAAGTCAGCATAGATAACGAACGGTGTCTGTTCTTTGTTCGCAAAGTTTTTAAACCGCAACCACTTATCTTCACTCGTTGGAAGCGCTAGAGCGCAATCGTTCATTCGTTCGCAGTCGATCGTATGAACGTTTAATCTGTCCTGCGTGGGAAAATATTGCAAGCACCTGAGGGAAAAAACTTTTTTCTGCTTCAAAGAATTTTTTTAAAATTCAAAAACGTGCAACTTACCGATCGCAAATATGCTTCTTATGATCCAACTTGCTAAGCTGCGATGAAACCAATCGTGACAAATTTCGTATACACGCGTAATGACCACGCGTCTTTGCAGCATTCTGTAGAAACAGCAAGTTGACATGTCTCCTCCGTTTTTTCTCGGTCAAATGAAGCGTTACGCATCTCTTGCGCGCCCATTCGAACACGTTCACGGAAACGTCGTTTTCTCGTTCAAATTTACGAATGTCTTTGAACAGCATGGGCGACTGAAAACCTTCGGTTCGAAGCATCGCTTTGTACTGTGGATACGATGACAAACGTGACGGATTTGTCTCTTCTGGATAGAGACCCGCCACGACCGCCCAAAAAAAGCATGCGTTGTCGTTGCTAATCACGTTCACTACCGCTCTTTTCCGCTGTATCGTTCGAGGCAAATAGCTTGCACCGGTGCAACCGGCTTGCAACGGCTGATATTTGCCAAAGTTCACAATCAAATGTAGTATCTTCGACAGCGCCCACCCGCTGTCTCGCTCTTGAAACTCTTCCAAAGATGTTAAAATCGTCGGCACAACGTCTTTCTGGTACCACCGTCGTAGATTGCTCGTCCGAAACAACGCGACGTTTCGCGTGCCGAAACTTTTCACGGAAACCTCGTTGGCGCGCTGCATGAATTCCGCCTCCAACGTTACGCCAGCTTTCAGCGATGAATGCACGTTTAAAAATTCCGTAACGCGTCCCGTAATTATTCGTTTCGCGTGTTGTAAAAATTGCTTAGGATCGATATGTTCGACGTTGATAACGATGCCGGTTGATATGCGATTTTCAAACGCCGACTCGACATTTTCCCATCGAAGCGTCGAGGCTCTCGCACCACCACGGTCGTATAAACCTCTACCGACGCGCGACGATGAAATACGATGATTCAACGAAACGTTCAAAGTTTTCATACGACACATAGTCGATGTTAAACTAAATTTCTCGCCTACCGACAATTCATCCTTCGCACAGGCTAGATAATTGATGCAACACTGCAGAGAATCGGTGTACGAGCGATGCCATTCGCGATACTCATCCATAGTTTTCACCAGCATTGACATGCATGTCAAACACTTCATCATTTTTTTCCACGTTTCAACCATCTTGCTACCGTTGTTAACAAAATATTCTTTTCAACTTTGAAATTTCCAAGTCTCAATTGCACTCCAACGATGCAGCGCTCGTTTTTAATTATGATGACACCGGGTGAAACGATAAAAGCACAATACTCTCACGCTTACATGTTTCAAGAGCACTATGATTGCAACGGGGAAGTGGGAGGGAGGCGAATGAAGTAACATCTCTCAAGAGAGAGATGTAAGAACATCTCTCTCTCTCTCTTACAAAGGGGGTATCGCGAAACACGTTCGAACACGTTTCTGGAGCACTATGGCCGTCACGGGGGAGAAGTGTCCAACCGTGGGAATGACACTGGGTGAAAAGATTATTGTAATAATTCCATGGAAAAAATATGACGTAATAATTCCATGACGTTTATTGTAACAATTACATGGAAAAATATGGCGCAATAATTCCATGAAAAATATGCTGCAATAGTGCAAAATATTTCCATGAAACACCGCCCTTGACCTAGAAACGATCTCCCCTTCGTTCCAAGAAAAATATAATTCCAAGAAAATGATGACGCAATAATTCCATGAAAAATATGTTGCAATAGTGCAAAATAATACCATGAAACTCCGCCCTTGACCTAGAAACGATCTCCCTTCGTTCCAAGAAAAATATAATTCCAAGAAAAATATGACGCAATAATTCCATGAAAAATATGTCGAAATATTGCAAAATAATTCCACGAAACGTCGCCCTTGACCTAGAAACGATTCCAAGAAAAATATAATTCCAAGAAAATTCCCCCCCGCTCCCCTCCCCCCTCTCTAGAATATGCTTGCGCAATATCGCTCTGCGGCGGTACCGCTCTCCCGTGAAATAAGGTATGCACTCTCGTGAATTTAACGTTGATTTAGAATCGGTGTATATACCCTACTGGAATTGGAATTGGAATTGGAATTGGAATTGGAATGGATCGACACAGGTCACTACGCGGAGGCAAGACAAGACACGTCTGCCTTGGTTGCTGGTCGGAGCCAGAATGGCACGTCTGTGCGAGTCGCTCGCTTGGAACGAACCGAACTGGAACGCCGTTGAGATCATCCTCCTTGGTTCGAGAGTGGGGATGGTCCGTGGAGCGGGGGAACTGCTGCACGTGCATTTCTGCTGACGCTGCAGTCCTCGTGTCTCCGCTTATCGTCGTTGCTCCCAGGGACTGCTGCACGTGCATTTCTGCTGACGCTGCAGTCTCGTGGCTGTCCTCTTGCCCTCTACGAGCGTGGGACTGCTGATGTAGCAGTCCTTGGACTTCTCGACGTTTCTAGTAGCTTCTAGAGGCTTCTTAAGTCATGCAATGCTTTATTGCATTATGTGTCGTGGTGATGGGTTGAAGTTGAGGTAAGGTGTTGATCGGAGCAGAGGTAAGGACTTGGACAATAGAATATATGAGATCTTAATATTATGCTTATTTCTAGGGGATGGTGTATGGATCGCGCGGATCAGACCTTGCATGCATGAAATGTGTGCAAGGCCAACGTCGTACGTCGGACGACGTAACACCTCCCTTCGCGGAAAAGAAATTTCTCGCTCAACACTCGATCTCACACTCATTCTTGCGACGCATCGTCCGGGGGTACTCCGCGCAGGGAGCACAGTTCTCGGCGAGTATTTCCTATATTTGTAAGAAACACTGGTCGCACTGAAATGTTGTCGGTGTCGGCACGTGGGGCTGGGGCTGGTTTTATGCAACTTATTTCGCTTTGTTCATTTTGCATAATTGGGTTTTGGGTGGGTGGGGAATCACTTGTGTCACTGTCACTATTGTCTTTTCTATCACTGACTGCATACTTTAATTGTTGGGTTCGGCTGTTCCGCCCTGGTCGGGATTGTGGTCCCTGATGTCTGCAGCTATGTGTACCTCTGATGGCACCGTCCAGTCATCTTCGTCTGAAGTGGCGTCACTATCGCTGGTTTGGAGATCTTCCGAGTCGGAGTCAGAGTCGAAGTCAGTGTCGGAGTCGGAATTGGATTCAGAGTCGGAACTGAATTCTTCGATAACTGGCCTACGGCTGTGAGGGAAATCCGTCCTGGATCGCATACGTGCTACTTGGTAAGCGCATGGAGCACAGTCCCAGACTGGTTTTTCATCACAGATGTTCTCTTTGCATTGTTCACATGTGTTGTACATGCCGTACATTCTAACGTGGTTGAAGCGTTCCGTCCTTCTTATCTTAGCAGGCGTACTGCATATGCAGCATAATTGTTTTCCTTCGGGGGTTATGTAGATTGTTCCCGTGAAACAGATTACTTGGAGGTAGTTCTGTAAATACCTCTTGGCTCTACGGTCTGATGTCCTATGGATCTTGCCTTGTTTGCACATCTTGTTAGGTTGTCCCGCTTGGATGCTGCTGTTGTGACGGTTCGTAGCGTACTGACGGTCTTTCGTCAAGTCGTTAATGTCGTCATTACTTTGGTGTTGTCTGTATCTCTTCGGGGAGGTGGGGACTACCGAGAACGGGCAGGGTTCTTGTCTTATCTTCTTCCAGATGAGTGTCACGTTTCGCTGACGCGGGGTTTGCGTTAGATTATTCGGCGCACGCTTGAGTTTGTTCGCATGTACAATCTTAAAGTGGTTCCCTACTTTAATTTTCACATTGTTTGAATCTAGGATGTCGCAGATTTCATGTGGACCCGTATATTGCGCGTCGAATTTGCCCTTGCAGGGTTCTTTGAGTAGGAATACTTGTTCTCCCACTTTGAATTCTACCGGGTTAATTCTTCTATCATAGTATGATTTGGATTTTCTTTTCGCGGAGACTAAGTTTCCGCGCGCGCGAATCTGGGTTTCGGTTATCTTTCTTTGCAATTGGGAGAGGTAGTGGGTATAGGAGTTGTTTTCGCATTCGTAGGAGTAGGAGTCGGCGGATGGGACTCGCGCCAAAGAGCCGAATACCAACTCGTGCGGCGTGAAATCTGTGCCCTCGTGAACACTCGTATTGTAACTAAACATCGCCAAATCAACCCATTTATCCCAGTTATTCTTGTGGACGTATTGCTTCAGGTATTCTGCTAAGACGTGGTGGGATCTCTCGATTGACCCGTTGCTTTGCGGGTGGAAGGCTGTTGATTGCAGCCGAGTTATTCTGAATCGTTTTGCGATGGCCTTCATCAGGGAACTTGTGAAATTCGTTCCTTGATCCGTTAGAATGGCTTTAGGTGTTCCGAAACGACAGATAAAATTGTTTACAAATGCGTCCGCAGTGCTGATGGCGTCGGCAGATTTAAGAGGGATTGCGGTCGAGTGTTTCGTTAATAGATCCTGTATGGTTAAGATGTATGTGTTTCCGTCGTTGGTTGTTGGGAGGGGCCCTACAATGTCCATGGACACCTTATCGAACGCTCTACCGGGTGTGTCCGTTATCCTCATCGGCAGGCGCGTTTTTACCCTGGTCAGTTTGTTACGTTGACAACTGAGGCAGTTGTTAACGTAGTTCGTTATCTGGAGCTTCATGCCGCTCCACCAATATCTTTCGCGGATTCTCTTCAGAGTTTTTGTAATTCCTTTGTGCCCTGCGTACGCAGAGACGTGATTTTCTGCGATAATATCATGCCATCTATCTTCGGCCGGTATCTGGATTTCGTTGGCGCAGAAGAATATGTGTACGGGGGTGTCTTCGAATGTCGCGACGAGGAGGTTCGAGACGTACTCCATGGAATTGTTGTCTATAGAGGTTTTAGAGATGGAAAATGTTCGCAGTCTAAGTTCGTTGGTTACATCAAGTAATGTCCGGAAACACTCTTTTAGGTCATCAGTCGAAACTTCGTGCGTCAGTGATGGTTTGATGGGTATCTGTATCAGCTTGTTGCTACCGAAATTACTTATCCTTGCTTTGGATAAGGTCAGATCTCGACCGTCGGACAATTTCCTTTGTCTATGGAGGTCTACGGCTCCTGGGTCTATAGGTTGACCATCCAGGGTTGTGAAACATACTAAATTATCTTTCCTCATAATTAGTCGGTCGCGGAGGTACGTTACTGTCCTTTGTCGTCTTGGCTCTTCATCTTCTTCCTCGTCCTCGGAGGGTAAGGTTTCTTCTTCTTCATCGAACCAGTTCGGTCCAGGAGGTGGGGATGATGCTGGCATAGGAACGGGGCTTAAGATATTGTCGAGGCCACTCGTGGTTGGCGTTGTGTCATAAGATGTCCCTTGTAAGGGTGGCGACAGTATTGGATGATCATCTCCTGGGTGGAAACGTGTTGGGGATTTGGCGGGTGGTTCAAATAGTTCGTTTGTTGGCAATTTCCTCTTTCTTGCAGGGGCTGGTTGAGGCGGGGATGCGGGGAGTGGATCGGTGCGCCTTCGTCGTTGGGCGTCGAAAAGGGGCGTGCCTGGGCTTGATAATGGTGGCCTCGGTGGTGATGCGTACTCAGGTGACCTTCGTGACAGGGGAAGCATCACTGGGTTCCGAGAGAGAGCGTCCGCGTTGGAATTTGCTTTTCCAGGTTTGTAGACAACCTTATATTCGAACTCGGCCAGCTTTAGGCGCCATCTGAGGAGGCGTGACGTAGGGTCTTTTACTGACGTCATCCAGACCAGCGGTTTATGGTCTGTGATTAGTGTAAATTTTCGGCCGTAAATGTATGGTCTAAAATACTGTACTGCGAATATTATGGCTAAGCACTCACTCCTTCTCTATTGTAGAATACTTCACTTCGGCGCCCTGCAGGATCCTTGAGGCATATGCAACGGGACGATCCTTGCCTACTTCGCCTTGGCTTAGTACGGCGCCGATGGCATATCCCGATGCATCGCAGGTGACGTTAAATGGCTTATCGAAATCCGGGTATTGAAGGACCGGTTCGTCACATAGAGCTCGTCGTAGATCTTCGAAGGCCTTTTCTTGTTTTGGACCCCATTCGAAGTTGTGCTCTTTGGCGAGGAGTTGGGTTAGGGGTTTGGAGATTTTAGCAAAGTCATTAATAAATTTGCGGTAGTACCCTGCAAGGCCTAAAAATTCTCGCACGTTTTTCGCGTTCTTGGGTCGTGGGAATTTTTGTACGGCATTAATTTTCTTTGGACATGGTCTGACGCCGTCTTGACTAATCTGATGGCCCAGGTATGCCACTTCCTTATGAAGGAAGCCGCATTTCGAGGGCTGTAGTTTGAGATTGGCCTTGCGCAGTCGGCGGGCTAGCTTATTGAATTTGGCGTAATGTTCTTCTAATGAGCGCGCGTAGATCACGATATCATCGAGGTACACGAAAAGTTCGTTGCCTTGTAGGCCGCAGAGGACTGTGTCCATCAATCTTTGGAAGGTAGCCGGAGCATTACGGAGACCGAATGGCATTCTGTTGAATTCGTAGTGGCCGAAAGGCGTGGAGAAGGCGGTCTTTGCGGCGTCCTCCTTCTCCATTCCTATCTGATGGAACCCGCTGGCTAGGTCAAATACACTGAAGTATGCGGCGCTGCCTAACTGGTCTAGGATCTCGTTAATACTAGGCAGCGGGTACGCGTCGGCCACCGACTTTTCGTTTAATGCGCGGTAATCGATTACCATACGCCATTTTTTGTTACCCTCGGCGTCCGCTTTCTTAGGAACAATCCACAAGGGGGAATTATAAGGCGAGTTTGATGGAACGACTATGTCATTCCGTAAGAGTTCGGACATTTGCTTGTCGATTTCGTCCTTGTGGATTGGTGGGTAGCGATACTGTTTAACATGGATAGGAATATCATCCGTCGTTATGATTTTGTGAGTCACCGCATGTGTTTTCCCCAAACGATCCCCCTGGAGATGGAAAAGATCGTTGTGCTTATCTAACAAAGCTTTAACATGGTCTATTTCGTCGCCGCTGAGATGATCCATGGGGATAGTTTCCAATAGCTCTTTTACGCGAGCTTCGCGGGAATTTGCGATGGAGTAGGTCATTTTGACTTTGGTTTTATCGGTCTGGTTACCGGAGTTAGAATAATGATCGGGCTGGTTACCGGAGTTAGAATAAGGATCGGGCTGGTTACCGGAGTTAGAATAATGATCGGGCTGGTTACCGGAGTTAGAACAAGGATCGGGCTGGTTACCGGAGTTAGGATAATGATCGGGCTGGTAACCGGAGTTAGTATGAGAATCGGGCTGGTTACCGGAGTTAGAATAAGAGTCGGGCTGGTTACCGGAGTTAGTATAAGAATCGGGCTGGTTACCGGAGTTAGTATAAGAGTCGGGCTGGTTACCGGAGTTAGTATAAGAGTCGGGCTGGTTACCGGAGTTAGTATTGTCGGGATGGTTACCGAATGCGTCGGGATGGTTACCGAATGCGTCGGGATGGTTACCGAATGCGTCGGGATGGTTACCGGAATTAAGAAAGTCGGGATGGTTACCGAATGCGTCGGGATGGTTACCAGAATTAAGAAAGTCGGGATGGTTACCGAATGCGTCGGGATGGTTACCGGAATTAAGAAAGTCGGGATGGTTACCGAATGCGTCGGGATGGTTACCGGAATTAGTATAAGAATCGGAAGAGTACGACTCGATTTCTTCCATTTCCAATGGGGGCAATCGAAATGAAACTCTTTCCGACGAGGTGTTAAAACACCGGTGGCTTGCTTTGCCTCTACGATTGGTGACAACGCAGTCATCCAGGAATACATCCGACGCTATATCGACGCGACGGATATACCCCTGTTTGGGTCCTTTGACGTCGACCGCTATACAGGCAACGGTACGAGGTTCGAGGACGAATTCTTGAGATTTCGGGGGAGACTTTGTTCGGACTCGATCCTCACGCTCCACGATCCGACTTCTCGCAGTGTACTCCGATATCTCTCGAATCTCCTTTGATTCCGGCCGGCTTTTCACGGCGTTTTTCTCTAGGGAGTACTCGATCGAATCCCGAGGAGGCATTGAAATAACCTCCGTCACCGGGGCTCTGCAAGGTCTGACCGGAGGTGCACGAGGATTTGAGGAAGACACTCGAACGTTCCTTGTCGAATGTTTCTCGCGCTTGACGGCTGGGGTTTTATCGGAATCATTGGTCATAGACGAAGGCATTGAAATAACCTCTGCTGCCAATTTATCGCGAGACCCAGCCGTGGGCGCGCAAGGGTTCGAGAAGGGAATCCGAATGTTTCCTATCGTTACGGATTGATTCGCAAAGGAGATCTCGGCTCCCGTTCTGAAGAAGGGAGAACCGAGGATTCCGTCGATGTTAATTGGGAAGTTTTCTTCTAAGATATGAAATTCGACAGGGTTTTGACTCTGTAAATGTATATTAATTTGACCGAGAGTTGAGATGGATCCCTCGGTTATTCCTTGGACTTCTATAGTGTTTGAACGATCTATTGGTAGATTCGGTTCTAGACTCGAAGCACGGATTAAATTAATCTCAGAGACCGTGTCCAACAAGAACTCACATTTCTTTTGTAATTGAGGGGCGGATATTACTACCCGCGGGATTGGAGAGTCTTCAGCGAGGTTTACTGCTGAGACGAATCGTCTGGTTGGTCGTTCGTTATGATTGCTGTTTGTTTGCGGGCCGTAGTCTGGTTCGAAGATGCGGCCTCCCGCCTTCGGTTTGGTTCGGTCGGGAGGCCGGGCTCGTTTCCCGACCTTAGGTTGTTGTTATAAGCGCGCTTGCGGCACTCATGAATATCGTGCCCGGGGATTTTGCAGTAGTTGCAAAATTTATTAGGGCTTGGGGCCCGGTCCGCGCGACTATCGCGGTATGTGTTCCCGTCACGAGAATTATTTTCCCACCGCCGTTGCGGTGTCGGGGAGCGATAAGAGTCCCGGTTTGGGTTTCTCCAAGACTGCTGACGCGAGTCCGGTCCGTTATCGCGGCGTTCTGGAGTTCGCTCTGGAATGTCGCGAGCGAAGTCATTCGTGGAACGTGGCTGATATGGCCGGTTATCTGAGAAGCTGACCCGTCTTTCTTCGCGGATCGGTTCTCGACGACGATTCCGATCGAGTTCGTACTGCCTGTAAGCAGAGATTGCTGCTTCGAAAATAATTGCGGAATGTCGCGAAGGGCAGTGAAGAACTTCAGCGCGTAGCTGAGGAAGGAGGCCTCGTAGGAAACATTCCACTACGAATCGATCTAGCTCGTCGTAATTGAGGTCGGTATCTGTGGCGTCCTGGATCGCGGTTCGAAGGTCTTTGACACGGTTAATAAAATCTAGAATGTGTTCGTTATGGGCTTGTGCTATGCTCGCGAGATCACCACGGTACTGATCTACGAATTTGTACGGACCTAGTACTGTTCGTAGTTTTTCGCACAGAGCGGAGATCGTAAATATGTGTTCGCCTTCTATAGCGGCATAAGCACGGTCGTGGAGTTTGTTGCAGAGTAATTTCGTGAGAGCACGTTCTGCAGTGGGCGGTACGGCATCACGCGCGCGTTTGCATGCCCGTATGAATTTCAGGACGGAAGACGACGTTCCATCGAATCTAGGGACGAGCTCGGCAGCTTGCTTTAGGGCGAAATTACCTGTAGGCTCGTACTGCGGAATTTCACGGTATCCGGGTGAAGTAGTTTCACGGGAGTCGATAGGAGTTCTAGGGTGTGGCTGTTGTGTCGGAATTCCACGGTATTCGGACAGCGGAGTTTTGGGGCGTGAGGCGTAGATTTTGAATCTCTTGACGCAAATCGTCGACCATATTTCTTTGGTTCTGCGCGTCTTCTTCGTATCTATCGCGGAGCTTGGCGATGAACTCCGTTTGCTCTTTTAGGTATTGTTCTTTGCGAGCGAGGGCTTGTGCGTGAAGATACAATTCTTCCTCGGTGGGTGGAGAGAGATCACGCAGATCTTCGAAAGGTTCGTCGGATGGTCCCGGCTGGGGGTGCACGACAGGGCGCGACATTTTGGCAGGTATAATTGGAATTGAAAATGTGAATTCCCGTATAGACCAGCGTCGGGGTCGTAAATGCGATTATCGGCGACCGCTTCAGAGTCCTACCGACTGCGCCAAAATTTGTCACGTCCGTCACTGTGTTTTTGTTACAGGTAGCGAGAGGAACGAGATGATGGTACGAGAGAACAGTGACAGACGGACGGAGGAGATTTGAAGAGAGATAGTGAACGGTCTTTCGTGCCGAGACAGCCGCCGGCAGTCATATGCACTAGGACAACCGATATCGCTTGGAATGCAGTCGAGAAGAGAACGTCCGACGCGGTTACAAGAAGTGTTCCGACAAGGATCACGCGCGAGAGGATGCAACGAAAACGGTGAGTTTACAGGATTCAGCAAGTATACAAGACATTATATGACTCACCGCAACGTTGTATTATCGCCTAATAATAATGTTGCAGCAGGAACTGACGATAGTTGGCGTAGGCCTCGTACATAGGATCTTCTATGCAGATGTCCTCGAGGTGAGGGAGGCTCGGCAGTGGATCCACAGGCTGGTGCTGTTTGACGCTGGTGGTCCTTGGTGCAGAGCGTAGAATGACACGACGATGTGTCGGCAGGATGGCGTCACTGATGATACGGCAACGGGGCCTGGGGATGATTACTGTGTCCCGGCTGTCATCGTCGGAGATGTTGATTACTTCTGGATGAAGCACAGGGTGCAGAATAGGCGTTGACGCTCGCGAGAGATCCGCGTGGTTGATCTCTTTGGGTTGGCTGCAACGGCAACCGTATACCGATACGTAGTCGGACGCGTCACACGGTATGTATTCTGTAGTACCGAGAAGTTCTGTCCCCTCGGCAGTGGCAATAATGGTATCAAGAACCGATTTGTTTCTCAAGGCACGTCGGGATTTAGCAAGCTGGTACTTGCGTCCCGCTCAACGTGTACGTCGCATAGGTAAGGAATAGTAATTGCAAGATATTAGTAAGATAATGAAAACGAACTTCAATTTGTTATTTAGTTCTAGTCTATTAACTTTAACTGTCAACTCGCTTCACGTCTACAATGGCGGCTCAGCGTTTCCACTGCCCTCTTGATACCAAGTATAGACGTAGCACGAGAGCTCGTAGTGACTCGCTTCACTTTCTAGGTTGGCGGCTCAGCGTTCCCACTGCGCTCTTGATACCAAGTCTAGATGTGGCACGAGGTGAATATTCGAACGAAAGAACTACACTGGAGGATGATATAGAACTGGCACGAGAATAACACAATTGAAGCACTGGTAAAATGATAATATATTGTATAAGATATAGTAGATACACTGGATTACAATATGTGAATAATATTATAATAGGAATAGTAATTGGAATAATATGATTATATGAATTAATGTTGGATAATGAATAAGTGGATATTGTAATATGTTATAGGAGTAATGAATAAGAATTAAGAGTTTGAATTGAATTGAAATTGGAATTGGAATTGTAATTGGAATGGATCGACACACGTCACTACGCGGAGGCAAGACAAGACACGTCTGCCTTGGTTGCTGGTCGGAGCCAGAATGGCACGTCTGTGCAGTCGCTCGCTTGGAACGAACTGAACTGGAACGCCGTTGAGATCATCCTCCCTGGTTCGAGAGTGGGGATGGTCCGTGGAACGGGGGAACTGCAGCACGTGCATTTCTGCTGACGCTGCAGTCCTCGTGTCTCCGCTTATCGTCGTTGCTCCCAGGGACTGCTGCACGTGCATTTCTGCTGACGCTGCAGTCTCGTGGCTGTCCTTTTGCCCTCTACGAGCGTGGGACTGCTGATGTAGCAGTCCTTGGACTTCTCGACGTTTCTAGAAGCTTCTAGAGGCTTCTTAAGTGATGCAATACTTTATTGCATTATGTGTCGTGGTGATGGGTTGGAGCTGGGGTGAGGTGTTGGATTGAAGCAGAGGTAAGGACTTGAACGATAGAATATATGAGATCTTAATATTACGCTTATTTCTAGGGGATGGTGTGTGCATCGCGCGGATCAGACCTTGCATACATGAAATGTGTGCGAGGCCAACGTCGTACATCGGACGACATAACACGAGCTTAATTGAGATACGATGATTCCTCGTTTCTCGAGCCTTTCTCTGTGCCGAATCGTTGTTTCTAGTGCGAGATCGGTGCATTTGAATGCAAATACACGAAATAGACGCAGACATGCCGAAACGGCAAGCCGAAGCGCGATGCAATCGAATTTATTTCAGATTCGCTGATTCCTCATTTCACGAGTCTATTTCTGTGCCGAACCGTTGTTTCTTGTGCGAGATCGGTGCATTTGAATGCAAATATACGAAATAGACGCAGAAAAATCGAATCGCAAGCCGAAGCGCGATGCAATCCAGTTTATTTCAGATTCTATGATTCCTTGCTTCACGAGTCTATTTCTGTGCCAAATCGTTGTTTCTTGCGCGAGATCGGTGCATTTGAATGCAAATACACGAAATAGACGCAGAAATGCCGAATCGGCAAGCCGAAGCGCGATGCAATCGAGTTTATTTCGGATTCGATGATTCCTCGTTTCACGAGCCTTTTTCTGTGCCGATTCGTTGTCTCTTGTGCGAGATCGGTGCATTTTAATGCAAATACACGAAATAGACGCAGAAACACGGAATCTGAAAGCCGAAACGCGATGCAATGGAGTTTATTTCAGATTCGATGATTCCTCGTTTCCCGAATCTATTTCTGTGCCGAATCATTGTTTCTTGTGCGAGATCGGTGCATTTAAAGTCGAAGCGCGATGCAATCGAGCTTATTTCAGATTCGATGATTCCTCGTTTCTCGAGCCTTTCACTGTGCCGAATCGTTGTTTCTAGTGCGACATCGGAGCATTTGAATGTGTTACGTTCCAGGTACCCAGCGAACGAGAGGGCGACACCTGGAGCGACGGAGACAAGATTTTAATAAGAACGGTCTTTTACGCCGAGACAGCCAGATGGGCTGTCATATGCGTTAGGACACCGGAAACCGTTTAGAGCCGACATCCGCTTGCAGTCAACGCGGATGGGAATGATTTGAGGTTAGTATAACGAACGCGGTGAGTTGACAGGACGCGGAGAAGAGGTACAGTATATTAGAGTATGACACGAATTCTCACCGGTCGTTAGCAGGTTAGTAGTATTGTCGCAGGAGCTGCGCACGTCGAGCTGCGTAGACCTCGTACTGAGGATCGTCTATGCAGATCTCTTCTAGACGAGGTAGGTTAGGCAGCCGTCTGCGTGGCTGCTGCGGAAGGATGACAGCTGGACGAACTGGTAGACGCAAGATGATGCGTTCAGAAGCTGACAGGTAATTATCGTTGATAATCCTGCAGCGTGGACGTGGGAGAATGACGGTCTCCTGACTGTCGTCGTCCGAGATGTCAATCAGGTCGATGACCTCGTAGCACTCAGCTGGCTGGCTGGCTGGGCTCGCTGGACGCGCGAGGTCCGCGTGGTTGACCTCGTTTCGGAGAACCGGACGACACTGACAGCCGTAGACGGAAACGTGGTCAGACGCGTCGCATTCGATTCTTTCGGTCGTCCCGAGAAGTTCGGTCCAGTTAGCAGAGGCTAATAGACTGTTCAACACGGCAGATTGATTCAAGGCTTTACGGAAGTTGGCAATCTGAACCTTCCGGCCGGCACGACGCGTACGACGCATGTGAGGATGGGTTCAAGAAAAACACCCTATCTGAATTGATTATAAAACGTCCACTCGTTATCGACGCTACTCAGCGGAGCGGTGAGACACCGAACTCGCTAGCCGAGTCACTTAGCGTGAGAACGAGGGCACTGATTCGAAACTGTCACTGAATTGAAATAGTTACTCCGTATAAGTGTTTGCACAAGAATAAAAGTCTACTCGTCAATTACTATCTCGGCGGAGCGATATGCAGCTCCCTTTGTGACCGAGATTTGTTTAGTAATATATCGAGAGCACGAGTTCGAAGTCGACTTGTCGAACGTCTACTGGCGGTGCTGTGTTGCCACTTCACTCTGAGACCAGGTTATTAGACGAAACAAGCGCACGTTAGAATATTGAAATATGAATATTGAAATAATAATATTGAATTAGACTGTCTCTTGTCGAAGTCTAACTGGCGGTGCTGTGTTGCCACTTCACTCTGAGACCAGGTTATTTAGACGAGACAAGAGTACGTTGAGATATTATAAAAAGAACTGTCACTCGAAATGAAAGAATAAACGCAAGTAAAACAAACACACGAAGAACTGGTATGACTGTAATATATTTCACAAGTCCGTAGACTTCACTTGTATACAATTATATATGATAAAAGTCCGAAGACTGTCACGAAACAAAATGATATAAAACAGTAATAAATCGTAGATGCACAATAATTATTTATATAGAGACGTTGGATTTTAATAGGAGTTGATTTAGTAATGATTTGGGAGTGTGACGTCGGTCGCAACTCTCGACGTTAGCTTTAAGATAAAGTTAATGTTTTAGTAAAGTAAGAGCGTGCGTAATCCCTAAAAATCCAAAAATCCAAAAATCCAAAAATTCCGAAAAATTCCACTCAATAATTAGAGTCCAATTAAAATTCAAATAATAAAGTGGTACGCCAATGGTCAGCATTGAATTTTCTAGTCCTGCTCCGCTGCGACGAAAATGGAATGCTGACACGTGCGAATACCGGCACAAAGAGGAGACGGTTTCCCCTTCTCGTGCGCCAGCGGCCATCGCGCTGTTAAGCGAATACCGGCACAAAGAGGAGACGGTCCCCTTTTCTTCTGACGCGAGACTCCCACTCTTCCGACTCCCGTCAGAACAGTCTAATTCGAACTGTCGACGAGAACAGTCCTTTCCGAACTGTCATCGAGGACAGTCTAATTCGGGTTCTCAACGAGCACGGTCTCGTTCGACTCGAGTGGTCCTCTTCCAAATCCAAGCTGTTTCGACACAGCTTCCAACATCCTAACTGTTTAGACACAGTTTATTCATTCCTTATTCCATACTGTTTAGACACAGTCCTTTTAAAGTAACTTACTCTTATACTCTAACGATAGAGTCCTACATTTATTCGATTATTCGTTAAGCAACTTTATTCAACTTTAACCTTGTATTCAACTTTAACTTTTGTATTCAAGTATTATTCAAGAATATATTAATCATTTTTATTCTTACATCGAATACAGATTAATTATTCCTTTCACGAATCCTTAGTCCAGAAGTGACTTGTTCAAGAATTAGAAACAGAATTCTCGCCAGATGGTACATGAAGTTTGTCTAAAGTGAGGACAGCCGCACTGACAGGCCTAATAACCATTGCCAGAGAAGCAATCAGTGGAAAACCACTACAATTTCAAAATCTTTTGGATAGAGAAAAGTAATAATTTCTATTTAACGATATTTAAATTGTTCGGATAGGTTTTGTCGTGTTCCTAGGGAAATAAAATCCTAATAAACCTAATCCAAATTTGACAAAAATTTCGAGGGATAAATGATAAATTTTCTCAGATTTTATTAAGATTCTACGAATAAGTTTTGCTACCATCGAGGAGAAATAAATCCTAATAAAGTTATCTCGAAAAGTAAAAATCAGTCGGAGGGATAAATAGGGATAAACTCACAGTTTTTATTAATTTTGATTTAAATCATGCCTATCGGTTTAGTGACCATCTAAGGTAAAACAAATCACTTTGAGAGAATTACGAATTCCAAAATTATTTTTATTGATAAAAATACAATTCTCGTTCACATAGTCTCATTCCAATCCTCCTATGCCTCGAGTACGTCGCGCCGGTAGAAAAAATAAACTACGTCGTTTAGCCCGCGAATACCGTACAACAATTTCGAATAGTTCAGTGCTAGGAACAATCGAAAGGATTACGTGCATCGATCGTGATCTCGTTACCGTGAACGCGTGTAATTGTTCTTGCTCGAAAAGTGATCGTGATTGCAATTCCGCTCGCATAGCAAGCTACGTAGCGTCCACGCCCGATTTCTCCGCGATAAGAATCGACAACCACGCGGACGATTCTCGCGAAATAAATTCCACCGTTCAATTGACGTTATCGGGAGAAGGAGCGTCCTTGGATAGCACAGCCGCCACAAAGCGACCGGAGGGACATTGCAGAATTCGTAGCGACCGGATTCTTTCAATTCCGCAGAGCCGTGCGTTCCAAAATCCGCAGCGGTCTCCTGCCACAGCTGTCATCCCTTGGAAGCTGTCACCGATCACAGGCGTCTCTCCCTGTTCGAATCGAGCTGCTCCAGTTCCAACGGCCTTCGGATCAGCTGTCATCGTCTCGTTCCACACGTTCTCCTCCGTCGACTCTGTAACAGAAAATAGCGAGCGTTAAAAGTAAGTTTAATTTTTAATTGCTGTGTGCTTTCCCGCCTTTCTCTCTCTCGCGTGTTGACCTCCTCTTGTAAACTGTGTTACGAGCCAGGGCCGCGAGCAGCACGAGTGGCCGGCGAAGTTTTGTTGCACTAGGAATATGGTATCAGTTTGTTAGTTAAAGGTACGCGGACGAACCCAATGCGAAATTGGGGAGCCGCTAGGATTATAGACAGCGAGGACGAACCTGACGCGAAGTCAGGGAGCCTCTAGGAATGGAGTCAAGCGCAGACGAACCCGATGCGAAACCGGGGAGCTGCTAGGAAGTTGTAGAACGACGCGGACGAACCCAATGCGAAACTGGGGAGCCGCTAGGAGTTTGGATAAAAGCACAGACGAACCTGATGCGAAATCAGGGAGCTGTTAGGATAGTTAGTAAGCCTCGTAACTAGTATACTTTTAGTGATACAATCCGAGCGGTAAGATTGTATCATGTGGGGACGTTCAATTACTTGATTAGGATATTGGACGATAATTATGGGTTTAATGAATTTGCGTTAATTATCAAAGAACACAGATATATTCTGATTATAAGAATTAGTGTTACAATTGTGTAATTGTCGCGAATGAATTGAGTTTGGAATAGAAAGAATTGAAAGTAGAAGTGTATTACCTAAACTAGATGCACGGTGTTGACGCACTGGCAATGCGGGGGTCTCGGAGCAACCTTATCACTGCCTAATAGATTTTACACCGAACTCGCGGAATCTATACGGTTAACTTTTGATTCGAAGGGGAACTTTAGCCCGATCTCACTGGTAGTTGACTTCCGAGATGCAGCACGACGCGACACGATTCGTGATTACGACAGTACTAGCCCACGAGAGTAGAAATGCAAGGGCTTATATACCCCTGCAATGACAGGTGGTACTTGTCAGTACCCTTTGAGTGAACATTCGTATTTTGTCAACGACCAGTTGGTGGTGCGTATGTTTGGGCCCTAAACTAAACTAAACAGCTATGTAGATTTATCTAGGGTGGCTCTGTTCGTTTATCTAGGACGGTTCCTGCCAGAGATGATATTGAACACCTGTTCGTCATCCGTAACATCTCCCCACCAAGAAGAAACATCGCGGTTCGCGTGATGCTTTCTCATCAGGAAGGAAACGTCCTAGATACAATAGACTTTGAGAAAAAGAATAAGAGAAGAGAAAAAAATGAAATGAAAAAAAAATAATAAAATGAAAGAGAAGAAAAGAGAAAAAAAATGACGAGTGTAGTGTAGTGTAGTGTACTTATTGCTAGGTGAAGTTCAGGTCGCGACTGCTGCCGGTGGGAGTAGTCCTGCTCCTTGGAAGATCGTTATGCAGGGCATCCATCTGTTGCTATATTACGGATTCGGACTATATTTGTTATTAGTTCCGATAAATAATCTCCATATGTCTTCAAATTTGTGCCAGTTGGAAATGAGGTTGGCTCTCGTGCCTGTTTGCCAAAAATTAGTTCGTGCGGTGTAAAGTTGGTAGCTTCGTGAACAGACGTATTATAAGAAAACATTGCAAACGGAATTAATAAATCCCAATCCTCATAATTCTCCATATAATGTTTGAGGTATTCTGTAAGAACAATATGGCTTCGCTCCAATGATCCATTAGTCTGTGGTCGGTATCCGGAGGTGGTAATTTGTTTAATCTTGAATATTTCTGACAGATTTGTCATAAGAGTTCCAATAAAGCTGGTTCCCTTATCCGTGAGTATTGCTCGAGGTGTCCCATAGATTGCAATAAAATGCCGTGCAAAAGCATCTGCGATGGTGGTGGCTCGGATATTAGGTATCGCTACTGCAATACAATATTTGGTTAGATTATCCTGCATGGTGAGAATGTATCGGTTCCCTCCAGGTGTAATTGGTAATGGTCCAACGGTATCTAAAGATATTTTATCAAATGCGTCCAACGGCGTGTCAGTGATCAACATGGGTTGACGTGTTTTTGTTCTGACTAATTTCTGCTCTTGACAACTTTTACATTTTCGGATGTAATCCTGAATTTCGTTGCGCATGTGCGGCCATTGGAATCTCGATCGAATGCGATTGTAGGTTTTCGTAACTCCCTTATGCCCTCCTATTAAGCTATCGTGTGCTTCATGGATAATTTCTTGCCTGTCTTCTACGGAAGGTGTAGTAATAACACAATTACATATTGTGATTTGATAAGGTGAATCTGTGAAGACTTCTTTTAATGCTTTGAAAAGTTCATCGGGCGATGATTCATGATGATCTCCGGTGGCGGATATTCGAAAAGATTTGCTTCTATTTTGTTCTAAAGCAGATTGAAGAGTTTTCAAACCATTAATTATATCCATTCTTTTTGGTTTATCGTGGAAGTTATCGGAAATTACTATGCTGAAGGTTTTAAATAACCCGTTGTTTGAAATTATGACCTGTCCCTTTTTCGGTCGTGCAGCTAAAAGTTCCTGCTTATTTATTAATCCCGTGTCCAGCAACAGTTTTCCTATGGGGGTTATTAAGTTGCGATCGGCTGATATGAAGTGTACATAATGATCTTCCCTTGCGGTAATGGTGTTTGAAGAAATGCTAATCCCTTGTTCCGGTTCTGGCGGCGCTTCCAGGTCAGTTTCGGTGGAAGAACCATCGGTATCGGCGTTGGAGAATGGGTAAGGGTCGGCTGTGCGATCAGGAAGATGCCGCACCCTTGCTTTGTGTATTAAATTGTTTGGAACTCGAATTACGGTGGGTTGCAAAATTCCACTTGTTTCAGGAAATGGTACTTGCGATATATTGGGTACATCCTTCTGTAAATTGTTCCTATTTTCTATGACGGTGTTTTCCATTGAATCGTCAAACGAAATTAAATCACCAGGTAGACTAGTGTTTCTATCCGTAGAAAAAATTTCTGTGGAGTTTGCCGCGGGCAAAAAATGGTGTGTGTTGTCCTGGTCTTCATCTGGCATCGCTATCTCTCTAGATAAACTCGGAAGGGTTCTGTTTATGTTAATTATTGGCGAGTGTTGAACTTTCCCCAGGGCGGGTTCTTCCATCTCATCTGAACTGCTGCTTGTTTGTTGATATTTCGGCCGTTTTTCTCGGTCCCGATGTAGTTGTCTGATGCGTTGTCCTATTGAACCTGCGTCGACAGGTGTTTTCGGTATGTGGATTTTAAAATCGGGGTCTTTCGGTTCCCTCGGGATGAGTGGTAAACAGATGGAAGTAGGATTACGTGATAATGCATCCGCATTCTTATTTGTTTTTCCAGATTTATGGACCACCTGATAATCATATTCTAGGAGTCTGAGTTTCCATTTCATGAGTCTTGATGTTGGATCTTTTACCGAATGTAGCCAAACTAATGGTCGATGATCTGTAACCAATGTGAATTTTGTTCCGTACACATACGGTCGGAAATATATAACGGCGTATACCATAGCTAAACATTCTTTTTCCGTGGCTGAATAATTTCTTTCTGCTTTGTTGAGGCTGCGCGATGCATAAGCAATCGGCAGATCGTTTCCTATTTCACCTTGACTAAGCACGGCTCCAACGGCATATTCGGAGGCGTCTGTTGTAATGACGAATAGTTTGCTGAAATCTGGATACTGTAAAATAGGCTCTTGACAGAGTTCTTCACGTAACTGCTTAAAACTGCTTTCTTGTTCTTCGGTCCATTTGAATTTTTTGCCCTTTCCTAAGAGGTCAATTAAGGACTTTGCTTTTGTAGTGAAATCTGATATGAATCTTCGGTAATATCCTACAAGACCCAAAAATTGTTGGATATTTTTCTGTGAGGTAGGTGTTGGGAAATCCTTGACAGCTTTTAATTTTCGGGGATCGGGTTTTACTCCCTGTCTTGAAATAATATGTCCGAGGTATGCAACTTCTTTCCGTAAGAATTCGCATTTATTTGTCTGAAGAGTTAAACCATGTTCTCGCAGACGGTTTAACAATTTCCTGACTTTAACGTTGTGCTCGTGTAATGACGAAGCGTAAACCACGATATCGTCCAGGTAAACGAAAACATCCGTTCCCTGAAGTCCAGTCAATACCTGATCCATGAGGCGTTGGAAAGTAGGTGGTGCATTTTTTAAGCCAAACGGCATTCGTGAAAATTCATAATGTCCGTTAGGGGTGGTGAAAGCTGTCTTCTGTCTGTCTTTCGGATCCATTTCTATTTGGTGGAACCCGCTGGCGAGATCGAAAACTGAGAAGTATTTCGCTCCTCCGAGACGATCCAGTATTTCCGTGATTTGAGGCAATGGATATTTATCGGAGATGGTCTTCTCATTAAGCGCACGAAAATCTATTACCATGCGCCAACGTTTGTTTCCTTGCGCATCTGGTTTTTTGGGTACGATCCACAAGGGTGAATTGTACGGAGATTTCGACGGAGTAATAATACCTTCGGATAATAAGCCATGAATTTGTTTTTTGATTTCCTCTTGGTGAACAGGAGGGTAGCGATACTGTCTCGTGTTAATCGGAATCTCATCAGTTGTATGTAAGGAGTGCTTAAAATCGGAGGCCTTTCCTAATTTATCTCCAGGGAGATAAAATCGATCGGGAAATTCCTTTATCAATGCGGTGATGCTGCGGCGTTCTTCTTCGTTCAGGTGGCTCAAATTTAGCGTTTAGAAAATTCCCTGTATCCTATCTTCTCTAGTTTTGAAATTACAGTGATGTCGTACCTGTGTATAAATATCTTCATCTGATGTGCTCAAAATGTCGTAAGGTTCTAAAATTTGTGGCTCTATTTCCACGTCCAGAGCTTCTTCGCTGGTGTTTGTTGCCATAACATGACATTTTCCTCTGTCATTCAGGACGGCGGCTTCTCCTATGTAGAGATGCTCGTGTGTTTGTATGCGTGGTAAATAGCCTTCTTTAATCCTTGGGTTAGCTATTCTTATGGCAATCTGTTGAGATGATCGGGCATCGATGCGATGTTTGGTCGGTACATCTGAGTCCTGCTGGTAATTTGAAAATCGAATAGGCCTGATGGGCTTATTTTTAAATACCACTGTTCCATGGTAATAAGAAATTTCTGCTTCTTCCTGTTTTAAAAATGGGCTTCCTATAAGTCCATCTGCTTCTATTGCAAGGCGCTTCACTACGTAGAAAAACGCAGGAGCTTCATGTATGTGAAGTATCGTAGTTCCCAGAGTGCGAATTAGGGTTGTTGTAAGACCAGTTATTTCAATTTCTTCGCGTGAAACAATTTCTGCTCCTTCCCCTAAAACGTCAAGAACTACTAAATTTACGGATGCTCCACCGTCAATTAGAAATTCTCCCGTGCCTGATTCCAGTTCTGGGATTTTGATTTTGATTCGTGGTGCTGGAGCTTCCTTGATGAGGGTTTTTCATCGAAGCGGACAGTTCTTGGGCGAACTTCTTTGTTTTCGCTCATCGTGTCGCCTGTACGGTGAGCGCGATCGAAGTTTAAAGATTTGGTTGATTCTACGGACGAATCTAGCGAATCTCGTGAGTCTCGTCGGAATCGCGGACTACGTGGTCGATTCTTGCAGAATTTTCCATCGTGTCCGGTTGTTCCGCAATGCCAACAATACGGTTTTGACATGCGATCCTTATCGGAATTTTTCAAAATTGTGTACCGTCTCTCTCCGTCTCTCACTGGTGACGAATCTGAACGGTTGGAGGGGGAATTGGAGGGGCTCCTGTTACGCAAGGTCCAGGCTGCAGCTCGTCCTTCTCTTTCCTCCTCGAAACCAGATGGTCTCGTGCGTCGATCCCTGTGTCGGTCATATCTGCTTGGAGATAAAGGATATGACACTTCACGATCACGGTAGCGAGAATCCTGGTCGTATGAATCTCGGCGGGACCACCTTGATGGTGATTCACTCCGAGGCGACTGTCGTCGATTCCTTAATCTCTTGTCTATCTGTAGCACGACGTCGTAAGCATCCTCTAGATTTTTAATATCTTTCAGGAAAGCCGACACCTTCAGGGAAATCCGATCCGGTAATCCATCGATGAAATTTTCAATGACGTCTTTTTCCATCATTTTGATAAATTCTTCAGCGTTGGCCACGTATTTTTCCCTTATGGCTCCGCGCGTACAGTAGACCAAGTGGCTTGTCCTATCGATGTATTGTCGTAGGCTCTCTCCTTCGCGAATATGTAGTTTCGCGATTTCCACTTGATAATATGATAGGCTCTTGCCGGGAGCGAACCGTTTCTTTAGATGTTGAATTAACGCTTTTACGGTGGTAAACTTGTGCTCTAATGTGCATCTACGTGCTGGCCCGACGAGCTTAGTAAGAACAATTGCCAGATACTCGGTTTCCGTACCCTCCGGAATCAAAGTTAACCCGTCCTCTAAAGTTTGTACGAAACGAATCAAAGAGGGGTCTTCCCCGTCAAAGGTCGGAATAGTCGAAGTAATATTCTGTAAGCATGTCTTTTGCGTCAACAGCGACATAGAATTTGCAAGTGAAACCGTCAAGTTCATTATGTCAACAGAAGAGGTATTTGCAGTCATATTCTGCATTTTTTAAGAAGAGTAACTAGCGAAAACTAGTATATAGCTAATGTTTTTTAAGAAATATAACTAGAGGAAACTAGTATATTGAAACCTTTTAACTAGGAAAACTAGTATATTAATGATATAAAAGCGTGACTAGGAAAACTAGTATATTGCTAGTAATATCCAGACGTGACTAGGAAAACTAGTATATTGTCGATACTCAGCTACGAGTAATTTAAAGTAGTAAATCCAAAATTAAAGTGATCCTAAAATAATTGAACAAATCCCACCGCTGTCACCAGTTCTGTTACGAGCCAGGGCCGCGAGCAGCACGAGTGGCCGGCGAAGTGTTGTTGCACTAGGAATATGGTATCAGTTTGTTAGTTAAAGGTACGCGGACGAACCCAATGCGAAATTGGGGAGCCGCTAGGATTATAGACAGCGAGGACGAACCTGACGCGAAGTCAGGGAGCCTCTAGGAATGGAGTCAAGCGCAGACGAACCCGATGCGAAACCGGGGAGCTGCTAGGAAGTTGTAGAACGACGCGGACGAACCCAATGCGAAACTGGGGAGCCGCTAGGAGTTTGGATAAAAGCACAGACGAACCTGATGCGAAATCAGGGAGCTGTTAGGATAGTTAGTAAGCCTCGTAACTAGTATACTTTTAGTGATACAATCCGAGCGGTAAGATTGTATCATGTGGGGACGTTCAATTACTTGATTAGGATATTGGACGATAATTATGGGTTTAATGAATTTGCGTTAATTATCAAAGAACACAGATATATTCTGATTATAAGAATTAGTGTTACAATTGTGTAATTGTCGCGAATGAATTGAGTTTGGAATAGAAAGAATTGAAAGTAGAAGTGTATTACCTAAACTAGATGCACGGTGTTGACGCACTGGCAATGCGGGGGTCTCGGAGCAACCTTATCACTGCCTAATAGATTTTACACCGAACTCGCGGAATCTATACGGTTAACTTTTGATTCGAAGGGGAACTTTAGCCCGATCTCACTGGTAGTTGACTTCCGAGATGCAGCACGACGCGACACGATTCGTGATTACGACAGTACTAGCCCACGAGAGTAGAAATGCAAGGGCTTATATACCCCTGCAATGACAGGTGGTACTTGTCAGTACCCTTTGAGTGAACATTCGTATTTTGTCAACGACCAGTTGGTGGTGCGTATGTTTGGGCCCTAAACTAAACTAAACAGCTATGTAGATTTATCTAGGGTGGCTCTGTTCGTTTATCTAGGACGGTTCCTGCCAGAGATGATATTGAACACCTGTTCGTCATCCGTAACAACTGCATGCAGGAGTCGGCATCGGCCTTGTCATTAGCAGCCGCGCTGTTTAGACTAAAAACCATCGCATTCAAATTTTTCAAAAATTTTTGCCGGTTCTGGTAGAATCGGATAGCCGTCCTTCGCTCCGTTGATGAGCCTGTCGGGACGTGACATAAAATTGGCGCAGTCGGTAGGACACGTATGGTTACCGATGCCTCGATTAGGGTCAACAGTCGAATATTTTAACGTCAAAATCTCATTGTAAAAATCTTGTCACAATGGAGACGCGTAGCGAAACCAAAAAGAAGACTCTTCCTCCGACGGAAGATGAATTGTTAGAGTTCAGCAAAGATTTAGCTCGCAGAGAAGCTGCTCTCATTAGTCAAACCGCCGCGTTGACTCAATTAAGATTAGAATACGAATCAGAAACTCGCGAACAGAGACAAACGTATAATGATCTCCGCCGAGAAATAGCCGAAATCCGAGCATCCGCAGGTCCTCAAATTCAAGCTCCAAGTTCAGGTGCTATTCCCCGCGAAAATTCAACGCCCGATTCTTCTAATTTCACGATCAAACAAGCAGTTGATCTTGTACCAATTTTCGACGGAACTTCCATAACCGTCCTACAATTTATCCGAGCATGCAAACGCGCTTTAGAAGCCGTACCCGCGTCAGCTGAGCGTACTCTCACGCGCTTGGTTTGCAATAAGCTTCGTGGACAAGCTTACGCCGCGATAGAAGATGTAAATTGCAATACAATCTCCGAATTGTGCAATCGTCTCAAGGATGTATTAGGTCCTTACAAATTCATCGATCAATATCGTGGTGAACTCGCTTCGATTCATCAAGGTCAAGCCGAACATATATTAAATTATATTACTCGAGTGAAAGACCTTAGAACGGCGATCATCGATTCCACTCGCGAGCGTCCAAACGTAAGCGAAATCGATAAATTTACATGGAGTTGTTTTATACGTGGTCTCATCCCAGCGCTTCGCGCAGAAGTTAGGCTTTCTAAATCTACAGGGCTTCTCAAAACATTTGATGAAGCCATCTCCGCCTACAAACAATACGAGCTCGACCGCATTCATTACCGCGACGACAATCTCCGCGTCAATTTTTCCGAATCTAGAAGTCGCACGCCGGAGCGACAGAATTACTCTTCAAATCAACGGGATACATTCGACTCGTTAAACAGATCTTCCGAAAGAAGAGAGGAAAGACCCTCTTCTTCATCGCGCGATTCGTGGAGAGATCGAAATTCGAATAGCAGAGACGCGTACCGATCTCCGCCTCCGCGACGCTATGAACCGCCGCAAACAAGGCAACGCGAAACGCCTTTACGCGAGGACCGCGTTCCTCAGAATTCGAACCGCGATCGCTTCCCGACGGAGAAGCCAAAATTCTGTCGATATTGCAAACGCATGGGACACGACATCCATGAATGTCGCCGACGCGAATATTATAATCAGGTCGCGTCGGGAAACGAATCAAGCCTCCCGACAAACGCGAACAATGGACGGGAGGCATCCCCCAAAATAGTTCCGAAATCAACTCAGCTGTTGATCAACCCCGACGACCTGCAATAAAAAAGTCGTCAGTAGATCGAAAGATCGAGCAAGATGGTTCGCTTAAAGAAAAACCATCAGCCAAGGTAGTAACGGCGATAAATCTCGCGCCGGACTCCCCGATACCGCGTATCAAAGCCAAGTCAGCGCATTTCAATAAGGAATGCGAGTTCCTCTTACACACCGGGTCTGAGATAAATTTAATACGGGCAGCCAGAATCAGGCCCGAGATAAGATTGAAGACTGACTGCGTCATCCACGTCCATGGCGTGACAGAAGGAGAAATTGCCACTCTCGGTTATATCAATGCCAAGATTGAGGACTCCATTAAAATCACGCTACACGTTCTACCAGACAGTTTTCCGATCAATATAGATGGTATTTTAGGCTCTCCCTTCTTCAGAGACGGAGCTGAAATATCATTTTCAAAAGAATGCGTTGAGTACAAAAATACGCGTATTCCATTCTCAAATCCTCGGGAACACTCTGTACAAGGCCGTACCTCCGCCTGCATCGCCGTCAATGTTAGCGGCCCGAGCGACGGGTATGTCCGCAGAATAGAGGTTACCCCCGATATTTTCTTAGGCGATTGCCTAGTCACAAATCGTAGCGGGAAAGCATACCTACGGTGTTTCAACACATCGTCTGAAGCAGCGTCCTTCTCCTTACCTACATTGGAGGTGGAGGAGATCGAGGTTCCTTCTCCCGTGAGCCGATCCGAATTCGATTCGGACATCTCTAATGCTCGTGCGTGCCGTGCGCACGATACGATCGCAAACGATCAAACCGCGTTCAAGAATCCCGTAACCGAAAGGAACCCAGAAAAGGCAAATTCGATGCCCAGTATACAGGTCCGCATGAAATTATAGAAATATTCCCAAATAAAAATGTAAAAATAAAAATAGGGCATAGCCATAAGATCGTCCATGCGAACAAACTAAAGCGAAACCCCAGCGCATCAACACAAGATAAGCGTCAGCAGAATTTAGCGATTGTAAATGTAGAGCCTGACATCCTAAGAACCGAACATGAATCCAATCCACTAATGATAAGCTCTTACTTATCGAAAAATAGCGTCACCAAGCTGAGAGAACTACAACCGGAGACTTCCCACGAAGAGCACCAGTCCCCGCCGGTCCAGCAAGTAAGTCATATTACTGTTACAGCTGTAGCTCAAGCGCAAAAATGTGTGGTCCAACCTTTAAGAGGCGCACTGCAGACTATAAGGCGAGGAAGTTCCAGCAGCAATACCGGCAAATCACCTGTTATAATGGACGCATCCAAGTGGCTTTCGACGGAAAGCAATTATGTTATTATTGCAGTTTGACCACAATCATCGTAAGAGTCGAACGTTGGAGTCACCAACGTCTGTACTACATTATGAACCGATGTGAGGACTGCGGTGAAGCCATGTGCATGGAAACACCCGTACTAGAGTGCCAACCATGCGGTCAAATACTGGCTTCAAGATGGGCCATGCGACACAACAATCCAGACGAATCATCAGACGAATCTGAAGACGATTCAGACCTGGATATCGTCGACACAACAGGGTTTCAGCAGCCATAAAAGACAACGCAAGTGACTGTGAAAGTTCCAGTGTCGGCCGTGTCCGAACCCGCCCTCCCTTTTCAAAAAAGACGATAAAATGCGATTCCCCTGACCCCACGGTGCGAGAAAGAGACGATATCTCGTTACACCCAGTGTTCCGCCACATGGAGACAGAGATTCCACTGCGTGAAATCTCTTCTCTAAGGGGGGAGGTGTGACGTCGGTCGCAACTCTCGACGTTAGCTTTAAGATAAAGTTAATGTTTTAGTAAAGTAAGAGCGTGCGTAATCCCTAAAAATCCAAAAATCCAAAAATTCCGAAAAATTCCACTCAATAATTAGAGTCCAATTAAAATTCAAATAATAAAGTGGTACGCCAATGGTCAGCATTGAATTTTCTAGTCCTGCTCCGCTGCGACGAAAATGGAATGCTGACACGTGCGAATACCGGCACAAAGAGGAGACGGTTTCCCCTTCTCGTGCGCCAGCGGCCATCGCGCTGTTAAGCGAATACCGGCACAAAGAGGAGACGGTCCCCTTTTCTTCTGACGCGAGACTCCCACTCTTCCGACTCCCGTCAGAACAGTCTAATTCGAACTGTCGACGAGGACAGTCCTTTCCGAACTGTCATCGAGGACAGTCTAATTCGGGTTCTCAACGAGCACGGTCTCGTTCGACTCGAGTGGTCCTCTTCCAAATCCAAGCTGTTTCGACACAGCTTCCAACATCCTAACTGTTTCGACACAGTTTATTCATTCCTTATTCCATACTGTTTAGACACAGTCCTTTTAAAGTAACTTACTCTTATACTCTAACGATAGAGTCCTACATTTATTCGATTATTCGTTAAGCAACTTTATTCAACTTTAACCTTGTATTCAACTTTAACTTTTGTATTCAAGTATTATTCAAGAATATATTAATCATTTTTATTCTTACATCGAATACAGATTAATTATTCCTTTCACGAATCCTTAGTCCAGAAGTGACTTGTTCAAGAATTAGAAACAGAATTCTCGCCAGATGGTACATGAAGTTTGTCTAAAGTGAGGACAGCCGCACTGACAGGCCTAATAACCATTGCCAGAGAAGCAATCAGTGGAAAACCACTACAATTTCAAAATCTTTTGGATAGAGAAAAGTAATAATTTCTATTTAACGATATTTAAATTGTTCGGATAGGTTTTGTCGTG
The DNA here is from genome assembly GCA_963966675.1 of Lasioglossum calceatum. Taxonomy (NCBI): domain Eukaryota; kingdom Metazoa; phylum Arthropoda; class Insecta; order Hymenoptera; family Halictidae; genus Lasioglossum; species Lasioglossum calceatum. The sequence goes on along the minus strand of CAXAAD010000188.1, from coordinate 1,417,631 downwards.
TTCCTAGGGAAATAAAATCCTAATAAACCTAATCCAAATTTGACAAAAATTTCGAGGGATAAATGATAAATTTTCTCAGATTTTATTAAGATTCTACGAATAAGTTTTGCTACCTTCGAGGAGAAATAAATCCTAATAAAGTTATCTCGAAAAGTAAAAATCAGTCGGAGGGATAAATAGGGATAAACTCACAGTTTTCATTAATTTTGATTAAAATCATGCCTATCGGTTTAGTGACCATCTAAGGTAAAACAAATCCCTTTGAGAGAATTACGAATTCCAAAATTATTTTTATTGATAAAAATACAATTCTCGTTCACATAATCTCATTCCAATCCTCCTATGCCTCGAGTACGTCGCGCCGGTAGAAAAAATCAACTACGTCGTTTAGCCCGCGAATACCGTACAACAATTTCGGATAGTTCAGTGCTAGGAACAATCGAAAGGATTACGTGCATCGATCGTGATCTCGTTACCGTGAACGCGTGTAATTGTTCTTGCTCGAAAAGTGATCGTGATTGCAATTCCGCTCGCATAGCAAGCTACGTAGCGTCCACGCCCGATTTCTCCGCGATAAGAATCGACAACCACGCGGACGATTCTCGCGAAATAAATTCCACCGTTCAATTGACGTTATCGGGAGAAGGAGCGTCCTTGGATAGCACAGCCGCCACAAAGCGACCGGAGGGACATTGCAGAATTCGTAGCGACCGGATTCTTTCAATTCCGCAGAGCCGTGCGTTCCAAAATCCGCAGCGGTCTCCTGCCACAGCTGTCATCCCTTGGAAGCTGTCACCGATCACAGGCATCTCTCCCTGTTCGAATCGAGCTACTCCAGTTCCAACGGCCTTCGGATCAGCTGTCATCGTCTCGTTCCACACGTTCTCCTCCGTCGACTCTGTAACAGAAAATAGCGAGCGTTAAAAGTAAGTTTAATTTTTAATTCCTGTGTGCTTTCCCGCCTTTCTCTCTCTCGCGTGTTGACCTCCTCCTGTAAACTGCATGCAGGAGTCGGCATCGGCCTTGTCATTAGCAGTCGCGCTGTTTAGACTAAAAACCATCGCATTCAAATTTTTCAAAAATTTTTGCCGGTTCTGGTAGAATCGGATAGCCGTCCTTCGCTCCGTTGATGAGCCTGTCGGGACGTGACAGGAGTTAGGAATAGTGATTGAATAGATTTGGAATAATAGGAGCACTCGTCGTAGACTTTTCGTCGAATTCCGGAATTGAAGTGACGCAGGTTAACACGTCTGTTCACTTCGCTGGCTTAGGCCAGACTGAATTATTCTTCAGTTCGCTCGGCTTTATACCTTTTCATTCCTGCTGAGGCAGCGGTCTCTTTGTTCTCGAGGAACGCTGATTCTGCAGTCTTTTTGTTCTCGAGAAAAGGTCTACTCGAGAGGAGATGAGGGTTAGAACAAGTTGTGAGTGTAGATGAGGGCTTGAACAAGTTGTAAGTGGAAGTGAGGATTTGAACAAGCTGTGAGTAGTGGTGAAGATCCGAACAAGGATTTTGGGTAAAGTGGAGATTTGAGCGAGGATTGGTTTTAGGACAATTTCCAAAAAGGTTTGGGATTTAAGTAGCGATGGGTTGGAACGATTATGTGAAAAGTTGGGAATTGAATAGCGATGGGTTTTGGAACAATTTCGTAGAAGGTTAAGATGGAAGTAGTGATGGGTTTTTGAACAAGTTTAGAGTGATTTCATAGGAGTTTGAGATAGGAGTAGTGATGGGTTTTTGAACAAGTTTAGGGATGTTAGAGGACTTGATGAGCTGAACATTTGTGACGGTTTCCGGTTGGGAGAAGGCCGACTCAGTCGGTCGTGCAGGGTTCTTCGAGCCACGAATGAATACGGCGGAGAGTGACACAAATTATACTTTATTTCGGCCTCTGGCCAACGAAAGGATAGATAGATATATTTCGATATGTACATAGGTCTATTTTGACACTGGTAGTTACGGACTGGTTTACCGGCTAAGGCGGAGACGGACTGGCGGTGCGCGTACAGGATCGCGCGAGACGCAGGACGGCTTATTACCTAACGCGAGACGGGTTATTAATTAACGCACGGCGGCTTAATGACTAACGCAAGGCGGCTTAATAATTAACGCAAGGCGGCTTAATAATTAACGCAAGACATTTTATATTATATGACTATCGACGGACCATCGGTGGTTCGCAAGGCGTTTACCGGCGCAGGACATTTCGAGAGGAACGCAACAACTACATATTCGACGGCGTTTAATCGGCGTGAACGCGAGGGCGTGATTGCAAGCAGGATGGAAGTTGCTCGCAGCTTTCGCGGCTGAGCGTTGTGGATTCCCGGTGTCTTTCGACACTCGAGCCGATAGAGCCCCGGAAGCTTTCGCGTCTCGAGAAAAGGATGTCCCGCGGCTTTCGCAGCTGGGGCGTGCGGCTACTTTCGTATCTCGCGGAAGGGTCTCCCGGTTTCTTTCGAAGCTCGAGCCTTGGACTAGCGAATGGTGGATAGGTGGAGGATTGTTCAGTGCTTATCACTTGGCCAGGTGTGGAATTACCACCTCTGGTCATGCTTTGGCTCAGAACAACTTACTGGTGTCGATGGGCGGTATTTATACCGCCCCGGCTGACTTTCTCTTGCGAGAAACCGCGACGTCGCGGTGGCCACCTCGCGGCCGCCGCGGTAACCGGCGCGTCGCGCTCTCGTTTCGCGGGCTCGTGTCGCGGTCCCGCTCGCTCGCGTGGGGGAACGTGTCTCGCGTCACATGAGATCGTCACACATTTATGGATACAATAATCTTAGTTTTTAGAGCTTAATTCTATAATCGAGTGACGACTCGATTTCGCACATTATGCATGTAATACAAGTTAGATTCATGCATACTTTCCATACTTATTGAGGTATACACGCAAAGTCCAACGTCGGTGGTCGGACCGACGTAACATCATCATCGACTACAGGTACGAGCGGAGGAAGAGGAGAGAAGACGGTAGATGGGTCGTCGGATTCTGATTCGGCTGGCTGATCAGCTGGCGGTGGTGTTGCTTGTGGTTGTTCATCTTCGTCGGATGAATCTTCTTCCAAGCTTGATTCTTCGCCGTCTGTACTGACTATAGGGTCTTCGTCCAGAGGGAAAGGAGAAAAAGTGGTGAGAGGATTAGGTGTGGAACGCTCCTCGGAATCGGATCGAGGAAGACCTCTCAATGTAGGAGGTGAGTTTGACCTGGGCCTTTTTCCTGGAGGCGGAGGTCTAGGTGGAGGCAAGATTTCTGCGTCACGTTTTCTTTTTGGACGCGCCTCGAAGAGCGGAGTTCCTGGAGACGACAATGGCGGTCTCGGAGGTGAGGGGTCCATGGGATTGCTCCACCCTAATGGTAAGGCTACTGGATTGCGGGATAAGGCGTCCGCATTGGAATTAGCTTTGCCAGGCTTATAGATAACCTGGTATTCGAACTCCGCCAGCTTCAATCTCCAACGTAGGAGACGTGAAGTGGGGTCTTTTACTGACGTCATCCATACTAACGGTCGATGGTCAGTGACGAGGAGGAATTTCCTACCGTATATATATGGTCGGAAATACTGTACTGCGAATATGATAGCCAAACATTCCTTTTCGATTGTTGAATAATTTAGCTCGGCTCCGTGCAGTATTCTTGATACATAAGCGACGGGGCGATCTTTTCCTATCTCGCCTTGGCTTAGAACGGCACCGATTGCATAGCCCGAAGCATCGCAAGTAACATTGAACGGTTTATTGAAATCGGGGTATTGTAGGACAGGTTCCTCGCATAATACTCTTCGAAGTGTCTCGAAGGCTTCCTCTTGTTTTGTTCCCCAATCGAACTTGCTATCCTTGGTAAGGAGTTGGGTAAGAGGTTTGGAAATTTGTGCGAATTTATCTATAAACCTGCGATAATACCCTGCTAGCCCTAAAAATTCGCGTACATTTTTCACGTTTTTAGGTCGCGGATAATTTTGGACTGCGTCAATCTTTTTAGGACACGGACGAACTCCGTGCTCACTGATTTGGTGTCCGAGATACGCTACTTCCTTATGTAAGAAACCGCATTTTGACGGTTGCAGTTTGAGGTTCGCGGACCTTAGTCGCCGGGCTAATTTATTAAATTTAGCTCGGTGTTCGTCTAACGAACGAGCGTAAATGACAATATCGTCTAAATATACAAAGAGTTCGTTGCCTTGTAGCCCGGTAAGGATCGTATCCATTAATCGTTGAAATGTCGCTGGCGCGTTACGGAGCCCGAATGGCATACGATTGTATTGATAATGGCCAAAGGGAGTAGAGAACGCTGTTTTTGCGGCGTCCTCTTTCTCCATGCCTATTTGATGAAAGCCGCTAGCCAAGTCGAACACACTGAAATATTTAGCGCTGCCCAGTTGATCTAAAATTTCGTTTATACTGGGCAGTGGATATGCGTCGGCTATCGACTTTTCGTTCAGAGCGCGATAGTCTATGACCATGCGCCACTTTTTGTTTCCATCGGCGTCCGCTTTCTTAGGGACGATCCACAAGGGGGAATTGTAAGGAGAATTGGATGGCGTGACAATGTCATTTTCTAAAAGTTCACGCATTTGCTTGTTGATTTCCTCCTTGTGAATCGGTGGGTAACGATACTGCTTGGTATGGACGGGAATATCGTCGGTAGTGGGGATCTTATGGGTTACCGCGTTTGTTTTTCCCAATTTATCCCCTTGAAGATGGAAGAGATCATTGTTCTCCTCCAGTAGAGACTCAACATGGGCCATCTCGTCATCATCGAGATGACTCATGGGAATAGTTTCCATCAGCTCCTTCATACGAGCTGTATGGGATTCTATTACTGAATTGACTCTTTTGAGCTTGGAATTAAATTCTTTCGCGTTGTGATCTTTTTCGATCGTCTCGTACGCACGGTGCGCATGAGCATTATTATTGTCCGGATTCCTTTCGGTTACGGGATTCTTGAACGCGGTTTGATCGTCTGCGATCGTCTCGTGCGCACGGCACGCACGAGCATTAGAGATGTCCGAATCGAATTCGGATCGGCTCACGGGAGAAGGAACCTCGATCTCCTCCACCTCCAATGTAGGTAAGGAGAAGGACGCTGCTTCAGACGATGTGTTGAAACACCGTAGGTATGCTTTCCCGCTACGATTTGTGACTAGGCAATCGCCTAAGAAAATATCGGGGGTAACCTCTATTCTGCGGACATACCCGTCGCTCGGGCCGCTAACATTGACGGCGATGCAGGCGGAGGTACGGCCTTGTACAGAGTGTTCCCGAGGATTTGAGAATGGAATACGCGTATTTTTGTACTCAACGCATTCTTTTGAAAATGATATTTCAGCTCCGTCTCTGAAGAAGGGAGAGCCTAAAATACCATCTATATTGATCGGAAAACTGTCTGGTAGAACGTGTAGCGTGATTTTAATGGAGTCCTCAATCTTGGCATTGATATAACCGAGAGTGGCAATTTCTCCTTCTGTCACGCCATGGACGTGGATGACGCAGTCAGTCTTCAATCTTATCTCGGGCCTGATTCTGGCTGCCCGTATTAAATTTATCTCAGACCCGGTGTGTAAGAGGAACTCGCATTCCTTATTGAAATGCGCTGACTTGGCTTTGATACGCGGTATCGGGGAGTCCGGCGCGAGATTTATCGCCGTTACTACCTTGGCTGATGGTTTTTCTTTAAGCGAACCATCTTGCTCGATCTTTCGATCTACTGACGACTTTTTTATTGCAGGTCGTCGGGGTTGATCAACAGAGTTGATTTCGGAACTATTTTGGGGGATGCCTCCCGTCCATTGTTCGCGTTTGTCGGGAGGCTTGATTCGTTTCCCGACGCGACCTGATTATAATATTCGCGTCGGCGACATTCATGGATGTCGTGTCCCATGCGTTTGCAATATCGACAGAATTTTGGCTTCTCCGTCGGGAAGCGATCGCGGTTCGAATTCTGAGGAACGCGGTCCTCGCGTAAAGGCGTTTCGCGTTGCCTTGTTTGCGGCGGTTCATAGCGTCGCGGAGGCGGAGATCGGTACGCGTCTCTGCTATTCGAATTTCGATCTCTCCACGAATCGCGCGATGAAGAAGAGGGTCTTTCCTCTCTTCTTTCGGAAGATCTGTTTAACGAGTCGAATGTATCCCGTTGATTTGAAGAGTAATTCTGTCGCTCCGGCGTGCGACTTCTAGATTCGGAAAAATTGACGCGGCGATTGTCGTCGCGGTAATGAATGCGGTCGAGCTCGTATTGTTTGTAGGCGGAGATGGCTTCATCAAATGTTTTGAGAAGCCCTGTAGATTTAGAAAGCCTAACTTCTGCGCGAAGCGCTGGGATGAGACCACGTATAAAACAACTCCATGTAAATTTATCGATTTCGCTTACGTTTGGACGCTCGCGAGTGGAATCGATGATCGCGGTTCTAAGGTCTTTCACTTGAGTAATATAATTTAATATATGTTCGGCTTGACCTTGATGAATCGAAGCGAGTTCACCACGATATTGATCGATGAATTTGTAAGGACCTAATACATCCTTGAGACGATTGCACAATTCGGAGATTGTATTGCAATTTACATCTTCTATCGCGGCGTAAGCTTGTCCACGAAGCTTATTGCAAACCAAGCGCGTGAGAGTACGCTCAGCTGACGCTGGTACAGCTTCTAAAGCGCGTTTGCATGCTCGGATAAATTGTAGGACGGTTATGGAAGTTCCGTCGAAAATTGGTACAAGATCAACTGCTTGTTTGATCGTGAAATTAGAAGAATCGGGCGTTGAATTTTCGCGGGGAATAGCGCCTGAACTTGGAGTTTGAATTTGAGGTCCTGCGGATGCTCGGATTTCGGCTATTTCTCGGCGGAGATCATTATACGTTTGTCTCTGTTCGCGAGTTTCTGATTCGTATTCTAATCTTAATTGAGTCAACGCGGCGGTTTGACTAATGAGAGCAGCTTCTCTGCGAGCTAAATCTTTGCTGAACTCTAACAATTCATCTTCCGTCGGAGGACGAGTATTCTTTTTGGTTTCGCTACGCGTCTCCATTGTGACAAGATTTTTACAATGAGATTTTGACGTTAAAATATTCGACTGTTGACCCTAATCGAGGCATCGGTAACCATACGTGTCCTACCGACTGCGCCAATTTTATGTCACGTCCCGACAGGCTCATCAACGGAGCGAAGGACGGCTATCCGATTCTACCAGAACCGGCAAAAATTTTTGAAAAATTTGAATGCGATGGTTTTTAGTCTAAACAGCGCGGCTGCTAATGACAAGGCCGATGCCGACTCCTGCATGCAGTTTACAGGAGGAGGTCAACACGCGAGAGAGAGAAAGGCGGAAAAGCACACAGCAATTAAAAATTAAACTTACTTTTAACGCTCGCTATTTTCTGTTACAGAGTCGACGGAGGAGAACGTGTGGAACGAGACGATGACAGCTGATCCGAAGTCCGTTGGAACTGGAGCAGCTCGATTCGAACAGGGAGAGATGTCTGTGATCGGTGACAGCTTCCAAGGGATGACAGCTGTGGCAGGAGACCGCTGCGGATTTTGGAACGCACGGCTCTGCGGAATTGAAAGAATCCGGTCGCTACGAATTCTGCAATGTCCCTCCGGTCGCTTTGTGGCGGCTGTGCTATCCAAGGACGCTCCTTCTCTCGATAACGTTAATTGAACGGTGGAATTTATTTCGCGAGAATCGTCCGCGTGGTTGTCGATTCTTATCGCGGAGAAATCGGGCGTGGACGCTACGTAGCTTGCTATGCGAGCGGAATTGCAATCACGATCACTTTTCGAGCAAGAACAATTACACGCGTTCACGGTAACGAGATCACGATCGATGCACGTAATCCTTTCGATTGTTCCTAGCACTGAACTATCCGAAATTGTTGTACGGTATTCGCGGGCTAAACGACGTAGTTGATTTTTTCTACCGGCGCGACGTACTCGAGGCATAGGAGGATTGGAATGAGATTATGTGAACGAGAATTGTATTTTCATCAATAAAAATAATTTTGGAATTCGTAATTCTCTCAAAGGGATTTGTTTTACCTTAGATGGTCACTAAACCGATAGGCATGATTTTAATCAAAATTAATAAAAACTGTGAGTTTATCCCTATTTATCCCTCCGACTGATTTTTATTTTTCGAGATAACTTTATTAGGATTTATTTCTCCTCGAAGGTAGCAAAACTTATTCGTAGAATCTTAATAAAATCTGAGAAAATTTATCATTTATCCCTCGAAATTTTTGTCAAATTTGGATTAGGTTTATTAGGATTTTATTTCCCTAGGAACACGACAAAACCTATCCGAACAATTTAAATATCGTTAAATAGAAATTATTACTTTTCTCTATCCAAAAGATTTTGAAATTGTAGTGGTTTTCCACTGATTGCTTCTCTGGCAATGGTTATTAGGCCTGTCAGTGCGGCTGTCCTCACTTAAGACAACTTCATGTACCATCTGGCGAGAATTCTGTGAGAAGTCACTTCTGGACTAAGGATTCGTGAAAGGAATAATTAATCTGTATTCGATGTAAGAATAAAAATGATTAATATATTCTTGAATAATACTTGAATACAAAAGTTAAAGTTGAATATGAAGGAATATTTATTTAAAACATGTTTAGTGTTCAACGGTTTATTACAAAGTGAATATATGTGTTAACTGCAAACGAACGTCGGTCGTTAACAACAAATCGATCGTCGTCACATCACGACGATCAGTGAGACGTTCGCCAGATTGCCTCAACTGGTCGCTGACATTCGATTGGCAGCAACATCAACGTATATCTATATCATCTATATCTAATACCTACAGTTCGGCCATTCTGACAATAATGACCGTCCTCGGTCATCGATGTTAAAAACGTAACACAAAAACTAGAAAATAACGACTTAAAACTAAACAATACATAGCTGACGCAAATATAACGCAATAATATAATTCAACACTTATTTTCTACCGAGTATCGTTCTTCTTTTCGCTTCCTGACCTGCTCCAAAATTTCATCTGATCGGGCCCACAACTCCCGTAAATGGCACACGTGACATTTGGTGTCCTTCTACATCTATTATGACATACCTATCCTTGTCTAACACCTTCTTAATCACATACGGCCCCTTAAATTTAGGTAACAATTTTTTATTTATTCCTGGTGTAGTATCCGTGTTGCGAATTACCACGTAATCGCCAACCCGATACTCAGTCGGTTTTTTGTGTTTTTTTATCATAAATGCGTTCGTTTGATTGTTGGACTTTAATTATTTTTTCAGCTGCCTCCCTGCGTGTTGTCAAAAGGTCTCTTTTTTCATTGTTTAAAATTCCTAACGCTTCTCGAACTTTGTCCGATACAATACCTTTTTGATTCATACCAAACAATAATTGGGATGGGCTTTTACCTGTCGATCGACAAACAGTGTTATTTATTCCATATTCTACATTGTCAACAACTCGGTCCCATTTTCCCGGAGTCTCTGTTAATTTTGCCAACATTGGTGCTATTACTCTATTAAATCGCTCAACCTGGCCGTTGGCACGTGGAGTTCCTACCGCGATCAGTACCTGTTCTATCTCGTTATTTGCTAAAAATTCTTTGAACAAATTTGATGTAAATGACGTACCTCGGTCACTAATTAGTCGTCTTGGTTTACTATATGCTCTAAAATATTCCGCTAAGTTTTTCACTACTTCCTCTAATTTCGTTGTTTTACAAGGATACAGCCTTATAAATTTAGTAAAACCATCTATCACCGCCAAAATAAATTTATAACCATTCCTGCACTTTTCCAGTGGGCCGTAATGATCCACATGAATTGTTTGAAATGGTAAGTCGCCTCTGTCTAAACTGTGCAAAAATCCCTCCTGTTTACCACTGTTAGGTGAAAATTCAATACATTTCAGACAATTATTGATATACTCTTTAACTTTTTTAAGCATTTGCGGAAACCAATAGACTCTATTAATATTCTCAATAACTTTCTCAACTCCGACATGACCAATATCATCATGACACGTACGAATTACATTGTTTTCCATACATGACGGGACAAAAAATAGCAATTGACGATTTTTACATTTGCGATATACGAGACCATCGCGCAATTCGAAAAATTTATCCTCAATTGTCTCTAGTTTTTCACGAATTTTCTTAATTTCGGGATCCCTATCCTGCTTTATTGATAAAATTTGTTCGAACGTATTCGCCTCCAACACCAGCACGCTATGACAACGACTAAGAGCGTCTACGTGACACATTTTCGTTCCTGGACGATGTTCTATTTCATAATCGTATTGTTGTAAATCCATGGCCCATCGTGAAATTCTCGGATTCACGCTTTGTTTACCCAATGTTAACCGAAAACTATCACAATCCGTTAAAATTTTAAAACGTATTCCAGATAAATATACATGAAATCGTTTTATGGCGTAGACAACAGCTAAACACTCTAATTCAAAGCTATGATATTTTGCTTCTGTAACAGTTGTTCGTTTGCTGAAATAAGAAACTGGTCGACGCGTACCGTCAGGTTGTTTTTGTATAAGTATCGCGCCGAAACCGCTCGCACTGGCATCGCAATGTAACTCGGTCTCCAATTTCGGTGAATACAATGCTAATATCGGTTTTTGTGACAATAGATTCTTCAATGTCTCGAATGCATGTAATTCTTCGGTACCAAAATGAAACAAGGTGTCTTTCCTTACCAAGTCGTGTAATGGTTTAGCGATTTTGGAGAAATTCGGTACGAAGCGTCTAAAATAACTGGCTAGGCTCACAAAACTATGTACTTCTTTCGAATTCCGTGGCAACGGATACTTCAATACCGCCTCTATATTATGAACGCTAGGTTGAATTCCAGTACGATTTATCCGATAACCTAAATAAGTGATCTCTTCGTATAAAAATGAGCACTTGTCTAAACGAAACTCTAATCGATACCGTTTTGCCAATTTGAATACTTCACGAAGAATTTCGATATGCTCGTCAATCGTCTCCGTAGCAACCACTATATCATCTAGATATATGAGTACTTTATTTTGCCTAATCAATTCCGAAAATATACTATTTATATAGCGCTGAAACACACGCGGGGCGTTCGTAAGACCAAACGGCATCTTGATGTATTCGTACTGCCCAAACGGTGTGACAAAGGACGTATACTTTACAGATGACTCCCCTACTTTAACGTGGTGAAAACCGTTTCTCAAATCTAAGCTAGTGAAATAATTTCTATCTCACAATCGATCAAGGTGATCGTCTATCAATGGCGTAGGAAAATTATCTGTTAAGGTATATTCAGTGGAATAAAACACAGTCTAGTGAAAAATGGTAACTAAAGAACTTTATTATAAAAATGACTACTACCAGGTATGTCCTGCCTATACCGACGCTTTCGTCGAACTGAACTCTCGTCTAGCGACTCGATCGTCGCTTCGGCTGCTGATCGTCATTTCGACCACCGATCGTCTTTTCGACCGCCGATCGTCACTTCGAGGTGACGCGCACCACCATACACAATTCGCAACATTGTATGTACCGGCATTCTTGGATCCTGAGTTTTCATTTCAGGACATTGTATGTACCGGCATTCTTGGATCCTGAGTTTTCATTTCAGGACTGTTTTATTTCAACACTCTCCCTAAAACTCAAAATCCAAAAATTTGCCGTTTCCGCAGTTCCCGGGTTTTTTCCCAAATCGTTTTGTTTGTACGAGCAAAGGCGACACCCTAACATTTTTGGGTTTGAGCTTTATTTCAACACTCTCCCTAAAGCCCAACATCCAAAAAGATTTACAGTAGATTAGCAGTAGTTCCCAATATCTCTCCTACTTATAATTCCTAATTTCTTTACCAAATATACAAAACGCGGTTTACATAATGCTTTCGTAAAAATATCAGCTAACTGCTCATCAGTTTTAACATATTTTATATCAATTTCGCTTTTGTTATACAGATCACGTATGAAATGATATTTCACATCGATATGTTTGCTTCTCTGGTGAAACTCCGGATTTTTTATTAATTTGATCGCACTCATATCGTCTACCAATAATGTGTAATGTACATTAATTTCGCATTCACGGAACAATTTCTTTAACCAGACCGTCTCTTTAACAGCTGATGCTGCACTAACATATTCGGCTTCTGTTGTAGACAATGATACACATTGTTGCCTCTTACTCTGCCATGAGATGGCTGCATGCGCGTATTGACACACGATACCCGACGTTGATTTACGTGTCTCTTTGTCTCCCGCATAATCTGCGTCACTATACACCTTAAAATTACCGCCTTTAGTATAAAGTAATCCTAATTCTACAGTACCTTTGAGGTATCTTAGTATTCGCTTAACAAGTAGCCAATGCCCTTCGCTTGGTTTTTCTAGTGCTCTCGAAGCAATATTTACGGCATAGCTTATATCAGGCCGGCTAAATACCTGAAGATACATAAGGCTACCCACAGCCTCCCTATATGGCGCTTTAAAATTATTCCCTTCTAAATTACCAGCATCCCAACTTGCCTCTATTGGAGTACAGACACTATTTGCTTCCCATAAATTAAATTTTCGTAAAACACTTTCGATATATTTTGCCTGGTGTATAAAAATAGAACCATCCTTTAATCTAATAATTTCTCCGCCTAAGAAATTCGTTACTTCTTTCGTACTAGTTATTTTAAATTCTTTAGCTAATTCAGTAAGGAATTGATCTATTAAGCAATCCTGCGAAGTTGCTAAAAGCCCATCATCTACATAAATAACCAAATACATTTTTTGGTTACCTTCTTTGTAAATATAAAAACAAGGATCAGCTGAGCTTTGATGAAACCCGAACTTTTTGAGAAAACTAGAGAAGTGTTCAGTCCAACACCTTGGAGCTTGTTTTAACCCGTAAAGACTCTTTAATAGTTTACAAACCCGCACTGTCCCATCGTTAAACCCTTCCGGTTGCATCATATAGATATTTTCTTCTAAATCTCCATATAAAAATGCCGTTTTTATATCAAACTGTCCGAGATATAATCCATCATGAGCTGCAATGCTCAACAAAAATCTAACCGTATCAAAACGAGCAACAGGGCTAAATGTCTCTTTATAATCTATCCCTTCCTTTTGTGAATAACCTTTAATAACTAATCGCGCTTTGAAACGTATTGTGCTATCTTCATTAAATTTCTTTACGTAAACCCACCTACTACCAATAACCTTCTGCTTCTCCGGTTTTTCTACGAGTATCCAAGTTTTATTTTCATTCAAAGAGTTAATCTCATCCTGCATAGCTTCCATCCATTTATCTCTTTCATTAGAGTTAATTGCATCATTATAATTTTCAGGTAACACTTCTGCCATAAATGTAATCGGGCACCCATAAAAGTCAGTACGTTTAATAAGTCGTCTATCGCGTAGTTCTCTTACATCTTTTTGCTCGGTACTATTATTCACTCTTTCGTGATTATTTTCAACTGAACTACTAGCCTCATTATTTTCTTTTGAATTAGTAACAATCACTTCATTTGAGCATACCTTTTCTAATTTAAATATAACATCACGACTTAGAATTACATTTCTCAAGCCCGGAACAAAAATACGATAACCTTTGCAATTCTCAATGTATCCAACAAGAAACCCTTTTAACGCCTTCTTATCCAACTTTCTCCTTTTCTCCACAGGTACGTGAACATAGCACTCAGTTCCAAAAACTTTTAAATTATTAATGTTCGCGACTTTTCCATACCATAACTCGTAAGGAGATTTATTCCCTTCTTTAGTCGGACCTGTTCTATTAATTACAAACACGGCGGTGTTCATTGCTTCCGCCCACAACGACAAAGAAATTCCCGACTTAGAGTAAATCATTGATCTCGCTGCTTCTACCACAATACGGTTTTCCCGCTCCGCGATACCATTCTGCTCAGGTGTATATGGAACATTTATCGTATGTTTTATGCCTTTACTGTCCAAAAAATCTTTGACCTCTCTATTCTTGAATTCTCTTCCACCGTCTGTGTGAAACACTTTTATATTCTCGTTAAATTGATTTTCAATCTTGTTACAATATATTTTTAATTTGTCAATTACTTCCGATTTATGTCGAATAAAATAGATTGTTCTAAATCTCGAAAAATCGTCCTTGAAAATTACAAAATATAATTTTCTACCCATCGACTCTTGTTCCATAGGCCCACACACATCAGCATGTACAATTTCGCGAGGATTTTTAGCGCGTTCAGAATTCTCATGAAAACTTAATCTATGTTGCTTCCCGTAAGCACAGCCTTCACACACATCATTCTCATTCGAAGCATTCACATTTATACCCACGTTTTGCAAAAAACTTTTCACGTGCCTTTTATTTTGATGACACAAACGCTCATGCCATAATTGCAATGAACCCGACTTATCCAACTTTAAATTTTTGTCGACCTTTTCGATTAAATTACATTTTCTCGGCAATATGACGCGCAAATTAATTTTATATAAATTACCACTATCAGTGCCTGTCGCTATGACTATTCCATTACGCGTGAACAGACAGTTCTTTCCACAATTAGTAATAGAGAAATTAACGCCTTTTTTCGCAACAACTTTAACAGAAAACAAATTTTGCTTTAATTCCGGTACAAACAATACCTCATGCATCATACCTTCAATCCATTCACCATTCACGTACGTTTCAATCTCTATCTTACCTTTACCATGCGCAGAAATATTTTCGCCGTTGCCTATTCTTACTTTTAATGGTACCTCGAACTCCTCTAATTCACAAAACAACCCTCGTTGGTACGTCATATGGTCCGTTGCTCCTGAGTCGATCAGCCAAAAATCATTGTCCTGCTCCATGTTGCAGCTCCCCAAAAACGCCTGTCCTTCTGTTGAATTGCGCCGTCCTTGATTCGAATTGGTCCTCTGCATATTTGGCCTCTCTCTGAAGTCATTTCTTCTTTTAAAGCAATTCCTGCTTAGATGATTTCTTGAACCGCACGTAAAACAGCCAACACAATCTTGCTTCTTGTGTCCTTTCCTGCCACAACCATAGCAAATCATATCTACATTTTTGTTCGTATGATTATTATCACTCGATTTAAACGGCTTCTTTTCAAATCTTGATTTTGTCACTAACGCTACCGTTTCTTTCTCAGCAGATTGTTCTTCTAGCCTCATCTCTTCAGACATCAATCTCGCTGTTAGGTTTTCAAGATTTTTCTTTGCTTCCTCAACAGAATCCCACGCACTATGAAAATGGTTAAATCTCTTCGGCAGTGTACATAAAATGCGTGTCACGAGCATTGAATCTGGCACTTGACTACCCAAACTCTTCATTTTTGAAGCCAACTGCTCGACTTTTGACAAGTTGTGTGTAACGTTCTCACTTTCTTCCCACTTAAAATCAAAAAACTGTTTTTGTACCAATGACAGATTTTCCTCCGACTTCATGTCGTACACAGCGTTCAGCTTCTTCCACATTTCCCTGGCAGTTGTGCAGCTTAACAACAAATCCAATGGTTTCTTCTCCACTGTCGTGACAATTAATTTTCTTGCAGCCTTGTCTGCCTTCAAAAAACTCTTCAGTTTTGCTTCGTAATTTTCAGCATTTATCGCCGGACGAACTAGCCTCTCTTCGCATACGTCAAGCATATTGTCATCCTCCTCCAACAATGTACGTATAATAAAACGCCATTGCTGCCAATTGTCCTTGTCCCTCAGCTTCTCGATTTTCAGATGTGTACCTTCCATTTTTCCTCACACACTCTGCACTATAACAGTTATATCACTTGCTTTCAACACCACTTTTTTTCACTAGATTACACTGGGCCCATAACCTGTTAAGGTATATTCAGTGGAATAAAACACAGTCTAGTGAAAAATGGTAACTAAAGAACTTTATTATAAAAATGACTACTACCAGGTATGTCCTGCCTATACCGACGCTTTCGTCGAACTGAACTCTCGTCTAGCGACTCGATCGTCGCTTCGGCTGCTGATCGTCATTTCGACCACCGATCGTCTTTTCGACCGCCGATCGTCACTTCGAGGTGACGCGCACCACCATACACAATTCGCAACATTGTATGTACCGGCATTCTTGGATCCTGAGTTTTCATTTCAGGACATTGTATGTACCGGCATTCTTGGATCCTGAGTTTTCATTTCAGGACTGTTTTATTTCAACATTATCCTTAATAGTTATCTTATTTAATTCGCGATAATCTACGCACAGTCGTAACTCTCCATTCTTTTTATGTACCAATACTATTGGGCTTGCATAAGGCGAATTGCTTGGACGAATTATATTTTCATTTAACAGCCGATCGATAATAATTTTTAGTTTTTCTTTATCACTAAAAGCAAGTCTTCGCGGTCGAAACGAAATGGGTTGTTCATGTTTCAGAGCAATCGTCATTTCGGCGTTACAATTAACAGGCGGTTCTACCTTATTAACGGAAGTATACTCAGTTTCATATAAATTTACAAGTTGCTTTGAAACTTCGTATCCTATTTCTGGGTTAATATTCAACTTATCTACGTTACTAGAGTCTATGGTGATACAATCAATTTGCATTATTTCATTTAAAATTTCAACCGATTCATCTTTCTCCGATTTCAAATCAATTTGTGTAACAATGTTTTCGTCATCAAAAGAAACTTTAATATTTGGAAGCGATATGAAGTCTCTTCCGAGGAGTGCATCGCACTGCATTGCGCTATTCGGAACAACACCCAAAGATAAATTTACCGGGATTTCATTTACCGTGCAATTATTTTTTAGTATTGCTAGAACATCCAATTTCGACCCGTTAACACCCTGAAAGATTTGACCATTATTAACAATAGGATTTCTTACAGTGTCCGGTACAAAACTTTCCCTGATTAGGCTAACAGGCGAGCCAGAATCTATTATCGCGTCAATACAATAACTCCGTTCTTTATCTTGTTCGTCTGCAATAAAATATTTCAACTTTACCAAATACGGTGGATTCGAAATTAGTTGTACTAAATGCGTATTCTGCGTATTCCTCTCGGTAGTCCTCGGCGTCGTCCTCTCCGATGTTGGTCGATTTCCGGGACAGTTTTCAATGCGATGAGCTGTGCTCCCACACTTGAAACACGTACCCCTTTGGCGCCTCGGTTGTGTGCAATTCGAAGATAGATGACCTCGTTCACTGCAATTATAACAGCGGGGTGGCTGTTGTTGAACGGCATCCATCCGTCTCGTTCTGGCGTACTCTTGCTTCTCGGGTTGCAAATCTTTCCTTTCCGGTCTCCAGGTATTGCGAAGCGACAACTTCTTGAAACCTTCTCGTAAATCTCCCTTCGTCTCAAAGCGGTGCATACGTGCCTGATTACGCAGATGTTCATCCGGGACACCATCAATTATTGCTTCAATGAGTTCTTCTTCATCAATTGTAATTTTGTTTGCCAATATTACTTTGTTATGAAAATAATCGTCAAAGGTTTCATTAGTGCGCCAGGTTCTTCCCTCAAATTCCCTCCTCCGCGTCAATTTAGAAATTTTCTCGTCAAACATTTCCCCCATTGCATGATACAATGCTTGCACGCTAAGTTGAATATGTTCGGCCTTGGAGTGGAATCACAATAACGCTTTACCCTTTAACCGCATAGTCAACAATAATTTTGAGGAATTCTCATCGAGACTGTAGGTTTGACGAAGAAGTTCAGCCTGAGCCTTCCACTTTTTAAAACCGTCCCTCTCTCCATGGAATTCACTCAGCATATCACCAATCGCGCGAATGCTGATCGTCGATCGATTGCTTTGGATCGACGAGTTTGGAAGCACACTTCTTTCCCGTTGTAACAATTGTAACTCTCTTTGTAACAAGTCGCGTTCTCGTCTTATCAATTCGTATTCGCGACGTGACAGCGTTTCGATACGAGGGTTCACACTATCGTTCGCGTTATCGAATGCATCAACGTCATCAACTTCGGGGATAAAATGTGTTGATGTCGCGTTACCTTCGTATGTCGCGTTTCCTTCTTGTAACCCAATGCCAGTTTCGTCAACGTTTCCATGCTGCGACAATATTTGGACAAGATCTGCTGGCACTGCTGACCACGCTTCCGATCCCGCGAGACGTAGACGACCAATTATTTCTGCTTTCGAACCGGTAGTGGGAAGTTGCATGTGCCTCAATACTTCCTTCAATTGCGCCACCGTGAAACGATAGAAATCTCCGACCAGAGGAATGTGCGTTGCCGTATTTTGTGCAAATGACATGACGATGTTATTTTGGATGTTACACGATATAAATACACGATTCAATTCAATTCACAAGTCGATTCAATACAATTTCGCGAGCTTATCCCACTTCTGAAGTTTGAAGGAATATTTATTTAAAACATGTTTAGTGTTCAACGGTTTATTACAAAGTGAATATATGTGTTAACTGCAAACGAACGTCGGTCGTTAACAACAAATCGATCGTCGTCACATCACGACGATCAGTGAGACGTTCGCCAGATTGCCTCAACTGGTCGCTGACAATCGATTGGCAGCAACATCAACGTATATCTATATCATCTATATCTAATACCTACAAATACAAGGTTAAAGTTGAATAAAGTTGCTTAACGAATAATCGAATAAATGTAGGACTCTATCGTCAGAGAATAAGAGTAAGTTACTTTAAAAGGACTGTGTCTAAACAGTATGGAATAAGGAATGAATAAACTGTGTCTAAACAGTTAGGATGTTGGAAGCTGTGTCGAAACAGCTTGGATTTGGAAGAGGACCACTCGAGTCGAACGAGACCGTGCTCGTTGAGAACCCGAATTAGACTGTCCTCGATGACAGTTCGGAAAGGACTGTTCTCGTCGACAGTTCGAATTAGACTGTTCTGACGGGAGTCGGAAGAGTGGGAGTCTCGCGTCAGAAGAAAAGGGGACCGTCTCCTCTTTGTGCCGGTATTCGCTTAACAGCGCGATGGCCGCTGGCGCACGAGAAGGGGAAACCGTCTCCTCTTTGTGCCGGTATTCGCACGTGTCAGCATTCCATTTTCGTCGCAGCGGAGCAGGACTAGAAAATTCAATGCTGACCATTGGCGTACCACTTTATTATTTGAATTTTAATTGGACTCTAATTATTGAGTGGAATTTTTCGGAATTTTTGGATTTTTGGATTTTTAGGGATTACTCACGCTCTTACTATACTAAAACATTAACTTTATCTTAAAGCTAACGTCGAGAGTTGCGACCGACGTCACAGACTCGTGAAATGAGGAATCAGCGAATCTGAAATAAACTCGATTGCATCGCGCTTCGGCTTGCCGATTCGGCATGTCTGCGTCTATTTCGTGTATTTGCATTCAAATGCACCGATCTCGCACAAGAAACAACGATTCGGCACAGAAATAGACTCGCGAAGCGAGGAATCATCGAATCTGAAATAATCTCGATTGCATCGCGTTTCGGCTTTCAGATTCAGTGTTTCTGCGGTTATTTCGTGTATTTGCATTCATATGCACCGATCTCGCACAAGAAACTGTGACGTCGGTCGCAACTCTCGACGTTAGCTTTAAGATAAAGTTAATGTTTTAGTAAAGTAAGAGCGTGAGTAATCCCTAAAAATCCAAAAATCCAAAAATTCCGAAAAATTCCACTCAATAATTAGAGTCCAATTAAAATTCAAATAATAAAGTGGTACGCCAATGGTCAGCATTGAATTTTCTAGTCCTGCTCCGCTGCGACGAAAATGGAATGCTGACACGTGCGAATACCGGCACAAAGAGGAGACGGTTTCCCCTTCTCGTGCGCCAGCGGCCATCGCGCTGTTAAGCGAATACCGGCACAAAGAGGAGACGGTCCCCTTTTCTTCTGACGCGAGACTCCCACTCTTCCGACTCCCGTCAGAACAGTCTAATTCGAACTGTCGACGAGAACAGTCCTTTCCGAACTGTCATCGAGGACAGTCTAATTCGGGTTCTCAACGAGCACGGTCTCGTTCGACTCGAGTGGTCCTCTTCCAAATCCAAGCTGTTTCGACACAGCTTCCAACATCCTAACTGTTTAGACACAGTTTATTCATTCCTTATTCCATACTGTTTAGACACAGTCCTTTTAAAGTAACTTACTCTTATACTCTGACGATAGAGTCCTACATTTATTCGATTATTCGTTAAGCAACTTTATTCAACTTTAACCTTGTATTTGTAGGTATTAGATATAGATGATATAGATATACGTTGATGTTGCTGCCAATCGATTGTCAGCGACCAGTTGAGGCAATCTGGCGAACGTCTCACTGATCGTCGTGATGTGACGACGATCGATTTGTTGTTAACGACCGACGTTCGTTTGCAGTTAACACATATATTCACTTTGTAATAAACCGTTGAACACTAAACATGTTTTAAATAAATATTCCTTCAAACTTCAGAAGTGGGATAAGCTCGCGAAATTGTATTGAATCGACTTGTGAATTGAATTGAATCGTGTATTTATATCGTGTAACATCCAAAATAACATCGTCATGTCATTTGCACAAAATACGGCAACGCACATTCCTCTGGTCGGAGATTTCTATCGTTTCACGGTGGCGCAATTGAAGGAAGTATTGAGGCACATGCAACTTCCCACTACCGGTTCGAAAGCAGAAATAATTGGTCGTCTACGTCTCGCGGGATCGGAAGCGTGGTCAGCAGTGCCAGCAGATCTTGTCCAAATATTGTCGCAGCATGGAAACGTTGACGAAACTGGCATTGGGTTACAAGAAGGAAACGCGACATA
Organism: Lasioglossum calceatum; assembly: GCA_963966675.1. Taxonomy (NCBI): domain Eukaryota; kingdom Metazoa; phylum Arthropoda; class Insecta; order Hymenoptera; family Halictidae; genus Lasioglossum; species Lasioglossum calceatum. The sequence continues at coordinate 1,396,904 of CAXAAD010000188.1, read as the reverse complement.
CGAAGGTAACGCGACATCAACACATTTTATCCCCGAAGTTGATGACGTTGATGCATTCGATAACGCGAACGATAGTGTGAACCCTCGTATCGAAACGCTGTCACGTCGCGAATACGAATTGATAAGACGAGAACGCGACTTGTTACAAAGAGAGTTACAATTGTTACAACGGGAAAGAAGTGTGCTTCCAAACTCGTCGATCCAAAGCAATCGATCGACGATCAGCATTCGCGCGATTGGTGATATGCTGAGTGAATTCCATGGAGAGAGGGACGGTTTTAAAAAGTGGAAGGCTCAGGCTGAACTTCTTCGTCAAACCTACAGTCTCGATGAGAATTCCTCAAAATTATTGTTGACTATGCGGTTAAAGGGTAAAGCGTTATTGTGATTCCACTCCAAGGCCGAACATATTCAACTTAGCGTGCAAGCATTGTATCATGCAATGGGGGAAATGTTTGACGAGAAAATTTCTAAATTGACGCGGAGGAGGGAATTTGAGGGAAGAACCTGGCGCACTAATGAAACCTTTGACGATTATTTTCATAACAAAGTAATATTGGCAAACAAAATTACAATTGATGAAGAAGAACTCATTGAAGCAATAATTGATGGTGTCCCGGATGAACATCTGCGTAATCAGGCACGTATGCACCGCTTTGAGACGAAGGGAGATTTACGAGAAGGTTTCAAGAAGTTGTCGCTTCGCAATACCTGGAGACCGGAAAGGAAAGATTTGCAACCCGAGAAGCAAGAGTACGCCAGAACGAGACGGATGGATGCCGTTCAACAACAGCCACCCCGCTGTTATAATTGCAGTGAACGAGGTCATCTATCTTCGAATTGCACACAACCGAGGCGCCAAAGGGGTACGTGTTTCAAGTGTGGGAGCACAGCTCATCGCATTGAAAACTGTCCCGGAAATCGACCAACATCGGAGAGGACGACGCCGAGGACTACCGAGAGGAATACGCAGAATACGCATTTAGTACAACTAATTTCGAATCCACCGTATTTGGTAAAGTTGAAATATTTTATTAGTTTAGCTTAATATAGACGGTTTCCCCTTCTCGTGCGCCAGCGGCCATCGCGCTGTTAAGCGAATACCGGCACAAAGAGGAGACGGTCCCCTTTTCTTCTGACGCGAGACTCCCACTCTTCCGACTCCCGTCAGAACAGTCTAATTCGAACCGTCGACGAAGACAGTCCTTTCCGAACTGTCATCGAGGACAGTCTGATTCGGGTTCTCAACGAGCACGGTCTCGTTCGACTCGAGTGGTCCTCTTCCAAATCCAAGCTGTTTCGACACAGCTTCCAACATCCTAACTGTTTAGACACAGTTTATTCATTCCTTATTCCATACTGTTTAGACACAGTCCTTTTAAAGTAACTTACTCTAATACTCTAACGATAGAGTCCTACATTTATTCGATTATTCGTTAAGCAACTTTATTCAACTTTAACTTTTGTATTCAAGTATTATTCAAGAATATATTAATCATTTTTATTCTTACATCGAATACAGATTAATTATTCCTTTCACGAATCCTTAGTCCAGAAGTGACTTGTTCAAGAATTAGAAACAGAATTCTCGCCAGATGGTACATGAAGTTGTCTTAAGTGAGGACAGCCGCACTGACAGGCCTAATAACCATTGCCAGAGAAGCAATCAGTGGAAAACCACTACAATTTCAAAATCTTTTGGATAGAGAAAAGTAATAATTTCTATTTAACGATATTTAAATTGTTCGGATAGGTTTTGTCGTGTTCCTAGGGAAATAAAATCCTAATAAACCTAATCCAAATTTGACAAAAATTTCGAGGGATAAATGATAAATTTTCTCAGATTTTATTAAGATTCTACGAATAAGTTTTGCTACCTTCGAGGAGAAATAAATCCTAATAAAGTTATCTCGAAAAATAAAAATCAGTCGGAGGGATAAATAGGGATAAACTCACAGTTTTTATTAATTTTGATTAAAATCATGCCTATCGGTTTAGTGACCATCTAAGGTAAAACAAATCCCTTTGAGAGAATTACGAATTCCAAAATTATTTTTATTGATAAAAATACAATTCTCGTTCACATAGTCTCATTCCAATCCTCCTATGCCTCGAGTACGTCGCGCCGGTAGAAAAAATCAACTACGTCGTTTAGCCCGCGAATACCGTACAACAATTTCGGATAGTTCAGTGCTAGGAACAATCGAAAGGATTACGTGCATCGATCGTGATCTCGTTACCGTGAACGCGTGTAATTGTTCTGGCTCGAAAAGTGATCGTGATTGCAATTCCGCTCGCATAGCAAGCTACGTAGCGTCCACGCCCGATTTCTCCGCGATAAGAATCGACAACCACGCGGACGATTCTCGCGAAATAAATTCCACCGTCCAATTGACGTTATCGGGAGAAGGAGCGTCCTTGGATAGCACAGCCGCCACAAAGCGACCGGAGGGACATTGCAGAATTCGTAGCGACCGGATTCTTTCAATTCCGCAGAGCCGTGCGTTCCAAAATCCGCAGCGGTCTCCTGCCACAGCTGTCATCCCTTGGAAGCTGTCACCGATCACAGGCGTCTCTCCCTGTTCGAATCGAGCTGCTCCAGTTCCAACGGCCTTCGGATCAGCTGTCATCGTCTCGTTCCACACGTTCTCCTCCGTCGACTCTGTAACAGAAAATAGCGAGCGTTAAAAGTAAGTTTAATTTTTAATTGCTGTGTGCTTTCCCGCCTTTCTCTCTCTCGCGTGTTGACCTCCTGTAAACTGCATGCAGGAGTAGGCATCGGCCTTGTCATTAGCAGCCGCGCTGTTTAGACTAAAAACCATCGCATTCAAATTTTTCAAAAATTTTTGCCGGTTCTGGTAGAATCGGATAGCCGTCCTTCGCTCCGTTGATGAGCCTGTCGGGACGTGACATAAAATTGGCGCAGTCGGTAGGACACGTATGGTTACCGATGCCTCGATTAGGGTCAACAGTCGAATATTTTAACGTCAAAATCTCATTGTAAAAATCTTGTCACAATGGAGACGCGTAGCGAAACCAAAAAGAAGACTCTTCCTCCGATGGAAGATGAATTGTTAGAGTTCAGCAAAGATTTAGCTCGCAGAGAAGCTGCTCTCATTAGTCAAACCGCCGCTTTGACTCAATTAAGATTAGAATACGAATCAGAAACTCGCGAACAGAGACAAACGTATAATGATCTCCGCCGAGAAATAGCCGAAATCCGAGCATCCGCAGGACCTCAAATTCAAGCTCCAAGTTCAGGCGCTATTCCCCGCGAAAATTCGACGCCCGATTCTTCTAATTTCACGATCAAACAAGCAGTTGATCTTGTACCAATTTTCGACGGAACTTCCATAACCGTCCTACAATTTATCCGAGCATGCAAACGCGCTTTAGAAGCTGTACCAGCGTCAGCTGGGCGTACTCTCACGCGCTTGGTTTGCAATAAGCTTCGTGGACAAGCTTACGCCGCGATAGAAGATGTAAATTGCAATACAATCTCCGAATTGTGCAATCGTCTCAAGGATGTATTAGGTCCTTACAAATTCATCGATCAATATCGTGGTGAACTCGCTTCGATTCATCAAGGTCAAGCCGAACATATATTAAATTATATTACTCAAGTGAAAGACCTTAGAACCGCGATCATCGATTCCACTCGCGAGCGTCCAAACGTAAGCGAAATCGATAAATTTACATGGAGTTGTTTTATACGTGGTCTCATCCCAGCGCTTCGCGCAGAAGTTAGGCTTTCTAAATCTACAGGGCTTCTCAAAACATTTGATGAAGCCATCTCCGCCTACAAACAATACGAGCTCGACCGCATTCATTACCGCGACGACAATCGCCGCGTCAATTTTTCCGAATCTAGAAGTCGCACGCCGGAGCGACAGAATTACTCTTCAAATCAACGGGATACATTCGACTCGTTAAACAGATCTTCCGAAAGAAGAGAGGAAAGACCCTCTTCTTCATCGCGCGATTCGTGGAGAGATCGAAATTCGAATAGCAGAGACGCGTACCGATCTCCGCCTCCGCGACGCTATGAACCGCCGCAAACAAGGCAACGCGAAACGCCTTTACGCGAGGACCGCGTTCCTCAGAATTCGAACCGCGATCGCTTCCCGACGGAGAAGCCAAAATTCTGTCGATATTGCAAACGCATGGGACACGACATCCATGAATGTCGCCGACGCGAATATTATAATCAGGTCGCGTCGGGAAACGAATCAAGCCTCCCGACAAACGCGAACAATGGACGGGAGGCATCCCCCAAAATAGTTCCGAAATCAACTCAGCTGTTGATCAACCCCGACGACCTGCAATAAAAAAGTCGTCAGTAGATCGAAAGATCGAGCAAGATGGTTCGCTTAAAGAAAAACCATCAGCCAAGGTAGTAACGGCGATAAATCTCGCGCCGGACTCCCCGATACCGCGTATCAAAGCCAAGTCAGCGCATTTCAATAAGGAATGCGAGTTCCTCTTAGACACCGGGTCTGAGATAAATTTAATACGGGCAGCCAGTATCAGGCCCGAGATAAGATTGAAGACTGACTGCGTCATCCACGTCCATGGCGTGACAGAAGGAGAAATTGCCACTCTCGGTTATATCAATGCCAAGATTGAGGACTCCATTAAAATCACGCTACACGTTCTACCAGACAGTTTTCCGATCAATATAGATGGTATTTTAGGCTCTCCCTTCTTCAGAGACGGAGCTGAAATATCATTTTTAAAAGAATGCGTTGAGTACAAAAATACGCGTATTCCATTCTCAAATCCTCGGGAACACTCTGTACAAGGCCGTACCTCCGCCTGCATCGCCGTCAATGTTAGCGGCCCGAGCGACGGGTATGTCCGCAGAATAGAGGTTACCCCCGATATTTTCTTAGGCGATTGCCTAGTCACAAATCGTAGCGGGAAAGCATACCTACGGTGTTTCAACACATCGTCTGAAGCAGCGTCCTTCTCCTTACCTACATTGGAGGTGGAGGAGATCGAGGTTCCTTCTCCCGTGAGCCGATCCGAATTCGATTCGGACATCTCTAATGCTCGTGCGTGCCGTGCGCACGAGACGATCGCAGACGATCAAACCGCGTTCAAGAATCCCGTAACCGAAAGGAATCCGGACAATAATAATGCTCATGCGCACCGTGCGTACGAGACGATCGAAAAAGATCACAACGCGAAAGAATTCAATTTCGAACTCAAAGAAGTTCAGTCTATCACAGGGCCCTCACTGCAGGAGGACCAGAATCTCTTCCAATTCCAAAGTGGTCGTTCAAATGAATCCACTATCAATTCAAGCGTCCAAAGTCTGCGTTACGAATCTCCACAGTCAAAATGCGAAATCCTTGGGAATAAAATAAAGGCATCAAGCCACATTGTCAAGCGAAATAATTCCCACAGCAAATTATCTCTTTGCGTCATGCGATGCGAAACCGAGTACCTTAGCGATTACAGGTCCCCCATCTCCGTTCCAAGAACGATAAAGAAACGCTACGACCCGCGAGCGAAATTCAAACCTTCGAAGCCGCGATATCCCCCTCTACAGCAGGAAGACGATATCCCTGCACGTCAACAGGATCTTCTGGAAGAGATAATCACCACCGAAGACCCTCAGTCCACAGATGACCTCATAGCCGCAAACATGCAGCCGATTAAAGCAGCTATCTTGCTTTCCGTCATCGCACAACCCTACACTCTTATAGGCTATGATTGTAGTGGTTCGACATTGAACATCACCACATACTCCACAATAGATACTCTTAACTGCGAGCCAGAAGATATCGCGCCAGCCGAAAACTTAGAGAGAATCCAGCTCCTACAGTTAGCCGAGTTCGCACAAACACGAGTTATCCAATGCCACATAGAAATCGACAGAACCATTTACTTCTGTGGCATGAATTCGCATAACTCAGTAGTTGCTAATGGTCGACAAGAATACATTTTGTCCATCACCAGCGAAACCTGTTCCAGCCTGCATACGACAGGAACGTTGTACATCACCCCAGCCGCCCAGATCACAGGAATCCAACCGAATTCAACCGCCTCTCGCAGTCTTACAATGGCTGGAGAGATTCAAAACAATGGCCGCTGCGCAGGAACAACGTACAGCGACCCATTCGGAACATGGACGAGCGTCGTGGTTCAAGCAGTAGTCCGAATCACAATCCGTGACTACATTGCTCCAATACGTCTATCGACAGGTCAAATCCACCTGCAATCAGGACAAGCCTGTCCTCTCCAGAAGGGAAGTTGCCTCGACTCGCAAGACGGTCACACCTTCTGGGAATCAACGCCAACGGACTCGTGCAAGATTAACAACTACGACGTCCTATACGAAGCAATAGCAACAAAGCTATCCTCCAAGGTAAATTCATCTCCTACCCTGTATACCGTCGCATCTCAAGACACGACGTTTGCACTCACGGAAACAGGAAGATCTTCAATCTGTGGCTATACCATAATCCGCACAGAGCACCCCAAGTTGTTCATTCTAGAGACAGGAGTTTCAGGGAAATTCAAGGAAAGAACACACACCTTGGTCAACAACTTGGACATATTTACTTATGTTAACAGTAAATTCGTTTATGTAGAGAAGCATCTCCGTAAACAGTTCTCGCAGTTATACAAAGACGTCATCCAGCAGAAGTGCGAGCTAGAACGCCAAATCCTTCAGAACGCGCTCACGCAGCTCCATTCAGCACCTGAAGAAGTGGCAACTGCAATAATGAAAGACACAGGATTCATTGCAGTTCCAGCAGGAGAGGTAGTGCATATAATAAAATGCATACCAGTCACGGTCCAAGTAAGGAAAACTGAGCGTTGTTACGATGAATTACCCATCACATACAAAAACGTCTCGAAATTCCTGAAACCAAGAGACCACATTATTTCAAATACCGGGACAGAGAAGCCGTGTAACGAGCTACTTCCTCCGTACTATCGACTCCACGGAACATGGTATCGTTTAACGCCATCATTGCTGGAGGCCATCGCACCTTCAGAGCTTCATCCACTCACGAAAGCTACGTGGAAATACGTAGACCCAAAGAACCTTGCAACAGGAGGTATCTACTCGCAAGATGATCTCGACAAACTGCAGGACCACATAATGTTTCCTGTAGAAAAGGTAGCGGTAATAAATTCAATCGCGCAAGGTGCTTCAGGAAGTCAGTTTGCAGCAGGAAACATTAACATGTTCAATCTGCTCGACGAAGACTCTCTGCAACAAATAGCAGAGTCCACAGCACAAAAACTGTGGTCAGGATTTACCACATTCGGATCAATAAGTGCTGGCATAATAGGAGTGTATGTGGCAATCCGTACAATAAAAACAGTAATAAGTACGGTCATAAATGGCATTGCGCTGCACTCATTCTACGGCTGGAGCCTACATCTCGTCTTCGCCATCTGGAGTTCCTTGGCCCGTTTCTTCATTTTCAAAGGACAGAGGGCCAACAGGGTTTCAGCAGCCATAAAAGACAACGCAAGTGACTGTGAAAGTTCCAGTGTCGGCCGTGTCCGAACCCGCCCTCCCTTTTCAAAAAGACGATAAAATGCGATTCCCCTGACCCCATGGTGCGAGAAAGAGACGATATCTCGTTACACCCAGTGTTCCGCCACATGGAGACAGAGATTCCACTGCGTGAAATCTCTTCTCTAAGGGGAGAGGTGTGACGTCGGTCGCAACTCTCGACGTTAGCTTTAAGATAAAGTTAATGTTTTAGTAAAGTAAGAGCGTGAGTAATCCCTAAAAATCCAAAAATCCAAAAATTCCGAAAAATTCCACTCGATAATTAGAGTCCAATTAAAATTCAAATAATAAAGTGGTACGCCAATGGTCAGCATTGAATTTTCTAGTCCTGCTCCGCTGCGACGAAAATGGAATGCTGACACGTGCGAATACCGGCACAAAGAGGAGACGGTTTCCCCTTCTCGTGCGCCAGCGGCCATCGCGCTGTTAAGCGAATACCGGCACAAAGAGGAGACGGTCCCCTTTTCTTCTGACGCGAGACTCCCACTCTTCCGACTCCCGTCAGAACAGTCTAATTCGAACTGTCGACGAGAACAGTCCTTTCCGAACTGTCATCGAGGACAGTCTAATTCGGGTTCTCAACGAGCACGGTCTCGTTCGACTCGAGTGGTCCTCTTCCAAATCCAAGCTGTTTCGACACAGCTTCCAACATCCTAACTGTTTAGACACAGTTTATTCATTCCTTATTCCATACTGTTTAGACACAGTCCTTTTAAAGTAACTTACTCTTATACTCTAACGATAGAGTCCTACATTTATTCGATTATTCGTTAAGCAACTTTATTCAACTTTAACCTTGTATTCAACTTTAACTTTTGTATTCAAGTATTATTCAAGAATATATTAATCATTTTTATTCTTACATCGAATACAGATTAATGATTCGTTTCACGCATCCTTAGTCCAGAAGTGACTTGTTCAAGAATTAGAAACAGAATTCTCGCCAGATGGTACATGAAGTTGTCTTAAGTGAGGACAGCCGCACTGACAGGTCTAATAACCATTGCCAGAGAAGCAATCAGTGGAAAACCACTACAATTTCAAAATCTTTTGGATAGAGAAAAGTAATAATTTCTATTTAACGATATGTAAGGGTCTTTTACTCTGACCGAATCTCTCGTGGGGAACGGTTATAAATAATCAAACCGAATTGTTTCTCTGTAGAACAAAGGAAAGTTTTTATTACTTTAAAACTTATAAATTAATGCTTACACTATTGCGAGTCCTACCTGTAGAACAAAGAAACAACATTCAATGTTTGTTATTCACCCTGTTGTTCCTTCTTTACAATTATGTCCCTTTTATTGATGTTCGTATTGTACACCTATTCTTCCACGTGTTTCTCCTTATCATCCTCACCTGTAGGTCTCTGGTTTACCGACCATCGTCATTACGCGGGGCGATTCAAACGTGGTTAGGGAAGTACCATGTACTTTCCTTACATCTCCCTCCCTCGAAGAGAAAATTTGACCGCAAAATTTTCATGAATCAGAACCTCGTTCCTCTTCTTCTATGATAACGGAGTCCGAGACTGGGATAAGTTTGGTGATGTGAAATAGGTTTGACTCTGGTTTCCTATGACCTGTATCCACCTTGTAAATTGAATTCGATATTTTTTCTATTATATTGTATGGTCCAATCTTCAATTCATCTAGTTTTTTCCTGTTCAGGCGATTCCCATTTTCGATGTATACCAACTGTCCTACTTTGAATTCGTAGTTTTTCCTGTTTCTGTCGAATTTTTGTTTATTATAAGCGTGGTATTTTATGCTATTTTCTAAAGCCGTTTTCCTATCTTGCTTTAAATCATCCGTTGATTTTTCCTGTTTTAATTCATCTGGTAATGTTGAAGAATCCGTACCATACAGTAGGTATTCTGGGGAAAATCCTGTGACTGTGTGTTCGGTTTCATTGTATTTTTTGATACAATCGTGTGCTATCGTTGTCCACGCTAGTTGTTTTCTTTTATTCTCGTTTGTTCTGCATCTAATTTTGTTGATTAGTGTTTGGTTTAGTCTTTCATTTAGACCGTTGGAAAATGGTGCATTTACTGCTGTGAAAATGATTGGTATATTTTTTTCATTTAAAAAGTTTTTAAACTCGTTGGAGTTTATACCTGGGTATTGGTCTGTTAAGATCATTCCGATATTATTATTTTCGAGTACTTTCTGAGTTAACTTAATGAAATCCTTGGAGTTCTGCGTTTTTGATGTTATAATGTATCCGAATCTGGTAAAGTGGTCCACTAAAAGGTGTAAATATTTTTTTGTTGATCGTGAACCACCGAAACCTCCAATGGTGTCGATTGACATTATTTCGAACGCATTTTCTGCAGGGCCTAATTGAGACATTAGACCAAATTTACTTTGTCCTCTCGATTTATTCCTTATACAGGTCTCACAGCGTTTACAAATTTTTTTTATATTCTCTGTTAAATTTTTTGCTGTATAATAAGGTCTGATTTTGTGTTCCATTTGTTTTATTCCTATGTGACAAAAGTTGTCATGTGTTTTCTTTAGCAGTTCTTTGCTGAAGTTTTCTGATAATATAATTTTATCTTTCCTCTTCACTCTTTTATAGTACAGGCCATCCATTAACTTCAATTTATCCTTGTTAGTTTGCAAGTCTAAGTTTTTCTCTTGATCTTCTACAATGTCTTTTAGTTGTATGAAATTTACAACTTTTAACTCCTCTTCTTTACTCTCATATGCTTCTAACACCGGGTTTCTGCTTAAGCAGTCTGCTTCCAGATTGTTTTTGCCTGGATTGTATGTTATTTCAAAATCGTATTGTGATAAGTAGTGTGTTAAATCCCCCAATTCTTCGTCTGTTCTTGCTCTAATGTTCATCTTTTGTAGTGGTTTGTGGTCCGAAAAAACTTTGAATGATCTGCCCAATAACCAGTGTTGCCAGTAGTCTAGTGCTTCCTTTATGGCTAGGCATTCCAAGTATACCGCTTTTTTCTTTTTTTGGGCTTCATTCAATTTCCTTGAAAAATATGCCACTGGTTTTTCAATTTTTTTTCCTATTTCCTTATCTGGTTGTGGTTGTTTCAATACAGCTCCTAGACCTTGTAAACTCGCATCTGTATAAATATGTATTGGTAGTTGTGGGTCGAAGATAGCTAGAATCGGTTGAGTGCAGAGGAAACTTTTCATTTTGTCAAAGGCTTTTTGGCATCCTTCCGTCCATATGAATTTTTGTCCTTTTCTTAATAAATGATGTAGCGGGTCTAGTGTAACTGAACTGTGTGGTATATAATTGTTGTAGAAATTTATTTTTCCTAGAAATTGTCGGACTTGTTTTTGTGTTTTTGGTACTGGAAATCTTTGTATTGATACTAAATTGTCTTTTATGGGAGAGACTGAATTATTCTTTATTATGTGACCTAAGTATGTAACCGAATCTGAAGCGAAACTACATTTAGAAAATTTTAATCTAAGACCTTCTTTTTTTATCGCTTCTAGTAACTGTGTTAAATGATTCATATGTTCTTCAAAGGATTTTGAGAAAATCAAAATATCATCTATGTAATTTACTGTGAAATGTGAAAGTTCATGTTTTCTGATTATGCCACTTAGAATCCTTTGAAAGATAGCTGGTGAAGTTTTCAATCCGAATGGTAAAACGGTCCATTGAAAGTGTCCTTCTTGAGTGATAAATCCTGTTTTCCTTCTATCTTCAACCCGTAGTGGGATCGACCAAAATGCTGAGTTGATATCAAGTTTTGAAAAATATTTGCAGTTTCTTGTTTTTATTAGCAAATCTTCAATTAATGGGAACGGTTGCGATTGCGGAATTATGATTTTATTCAAATCTCTAAAGTCTATGCATAATCTCGATCTTCTATTTTCATCTCTCTTGTATGCCAATGTCACTGGGGCCGCAAACGGGCTGTATGATTCTTCTATCAGATTTCTCTTTAATAATTCCGAAATTTGTTGCTCTATTTCTCTTTTGTCTTCGATTGTACATCTGTATGGTCTTTTACTGCAATATTTTTCTATAATTAGGTCTATTCTCGCTTCGTAATCTTTCACTGTGCCTACATCATACTTATCCTTGGCAAATAGTGATTTGTATTTCTCCACTAAGTTATCTATCATGGATCTTTCAGAGTAATTTATACAGTTTATTGAGATTTCGAAATTATTTTCGTTGACATGTTCATTAAAGTTTGTTAGTTTTGCCTCGGCATCTGGGCATTTACTGGTCTTTTTATCACTGTATTCAGTATCTTTTCTTTCTGTACCTGTTCTAGCCGGAATTTCTTTCTCCCTTATAGAGTCTTTGTATTTTTCATTTTTTCCAGCAAAGTTTGGGATCTTTTGTTCAATTTTTAATTCCTCATTTTGTATTAGTTTGAGTTTTTTTATGCAATCCAATCCAATCAGGAAATCGTAATTGAAATTTTTATTATTTATTATGAACACATCTAACTCTTCTTCTATATTAAAAATTTTTATTTTTATTGTTATCATTCCTTCCGTTTCGTTCACACCATTAATCGTTCTCACATTAGCTCTTTTATTTTCATTTTTGTCTTCTTTTTTTATTTTTAGTATTTTTGAATTTATTAGTGAAACATTTGAGCCCGAGTCATAAATCCCAGTTACATTCAATGTTCCATTTAATAGTACATTGAGTTTGATCAATGGTGGAATGAGTAGTTTTTTTGGTCCTTGTAATTTAATTCTGCTTCCAGCTCAGAGTTGTTAACGTGTTTTATTTTGTCTTCCTTCTCTTTGAACCAACATGTGGATTCGAGGTGATAACGTATGCCTTTGTTTTTATCTTTACAGATTTTACATGGTGTTTTTTCAATTTTCTCTTTGGTATTATACTCCTTGTTTTTCCATTTGTTTTTGTTAATTAAGTGTTCCAAATTACCTATTTCATTATAGAGGTCTTCAGTTTCTTTTAAACTTTCTCTATCAATCTTGTCACTAATGAAGTTTGGTAAACCAGTCGCAATGAGATCTATTAAGGTTCCCTTATCAATTGATTTTCTCACTTCTAATAGCAACTTTTCCTTTTTTATAGCATATTCTAATAGAGAACCTGTTTGATATCTGAAGGAAAGAGCATACCTAATTGGAGACCAACCTTTATTTGCAAACGTTTCACAAAAATTGTTCTTCCAAATTTCCCATTCTGCCTCCACTGTAAATTTCAATAACATGCAGCTATACCAATCTTTGCTAGCTTTTTCTAGAAAAAAACTCAGGATTTCGATTTTTTTCTTGTTTTCGGTTATTTTAAAACGTTCGCACTCTTTCTCGAATTCATTAATCCATTGATGGGCATTTGGGTTTTTACCAGTGAATTTTTCAATCATAAAATCTTTTGCTAATTTTCCTAAATTTTTAATTTCAGAATCTTTTTGTTTTTCTTCTAGTAATTTTTCTAATAATTTTATCACTGATTGATCTGTACTAGTTTCAGCTGCAGCAGAGGTTTTGTTTTCTGTAATTTCCTCTAGGAAATAATTGTTAAATTGTAGGTTTTCCTCTTCATCCAAATAAGTTGCAGATAATTCTTTTGATACGCTAATCCAAATTTGTCTTGATTGGTGTCTTTTTTTTAGTGTGTTTTTTATTTTAGCGTATGCTCCTGTTTTTATCAGCTCCGTGTGCTGACTTGCTACTTGAAATTCTTCTGGTATTTTAAAAGTGCGACCATCCTGTGTTGTTATTGAGGTTACGCATACGAGGTTAGTTTTCCCGTCTGTCGCACTTTTCACTTCAAATGTAAACTGTAATTTACTCATCTCTTTTTGTGAATCTTCCACAAATGAATGTTGTTTTGTAAGGGTCTTTTACTCTGACCGAATCTCTCGTGGGGAACGGTTATAAATAATCAAACCGAATTGTTTCTCTGTAGAACAAAGGAAAGTTTTTATTACTTTAAAACTTATAAATTAATGCTTACACTATTGCGAGTCCTACCTGTAGAACAAAGAAACAACATTCAATGTTTGTTATTCACCCTGTTGTTCCTTCTTTACAATTATGTCCCTTTTATTGATGTTCGTATTGTACACCTATTCTTCCACGTGTTTCTCCTTATCATCCTCACCTGTAGGTCTCTGGTTTACCGACCATCGTCATTACGCGGGGCGATTCAAACGTGGTTAGGGAAGTACCATGTACTTTCCTTACAGATATTTAAATTGTTCGGATAGGTTTTGTCGTGTTCCTAGGGAAATAAAATCCTAATAAACCTAATCCAAATTTGACAAAAATTTCGAGGGATAAATGATAAATTTTCTCAGATTTTATTAAGATTCTACGAATAAGTTTTGCTACCTTCGAGGAGAAATAAATCCTAATAAAGTTATCTCGAAAAGTAAAAATCAGTCGGAGGGATAAATAGGGATAAACTCACAGTTTTTATTAATTTTGATTAAAATCATGCCTATCGGTTTAGTGACCATCTAAGGTAAAACAAATCCCTTTGAGAGAATTACGAATTCCAAAATTATTTTTATTGATAAAAATACAATTCTCGTTCACATAGTCTCATTCCAATCCTCCTATGCCTCGAGTACGTCGCGCCGGTAGAAAAAATCAACTACGTCATTTAGCCCGCGAATACCGTACAACAATTTCGGATAGTTCAGTGCTAGGAACAATCGAAAGGATTACGTGCATCGATCGTGATCTCGTTACCGTGAACGCGTGTAATTGTTCTTGCTCGAAAAGTGATCGTGATTGCAATTCCGCTCGCATAGCAAGCTACGTAGCGTCCACGCCCGATTTCTCCGCGATAAGAATCGACAACCACGCGGACGATTCTCGCGAAATAAATTCCACCGTCCAATTGACGTTATCGGGAGAAGGAGCGTCCTTGGATAGCACAGCCGCCACAAAGCGACCGGAGGGACATTGCAGAATTCGTAGCGACCGGATTCTTTCAATTCCGCAGAGCCGTGCGTTCCAAAATCCGCAGCGGTCTCCTGCCACAGCTGTCATCCCTTGGAAGCTGTCACCGATCACAGGCGTCTCTCCCTGTTCGAATCGAGCTGCTCCAGTTCCAACGGCCTTCGGATCAGCTGTCATCGTCTCGTTCCACACGTTCTCCTCCGTCGACTCTGTAACAGAAAATAGCGAGCGTTAAAAGTAAGTTTAATTTTTAATTGCTGTGTGCTTTCCCGCCTTTCTCTCTCTCGCGTGTTGACCTCCTGTAAACTGCATGCAGGAGTAGGCATCGGCCTTGTCATTAGCAGCCGCGCTGTTTAGACTAAAAACCATCGCATTCAAATTTTTCAAAAATTTTTGCCGGTTCTGGTAGAATCGGATAGCCGTCCTTCGCTCCATTGATGAGCCTGTCGGGACGTGACAGCCACTTCACTCTGAGACCAGGTTATTAGACGAAACAAGCGCACGTTGGAATATTGAAATATGAATATTGAAATAATAATATTGAATTAGACTGTCTCTTGTCGAAGTCTAACTGGCGGTGCTGTGTTGCCACTTCACTCTGAGACCAGGTTATTTAGACGAGACAAGAGTACGTTGAGATATTATAAAAGAACTGTCACTTGAAATAAAAGAATAGATGCAAGTAAAAACAAACACACGAAGAACTGGTATGATCGTAGTTTATTCACAAGTCCTTAGACTTCACTTGAATACAAATAATAAAGTCCGTAGACTGTCACGTAACAAAATGATATAGTATAATAATAATAAATCGTAGATGCACAATAATTATTTATATAGAGAAGTTGGATTTTAATAGGAGTTGATTTAGTAATGATTTGGGAGTTAGGAATAGTATTTGAATTGAATTGGAATAGTAGGAACACTGTCGTAGACTTTACGTCGATTTTCCGGATTGAAGTGACGCAGGTTAACACGTCTGTTCACTTCGCTGGCTTAGGCCAGACTGAATTATTCTTCAGTTCGCTCGGCTTTATACCTTTTCATTCCTGCTGAGGCAGCGGTCTCTTTGTTCTCGAGGAACGCTGATTCTGCAGTCTCTTTGTTCTCGAGAAAAGGTCTACTCGAGAGGAGATGAGGGTTAGAACAAGTTGTGAGTGTAGATGAGGGCTTGAACAAGTTGTAAGTGGAAGTGAGGATTTGAACAAGCTGTGAGTAGTGGTGAAGATCCGAACAAGGATTTTGGGTAAAGTGGAGATTTGAGCGAGGATTGGTTTTAGGACAATTTCCAAAAAGGTTTGGGATTTAAGTAGCGATGGGTTGGAACGATTATGTGAAAAGTTGGGAATTGAATAGCGATGGGTTTTGGAACAATTTCGTAGAAGGTTAAGATGGAAGTAGTGATGGGTTTTTGAACAAGTTTAGAGTGATTTCATAGGAGTTTGAGATAGGAGTAGTGATGGGTTTTTGAACAAGTTTAGGGATGTTAGAGGACTTGATGAGCTGAACATTTATGGTGTTACGTCGGTCCGACCACCGACGTTGGACTTTGCGTGTATAGCTCGATAAGTATGGAAAGTATGCATGAATCTAACTTGTATTACATGCATAATGTGCGAAATCGAGTCGTCACTCGATTATAGAATTAAGCTCTAAAAACTAAGATTATTGTATCCATAAATGTTCAGCTCATCAAGTCCTCTAACATCCCTAAACTTGTTCAAAAACCCATCACTACTCCTATCTCAAACTCCTATGAAGTTTGTTTCGTCTAATAACCTGGTCTCAGAGTGAAGTGGCAACACAGCACCGCCAGTAGACGTTCGACAAGTCGACTTCGAACTCGTGCTCTCGATATATTACTATACAAATCTCGGTCACAAAGGGAGCTGCATATCGCTCCGCCGAGATAGTAATTGACGAGTAGACTTTTATTATTGTGCAAACACTTATACGGAGTAACTATTTCAATTCAGTGACAGTTTCGAATCAGTGCCCTCGTTCTCACGCTAAGTGACTCGGCTAGCGAGTTCGGTGCCTCACCGCTCCGCTGAGTAGCGTCGATAACGAGTGGACGTTTTATAATCAATTCAGATAGGGTGTTTTTCTTGAACCCATCCTCACATGCGTCGTACGCGTCGTGCCGGCCGGAAGGTTCAGATTGCCAACTTCCGTAAAGCCTTGAATCAATCTGCCGTGTTGAACAGTCTATTAGCCTCTGCTAACTGGACCGAACTTCTCGGGACGACCGAAAGAATCGAATGCGACGCGTCCACGTTTCCGTCTACGGCTGTCAGTGTCGCCCGGTTATCCGAAACGAGGTCAACCACGCGGACCTCGCGCGTCCAGCGAGCCCAGCCAGCCAGCCAGCTGAGTGCTACAAGGTCATCGACCTGATTGACATCTCGGACGACGACAGTTAGGAGACCGTCATTCTCCCACGTCCACGCTGCAGGATTATCAACGATAATTACCTGTCAGCTTCTAAACGCATCATCTTGCGTCTACCAGTTCGTCCAGCTGTCATCCTTCCGCAGCAGCCACGCAGACGGCTGCCTAACCTACCTCGTCTAGAAGAGATCTGCATAGACGATCCTCAGTACAAGGTCTACGCAGCTCGACGTGCGCAGCTCCTGCGACAATACTACTAACCTGCTAACGACCGGTGAGAATTCGTGTCATACTCTAATATACTGTACCTCTTCTCCGCGTCCTGTCAACTCACCGCGTTCGTTATACTAACCTCAAATCATTCCCATCCGCGTTGACTGCAAGCGGATGTCGGCTCTAAACGGTTTCCGGTGTCCTAACGCATATGACAGCCCATCTGGCTGTCTCGGCGTAAAAGACCGTTCTTATTAAAATCTTGTCTCCGTCGCTCCAGGTGTCGCCCTCTCGTTTGCTGGGTACCTGGAACGTAACACGTGCACTGCCGAGATATCACACACTCGCGAACGTACCGCCACTGACACTATTATCATTCAGGGTGATATGTACGATGAGAGTTAGCACGAACGATCAATTAGATCGATTTCTGAATAAATAGGGCCTGTCTTCCCTCGTACCGAGCGACCTGGTGGGCTCAGTCGTACGACGGAATACAGACTCTTGTGAGAAACACGGTGACACACACTAGCGAGCACGATGGCACTGACGCGGAATAGCGCAGGATGATGCAGAATAATGAATAAAGAGGACGATGATATAGTACAAAGAAAAGAAGTATAATGTCCGAAAATGTACAAACGATATAGTAGCAAAATGAAACAAAAGGTGATGCAGCACGAGGCGCGAAAAGAAACGAGATAACGTGAAACGAAATAGTACAATAATACGCGAGAAAACAAAAGAACTATAATAAAACGTAGACGAGATAAGAAATAAGGCAAGAGAAATCAGAATAAATGAAATAGAAATGAAATAGGAATGATGAGTATCGCGTGGTAGAAGAAATGGAATATACGACCTGATTTAGATATGGTTCAGAAGAAACTGAGAGGACGAGGCCCCGATCCTTGCCTTATTTATAGGTCGAGCGCGGACCATACGAATTTGGGTATCACGTGCAATTAGTCACGTACGCCACGACTGTTTTGCGCGTTTTTAGAAAGAATCAGTTTGGAGTCTACTTCTTTGTTATTGTCAATAAGGACGAGTAAGGTTGCAGCGCTCGTCCCTGCCTGTTGCTAGGCCGGCGTACGCTCGCACCGGCTACCGTGTTACCGTTCATATGGTCGCGCTCGTAGGAGATGTGCGTATAGGTGTATGTACATGCGCGGCGTGTTTACGCGTGTCGCTCGCTCGCTTGTCGGCGCGGCTATGGTCTGGATATACATGTGTGCGTGCGCGCGGGGATATACGCGCTTATTTGAATTTTGAACCGAGTTCAAGACGTCGGTACGACGTCACACTCAAAATGCTTCACAAGTTATTTGAAAATTTTCTTGTTTATTAATCAAAATCATTAATGCTAGTGCTAAACCTAAATACTCATGAGTATTAATGTAGATAAAATTTCTCAAGATTTAAATGTAGAGGGCATTTCAGCCCTAGGAAACTTATAACTAAAAACCCTAGAGTAAAGAAGCAGGTTTTGACCTGATTAAAAAACAAAAAAAAACCGAAAAAGCGGAGTCATTCGCGTTGTGTCGTCCGTCGTGTACGGACGTCTCTCCGTCGGGTTATCTCTTGTTCTCATAGTCTGAGTGTTCTAGATTGTTCTAGTAGCGTCTCGTATGGTACATTTATTCTTGAAACTTGTGTTACTCCGAGGTGAAGAAGTGAAGTCTCCGGTCTCACATTTAACGTCGGTTTCTTCGCGGTCGCGTGCGATTATTGTAGTCATTAGCGGGCTAGTTTCCTCTTCTCGGGCAGGTGGCGGAAAACCGCCCCCCGGGAAGCCTTAACAAGCGTCCGAATGTGAGGTGCAAAGCTACAACTTTTAAGAGAACTCCACTGATTAACAGTGGAGTAAACTGTAAATTCACTCCGGGTTTAGTTTTCTCGACGGTGTCTAAAATCGAGAAGGTGAAAATTGTGTCTCGGAAGCAACTTCCTGCCGCCAAATTTCCCGGTTCTGTTTCCTCCGGCTTGGTTACCACGGATTCTAAAAATTTTCAACATGGTGATTGCTCATCTCAACCAGTTATTCTGCCGGTAGCGGCAACGGATTTGCCCAATGTAGGCGGGGATTTTACCGTTCTTCCTCGTTCAATCTCTGCGCCCTCGGTTGCACAGCTCGGTGACTTAGTAATCACGGAGCTTGACCCTCCACCTAACTTCTTCTTGGGGAATCTCCCCTCGGTTTCCAGCGAACCGCTGTCTTCTGAAAAGGAAACTACCGTAGCCGGTGCCGACGCATCAACAACTTCTTTTCGGGACGACTCTCTCCCCCCGTTCGTGTTCGTGGAGGATAATCTCACTTCGGGATTTCCAATCTCAATTTCTACCTTGAGCTTAAATTCAGTGTCTCTTCCTGACGTCGGATCGAAGACACCTCTCGTAACCGATTTGCTGACCTTCAATCGGTCACCGACGAGTAAACAGCTTCAGCTATTGCCTGAGGCGAAGAAGCAAAAACTGTGCGGCGACAACGACTCTTCCTCGACCGCTATAGCACAGGGAACGAACATGACAGGGGTTCCCAACCCCGGGGCAATTCTTGCCGTTACGGTCTCAAACCGCTTTAATATTCTCGGTTCTTTTAGGGGAGATCAGAATAATTTTCCTCTGCTCAAGCCAAACATTCGGCACGGTGGTCCATCCCTCCGTGATTTACCCTCCCCGTCGGCAAATAGCCGACAAACAGATGGGAATGTAAATGCAAATATTAATAAGAATGTCGCTTCTTCTTTCAATACCTTCACTAAGAGGGAGGTCTCCAAACCTCCCCGCCTCTGTATATTTCGAATTTCGATGGCAATATGCCTCGATGAACCAAATCACTCGTCGAATCATATGGGCGTGAATTTAAATTGAAATTTCTGGGCACACGTGTTCGTGTCCAGCTGAACTCACTGGAACATTTCCGCGATTTGAGAATACAGCTTGAGGAAGCCAAGCACCCATTCCATAACTTCACGGTAAATACCAAAAAGGTTCTCTCTGCTACGTTGAAGGGACTTCCCCGTATGAATACCAATGAACTCATGGAGGAGATGAAAATCCATGACCTCTAAACCCGGTTTCCTGTATTCCTATTGGCGGTAAACGCAATCAGGATTCTCCCTATAGCATCTACAAGGTTACCTTTCCCAACGGGGTAACTCTGAATAAAGTTAGGAAGGTGGCTCACCTCTTTTATACCAGAGTCTATTGGGATAAATTCCTATCACAGGTAAATTACTCCCAATGTTTTAGGTGCCAATCGTTTGGACACTGTGACTATAAGCCTAAGTGCGTGAAATGCGCTGGTCCACACCTCTCCCCGGATTGTCAGTTGGACTCTGTCGAAAAGCCGAATTGTGCAAATTGTAACGGTGCACACACAGCAAACTATTCAAAGTGCCCAGCTCTGGCAAATTATTTGGAAAAGAGAGCTAGGAGACCTTCTCCACCAGCTGTTCCGCAACAGGCTTCTTCGTCGCCTATGAAAGGCCCTCACAGGTCTGTGGACACTGCAATTCTTCGCCCTAGCGTCTCGTACAGTAGAGCTTTAGCTCCCGAAAGGGACCTGCCCACTGAAAAGATGAAAAGCAGAAATCTTGATTCAGCCTCCCATGACAATCATTATCACCCTAATAAACCATCCATCTCCCCGATTGAGGAGACCATGATGGTATTTAGGGAGATTGCCTCAATCTGCAATGTAGAGAAAATTCTTGCTGCCACTAAGGATCTTCTAAGTAGACTGAAACTGTGCAGAACTGAGTCAGAGCAGTTTGCAGCGTTTATGCAAGTTTCTGCTTCCTTTTCATAGGTGTGAAAGATCCTAAAATTCTGCTATGGAATGTAAATTCAATTTTACAAAAGCAAACCGACGTTGCCCTGTATCTGCAACAGAACAATATCAACATCGCGATTCTCACTGAAACCTGGCTCAAGCCAGATCAAGATTTCTTCATGTCAGGCTACAAGATAGTTCGTGCGGATCGACCCGTGGACAGTCCCCTCGGCAGAGGAGGCGGAGTTGCCATACTCATTCAAAACTCATTGGATTTCAATATCATCGACTTCCCTCACTTCGAAGGGATCGATATTGCACACATTAGACTAACCTCTCCGGGCTTGTCCTTGGTGGCGGCCTACATTCCCCCCAGGATCATTTTGAATTCTTGTCTTCTGGATTCACTCTCCCGTTTGAGATACCCCTACATCGTAGGCGGTGATTTCAACGCCAGACACTCTGCATGGGGTAACAAAACGGCAAACCGCAGTGGTACAAACTTATTCAACCACATGTTAAAATCTAAATATCGTCTGTTCGGTCCGGCTCTGCCCACGTATCGCAGACACGATCGAACTTCCATCATCGACTTGTTCCTCGCCGACATCTCGTACGATTTCAACTGTTCGCTAATCGAACAGCTTCCTGCGGACCACAGTCCGGTCCTCCTTGACCCGAAGGAGGCCGTACTGTTTGCTCCAAGTATCCAAATCACATACGATTGGGAAATGTACAATCACCTCGCGAACAAATTCCACATAACTGGCCATCTGGACAGCCAAGCTGCAGTGGATGCTTCAATCAATCAAATCTCGCCAAGGTTAAGAAGTCTGATCCGATCTTTTGGCGGAATTTCAAAATTATCACTGGTACTCGTACCAAGTTTCCTCCACTCTTGTCGACTGCTTCCCCTTCTCCAATAATTCTGGATAAGGAGAAGGCAGACACCTTCGCTGCTGTTTTTGCTAGCGCCTTTGCCAGCACTGACCATGGGAAATCACCTTATAAACACGTGGTGGACGACCACTTCCAAAACGTGCTGGATGCACCTTCTAACTTCTCTGCGAGACAGATTTTTGTTACCCCGTCCGAAATTGCGGACGCGGTCAGACTGTTAAACAACAACAAAGCCCCTGGGCATGACAATATTTCTGCTATTATGCTCCAATTTGCTGGTCGCAAGGTAGTCATGCAACTATTTTACATATTCAATGCGTGCTATAACCTAGCATACTTCCCTAACAACTGGAAAATAGCCAAGGTCGTGCCTATCCCCAAGCCTGGGAAGGACCATAAGCTTGCGGACAGTTATAGACCAATTAGTCTGCTCCCAATTTTGGGCAAGCTTCTAGAGAGGTGCATTCAAAAACACCTCCACGCATCTCTCCAACAGAATGAGATCATAATTGATCAGCAATTTGGCTTTCGGTCGCAACATTCTACTACCCACCAATTGGTGAGATTTTCTCAAGTGGTTACCCACCAATTAAATGTCGGTCGCAGCGTTCCAGCTGTTTTCCTTAATCTGACCAAGGCATTTGATACTGTCTGGCACAAGGGTCTAATCTTCAAGTTACGAATCGTGGGCCTCGAACCATAGATGTTAAAGCTGATAATCAGCTACCTTTCTAACAGGAAGCTCTTTGTATCCATAAATGGTTGTAACTCGCCTACCCATGATGTCGAGGCAGGGGTGCCCCAAGGCTCCATCCTTGGTCCCACCCTCTTCAACATCTATGTCAACGACGTACCTAAGAGCAAAAATGCGCAACTTGCAATTACGCAGATGATACGCTGTTATTCACTCCTCATAAGGCCTCTCGCATCGCCATTCACTATCTACACACCTACCTTGATCAGGTCATTTCTTTCTTCCAGTCATGGAATCTCCTGGTTAACCCGGCCATGACACAGGCAATACTGTTCTCACTACGAAGACCCACCTCTTTTCCTAACCTAGTGATTAACAATACCGTAATCCCTTGGGAAAGGAAAATGAGATATCTGGGGATCGTCATGGACTGTAAGCTGAGATAGAGGGAGGCGATCCTCGATCGAGTCTCAAAAACGCGTGCCGCCGCAGGAGCGTTACACAAGTTGATCTCCCAGGTTTCACCACTGAACAGGGGTCTCAGGCTTACTCTGTATAAGGTGTGTCTTCGCCCGGTACTTACGTACGGGCTTCATCTGTGGATTGCTGCTGCTCGATCCAATTTCACACTCGTCAGCAGGACTCAATCCCGTATCTTGAAAATTATTACTAAATTTCCCAATAGAACACCTACTTGCATTCTAAACGAACTCCTTGACATTCCCAGCATCCTGGAATTCTGTGTTGAAATCATTAAGAAATACAAGGTATATGAACACCCTAACCCACTTGTTCGCTCCACTGGAACATACGATATTCACGTGATCCCTTACAGGATCAAAAGAAGGTTCCCTTTACACCATTACCATCTAAGACCTCCTTAACGCACACATTGCATAAGCGTGCAACCTCTCACAGTACTTGTAATTAACGACATCCTCGTTCGCCATTCTGGATTAATCACGTTTCACTTTGTAAATGCCAAATGCCATTTGGCGGCATAAACGATCTTAGATTAAGATTGCCATTACACGACAATCTCTGCTTTCTTCGCTACCTGCGAAATATTAAATGCTGGGATTTATTTTGGAAATTTTTATCCCCTACTATCCTACTTGCACATCGCAATCTGTTCCGGCCGACCTATACTCGGCGGACCCGCGTCAACCGACGTTGCGTAGCCGCGCGGATGACGTCATGTCATCCTCGCGGCCCCCCACTTTGCGATCCGCCGAACAGGTGAATTTCGGTTACGCACGGGATCGGGGGCACTCGTCTTGGTGCTAATCACTTGTAAACACCGCGATCGCAACGATCACCGCCTTGTACAACCGCTTCGTCACCCCGCTTCGTAAAACCGCTTCTTGTTCGTACCGCGTCTCATTTTTGTATAGTACTGCGTCTCTTCGTCATTCTGTGTTCAGTAAACGTGCGGGTACAAAAACGTGCGCAGAGTTTATTCGCCACCCACCAAATCTCCCACTGATTCTCGTTCCGATCTCCAACATTTTTTGGTCCTTCGAGCCGGATAGATCGGCGGCTCTCAGCATCTCACGTCGAGATCGCAATCAGTGGGGACCGCAGTGGTGCAAGTGCGTCAGAAACCGCGTGTGCGATTCTCAGGCAAATCGCATTGTACTTTCAAATCGGTTCGTTAACCGTTGGCAACCGCTCGCGTGTGGTGTTTGTGTCGCGCTCGCTTGTCTCGTAACCTCGAGGTCGTTACAGCACCGGTCGTTCAAAATGACAACGGCCAACACGCTCTTCGCTCTACAATTCGAATTGCACCAGATCATCGACAAAACCATCGTCAACACAAGGAAGAAGGGGATGGCCAACCTCACCGAGGCTTACCTACAGGTGCGACTGGCTGCACTCCTTCGGAATTGGGACGAGTTTCGGTCGAACCATGTCCTGCTCCTAGATCTATGCAACGCCGATCAACGATCCCATAACTACTTCGTCCGGGATCTGCGTGAAGAGTGTGAGACACTGGTCATCGACACTGACGCCACGCTGCGCACCATGCTCAAGGAGCTCTCGGCCCGCACTTCCGCCTTGAACGATGAGCCAAGCTCCCACGCCCAACCCGTCACGGAAACGGAGAAGCCGGGACCGTCCATCGCTCGAACGCTTCCGCATACGCAGCAGTACGAAGCCTCCAACGTCACCTCCGCCTCAGCGTCTTTGGGAGCACCACCAACAGGCGAGTCGTCATCCGCAGCAGCGCATCAGGCCACTCCAGCATCGCCCAAAGGGATCGCAGAGCCGCCCGATGTTGCTGGCCACCGCACTCATCAAGGTCATCGCCGCCACCGGGGAACGCCTCCAGGCTCACATCCTGGCTCACATCTCTGGCGCCTCCGTTCTCAGGCTCTTCCGGTCGCGCCACCGCTCTCGCACTCTCGTGCTCTCGCGCCTCCGCTCGCGCATCTACTCTCGGACTTCAGTGCTTCTGCGCATACGCTCGCGACTCCGCTCTCGCACCCTCGTTCTCTGGCGTCTCCGCTCGCGCCTCCGCTCGCGCCTCTGCTCGCGCATCCGCTCTCGCACTCTCGTGCTCTTGCGCTTCCGGTCGCGCCTTCGATCTCGCATCCTCGTTCTCTGGCGCCTCCGCTCGCGCCTCCGCTCGCGCCCCTGCTCGCACATCCGCTCTCGCACTCGCGTGCTCTGGCGCCTCCGCTCTCGCACTCTCGTGCTCTCGCGCTGCCGCTCGCGTCTTCGCACTCGCATTCTCGCTCTCTGGCGGTCTCGCGACTCGGTTTTCTCTTTCTCTCTCAGTGCACTGCTCTCTGAGTTCTCCTGTGTTTTCCTCTGTGGTATCCCGGGCGGTTCGTTTTGTGACAGCAATAGTGGCTGATTCCGGGATTTTTCCCCGAGAGTTTTCCCCCTTTGGAGGCAGTGGCCCCTGTTCCTGTCCCTTCTGGACGAGTGGCGTCTAAACGCCCTCCAGTCGGTGCTCTCAAGCGGCCCTACGTGCGCCGCAAGGCATCCGAGTTCAAGAGGCTTCCGACGGATAACCGTGGAGCTCTGACAAGGCAGTCGCCGAACTTAGTGATCCCGACGACCGCGAATACGGGAAAGGTGACTATCGTTTCCAAAAAGGAATTACCCCACACCTCTGTGCCTTCGGTAACCACCATCGTGGATGTGAATCTGACCGACGATGTTGACGGTTCTTCCCGGATTCTTTCTTCGCTGGAAAATCTTCGCGGCATAAGTAACCCGTGTTCTGACTTCTCATCTCTAGTTCGCTCTGTTTCCGAGCCTTCGGTCGCTCGGCCTACACCTATTCTTCAGGACCCTGACTTCAATTTTGTATATAATTCTTCTTCTGGGAACCTCTTCCCTATCTCGGTCGACCACCCTTTCGTCGGCGAACCCGAGACCTCGGCCGCGGGGCCGTCGGCCACTTTCTCCGCCGGTGAGCCCACGCAGCATACCTTCAGTCCTCAGTGCAATCTTTGTAACCAAAACCAAAGCCATATCCCTGACTTTGACACCTCGTTTCTCGTAGCGCCGGATGCGCCGCCTTCTTCTATACCCGATCCGACGGCCTCAAATCCGTTGGTGAATATACAGTCTTCAAATCGACCTTCACTTTCGCCTAAGGAACCGAAAACTCCGAATATCGGTGTTCACCCAGGTGTGAACTCAAACCAGCAGATAAACATGCCCGACCCTTCTTCTCTTTCACACAAGGTTATTCCAGCGGTCTCGACCGCAAACAGATACGACATGCTGGGCTCGTTCCAGGGCACGTTGAAAGACGTCCCCGGTACCGTCCAAAATATTCGCCATGCTGGCCCCTCCCTTCGAGGCCCACCATCTTCTCCCAAAGCCCTCCCCAAGAAGGCTGTGGCTAAACCACCTCCGCTTTATATTGCGAACTTCGACGGCAACATGCCCCGTCTAACCAAATCACTGACCGAGTCGTACGGCAGGGACTTTAAATTGAAATTTCTCGGCACGAGAGTCCGTGTACAGCTGAATTCTGTCGAGCATTTCCTTGACCTGAAAGGAAAGTTAGTGAAGGCGAACTACCCCTTTCACACCTTCACCTTGAACTCCGACAAAGTCTTGTCTGCCACCCTTAAGGGTCTCCCTCGTATGGACACCAACGAGTTGATGGAGGAGATGAAGTTTCACGAGCTGAATCCCGTCTCTTGCATCCCTATCGGGGGTAAAAGAGCAAACGAGTCACTCTACTGCGTATATAAAGTGAGTTTTCCCAATGGGGTCACCCTTAACAGCGTCAGGAAGGTGGCGCAATTATTTTATACGCGAGTCTACTGGGACAAACTCCAATCCCGCACTACCCATTCCCAGTGCTACAGGTGTCAGGCCTTTGGCCACTCATCTCTCAACTGTGGGTACGAACCCAAGTGCGTGAAATGCGCTGGTTCTCACTTCTCTTCTGACTGTCCAACACCGACGGTCGAAAAACCTTCCTGCATAAATTGCAATGGCGAACACACCGCCAACTACTCTAAGTGCCCCGCACTGGGAAACTACCTCGACAAGCGGGCAAAGCGAAACATCCCTCCGGCCCTTTCACAACAAATTGCAATGTGGAGAAAATTCTCGCGGCGGCTAAAACCCTGCTTGCGAAGTTGAAGGTTTGCAGATCGGATTCCAAGAAATTCGCTGCTTTTATGCATGTCTCAGCATCCCTTTCATAGGCGGTCGGCACCCTAAAGTACTTCTCTGGAATGTACATTCCATCACTAACAAACAAACGGACGTTACCCTATATCTTCAACAGAATGATATCAACATTGCTCTTCTGACTGAGACCTGGCTTAGACCCGACCAGGACTTTCTCAGATCTGGTTATAAAATAATTCGTTCTGATCGACCCTGTGACAGCACCCTCGGGCGTGGGGGAGGAGCTATGATTCTGGTTCAGAGTTCTCTGGAATTCCAAATTATCGAATTCCCCAAGCAAAACGGCATCGACATCGCCTGCATCACACTCTGCTCTCCTGCACTTACATTGGCAGCAGTATACATCCGGCCGCAGACCACTCTGAGCCTGAATTTCCTGGATCAGCTCTCGCGTCTTAGATATCCGTACATCATAGGCGGCGACTTTAATGTCAAACACTCCTCGTGGGGAAACCCTCGTTCTAATCTAAGCGGTAGAAATCTCCATGATCACAGCTCTCGATCTAAGTATAGAATTTTTACTTCTCAATTACCTACTTTTCGTCAGCAGAACGCGGTCTCATACCTCGACCTGTTCCTTGTTGATACCCCGTGTGATTTCTATTGCGAGCTGGTCGAACAACTTCCAACTGACCATAGCCCACTGGTACTAAATCCCAAGGAGGGCGTTTTGTTTTCCCCAACCATACTCAAAACCTACGATTGGGGAAAATACAAACGCCTCTCAAACAAGTTGAAAATCTCGGGTCATCTAGGCAACAAGGCTGAAATCGACGCGTCTGTTAGAACTTTAGAATCTTTTCTCTCGGCTTGTCTTAAGCAGTCGTCTATCTACACAGACAAATCTTCTCGTCCTCACCTCCCGGACGACCCGCTTCTCACGGCGCTGGTCCGGCTCAGAAGAAAGTTTCGCAGAGATCTTCAACGCGCAGGGTGCACTCATTTCTCAGCAGTGATCAAACAGCTATCAAAGGAGATTAAACAAAGAGCCAGCAAATACAGACAGGAAATCTTTAAGGGGAACCTAGCCAAAGTTGATAAAGCCCACCCCACCTTTTGGCGCAACTACAAAATCATCACGGGTACTCGCACTAAATATCCCCCGCTTATCTCTCACATCTCTCCCACACCGATCATATCGGACGGAGACAAGGCCAACACTTTCGCTTCACTCTTTGCTAGCTCCTTCTCTGCTTCGGACCTCTCGGGCTCCTCGCTTAATGACACCATTAACGCCTACCATCAAGCCGTAAGGAACAATCCTCTTGATTCCACTGCAAGACAAATTATCGCCTCTCCTGTTCAGATCGCGGACATTATAAATTCACTGAGAAATAACAAGGCACCCGGCTGCGTCAAAATCACAACCCCCATGCTCAAGCATGCTGGACACAGGGTCATCGTCCAATTATTCTACATCTTTACCGCCTGTTACAATCTTGCCTATTTTCCGGACAAGTGGAAACTAGCTAAAGTGGTCCCTATCCCCAAACCGGGGAAGGACCACAAATCCCCGGATAGCTATCGTCCGATTAGTCTGCTCTCGATTCTGGGAAAGCTCCTCGAGAGATGTATGTTGAGACTCCTCCTTGATTTCCTAAACCAGAAAAATTTCATCATTGAACAGCATTTTGGCTTTTGTTCAGCCCACTCTACTACTCACCAACTAGTCAGATTCTCGCAAATGGTTACCCACCAGCTGAATGTCGGAAGATCAGTTCCCGCATTCTTTCTCGACCTTACCAAGGCCATTGATACCGTGTGGCACAAGGTGCTAATCTTCAAACTTGGTAAAGCAGGCCTCGAACTGCCCCTGCTCAAACTACTGCTGAATTACCTCCCAGACAGAAAACTATATGTCTCGATCAACGGCTCGGACTCTCCTACGTACGACATTTCTGCCGGTGTTCCCCAGGGCTCCATCCTTGCTCCGACTCTGATCAACATTTACGTGAACGATATACCAAAGGACGACCAAGCACAGCTCGCAATGTATGCGGACGACACTTTGATCTTTTGTCCACACAAGGTCACCCGTTTTGCAGTGGATATTTTGCAAAAGTATCTCAACCAAGTAACTAGTTTCTTCGAAACCTGGAAACTCCTGGTTAACCCGTCCAAAACCCAGGCAATACTTTTCTCTATGCGGCGAAAGCTCCAATCCACCCCGCAACTCACAATAAGCAACGTCTGCATCCCCTGGGAAAATAACATCAGTTACTTGGGCGTCATTATGGAGAATAAACTTTCATGGAAAGCAGCCATACTTGATCGCATATCAAAGACGCGGGCCGCAGCTGGGGCCATTCATAAACTGATTTCTCAATCGCCACCGCTGAACCGCAACCTGCGGCTCCACTTATATAAGGCCTGCCTTAGATCTGTCCATACATACGGACTTCATATGTGGATAGCCGCTGCACCCGCAAATTTTCTGTTTGCGTCCCGTGCTCAATCCCGTATACTTAAAATTATTTCTGGTTTTCCCACACGCACTCCTACGCGGGTGCTAAATGAAACTCTCAAAATTCCCAGCCTTCTGGACTTTTGCACTAATATCATTGACAGATACAAAGTTGACACACACATAAATTCGCTCATCCGCCTCACGGGAGAATACAACCTGCATCAAATTCCGTACCAAATCAAGAAAAGGTTTCCACTACACTACCACCCCCTCCATCCCCCTTGACTCCTGTCTGAGCACCTTTCGCTCACTCTTGGACCGCCTGCGGGCCTGCGGGCCTGCTCCAAACGTCGATCTTAAGAATTTCAAATCGTTTTTCTTTTCTTTACTTTTCTTATCATGCCAATTCTGGCCCTATCTGCGTCGGATTATCTTCGACGCAAATCTTATGATTCTCCGCGCTTCACGCGCATCCTTGATGGATCCATTTAGAAAATTTTAGATCCTCTCATATCTTCTTTTGCTAACAAGCAACCTCTACATAATTATAAAGGTAATTCCAGTTTTCTCATCTCATTCTTCTACCCTGGTAAAGTGGCACGTAAGCCACTAGGTACAGGCCTTCTGCCTTAGGTATAATAAAAAAAAAAGCCGAGAAAGCGGAGTCCGCCTGGAGCCACTCTCGTGAATACTGGATCGTGCCAGCCCTTCTCAGGGCAAACAGCATAGCTGGGTAACGACCCGACCAGAACGCAGGATGGGATCACGAGCACCAGGAGACGACTCCCCAACGCATCCTCGGCGTCCGGAATTGCCGTGCCAACATCTAGGCTGGATTGGACCCGTCGTATCGGCGTGGTGGGCACGAATACCCTCAGGCGCTTCTGAGGTGCGTGCGACCGTAACTCGTCATTATGGTGCCCCTGTGAGAGAGTTGCGGCACCACACGGTTCTCCGACCATCCAGCACGGACCGACTGGCCTCTGGCCCTGTCCGCGCGTCGAATTCCTCGCGGTTTGAGCGCGACTCGGTACCGTAACGGCGAGTACGAACCTCTCAGGCGCCTCTGAGATACGTACAGACCGTGGC
This sequence comes from Lasioglossum calceatum, assembly GCA_963966675.1. Lineage (NCBI taxonomy): Eukaryota > Metazoa > Arthropoda > Insecta > Hymenoptera > Halictidae > Lasioglossum > Lasioglossum calceatum. The sequence continues at coordinate 1,366,340 of CAXAAD010000188.1, read as the reverse complement.
TCATCTTTTAGGCGCTTCTAAGAGAGAGCCACGGCGCCTACGCTGCGTCGGACCGTGATCTCCGACCGTATCCCATCTCTATCTTGTTATCGATAGAGGCGAGGCCTCTTCCTGTCATACACTGCTTCCGCTAGCCGCCAACCTGTCCGGGCCATCCGAGGCCAAACGACCGAGTATTCGCGCCGTGTACCGCGTAGATAACACTGTCCAACAGCCAAAAAGTATATCGATTCTCACTGTGCAATTCTTATAGAGTTTTTTGCGCTGATTCCGAATCTGTTTTTAATTTTTCTCCTAGACGCACAGTTTTTTAGAAATTTGAATTTGAAAAAATGACATATTTTTCAACTTTGAACAAATATTGTGATGTTATTATAAAAGGTATTGAATTGATCTTTACAGCAAAAGATTCCTTAGACTTTCCCTAATACAGTGATTGTGCAAGACCGACCTTGGTTGCGACAATTGGGTTATCGAAATTGCACAGAGTTGGTGTGAATGTGCGTAAGCGAGGTAGGATTGCTGTGGGAAAGAAAGAATGGTAACTGAAAGAGATGGAATGACTGAGAAGAGCGAGACAGGATCGCTGAGTGCTTGGTATAAGAGATAGAATGCAAGATTGACTGGAAGGACAAGTGTGGTAACGGATGGATTTGAATGGAGAGAAGTGGACTGTATAAAAGATGGTAAATGCAAGAGGAATCGGGGATCTACAATGTTAATGTATTTGTCACTAGTATCACAGAATTGAACGTCGTTGTACAGAAAATGTAAAGAAACAGAAATTGAGAATAAACTGAGAGTGGTTGAATTGGATCGCTTGTTTTGACGTGAGACAGCTCACAGTATGTCGCAGAGAGAGTGAGTCGACCGTTGTCTCTCTCTTTCATTGTCTCGATCCTTCTGGAAGTTCGTCACGCACCGGTGGTTCCGGTTGAGCGTTCGCGAACAGTGTAGCCAGACGGTGCGGCTCAAGCGGCTCAAGCGGCCCCTTACGTCTCCGTCCCTCGCCTAGATGCATGCCTCCGCTATCCCCACTCTTACCACTACCGCTGGCGCGACCGAGTCGGTAGCATGCTACCGCTCTCATTCTAGCACTCGGTCGCGCCAGCGGTAGCGGTAAGAGTGGGGATAGCGGAGGCATGCATCTAGGCGAGGGACGGAGACGTAAGGGGCCTGCGAGCCGCTTGAGGCGCACCGTCTGGCTACACTGTTCGCGAACATTCCAGAAGAATCGAGAATGGTAATAGACCAATCACGCAGCCGATCTATTGCCCGCGTAAGCCTCGATGGCATACGTTATCGCTCGCGGTTTTGGCGGGATCGCGCTGGTCTTGGCGGGGTCGCGCGGTGCCAGCATGACAACATGGCGCTCGGGCGCGCCAATCTTGAACAGTGATATATAATATTAATACATTGCGATTGTTTAAACATGTTTAAACGATCATTAAAGGTGGCACTCGCGGGGAGCGGTGGGACGGTGCGGGGACGACGGCGCGCCGAACTGATCGAGAGATCGCTGTCAATTTATTGTAACGGATGATACAAACGAATAAATAATACAATGAACATAGAAAGTACAATTCGTCAGTCAAGACGTTGACGGAGTTAGAGACGGAATCTCTAACATGCCGCCCGCCGTGACGCGCTACGGTCGCGTCAAAATTGATGTCGACGTGGGACTTTACGCAGATCCATGTGCCTCGGCGTTCTCGTGGACGGGCAATTGGCGATGGCCCTCTGGAACGTCCTAGACCCCGACCGCAAGACCACCACGCGCACGAGACTGTCAGTAGGGTATATACACCGGTTCTAAATCAACGTTAAATTCACGAGAGTGCATACCTTATTTCACGGGAGAGCGGTACCGCCGCAGAGCGATATTGCGCAAGCATATTCTAGAGAGGGGGGAGGGGAGCGGGGGGGGGGGATTTTCTTGGAATTATATTTTTCTTGGAATCGTTTCTAGGTCAAGGGCGACGTTTCGTGGAATTATTTTGCACTATTGCAATATTGCGACATATTTTTCATGGAATTATTGCATCATATTTTTCTTGGAATTATATTTTTCTTGGAACGAAGGGAGATCGTTTCTAGGTCAAGGGCGGCGTTTCGTGGAATTATTTTGCACTATTGCGACATATTTTTCATGGAATTATTGCATCATATTTTTCTTGGAATTATATTTTTCTTGGATCGAAGGGAGATCGTTTCTAGGTCAAGGGCGGTGTTTCATGGAATTATTTTGCACTATTGCGGCATATTTTTCATGGAATTATTGCGCCATAAATTCCATGTAATTGTTGCAATAAACGTCATGGAATTATTACGTCATATTTTTTCCATGGAATTGTTACAATAATCTTTTCACCCAGTGTCATTCCCACGGTTGGACACTTCTACCCCCCCCGTGGCGGCCATAGTGCTCCAGAAACGTGTTCGAACGTGTTTCGCGATACCCCCCTTTGTAAGAGAGAGAGATGTTACTTGATTGGCCTCCCTCCCACTTCCCCATGGCAATCATAGTACTCCTGAAACATGTAAGCGTGAGAGTATTGTGCTTTCATCGTTTCACCCGGTGTCATCATAATTAAAAACGAGCGCTGCATCGTTGGAGTGCAATTGAGACTTGGAAATTTCAAAGTTGAAAAGAATATTTTGTTAACAACGGTAGCAAGATGGCTGAAACGTGGAAAAAATGATGAAGTGTTTGACACGCATGTCAATGCTGGTGAAAACTATGGACGAGTATCGCGAATGGCATCGCTCGTACACCGAGTCTCTGCAGTGTTGCATCAATTATCTAGCCTGTGCGAAGGATGAATTGTCGGTAGGCGAGAAATTTAGTTTAACATCGACTATGTGTCGTATGAAAATGTTTGGGATTGGCTGAATGCGTCAGCAGCGCATGCGAATCGACCATTGCGCGGCCACGCTATCGGCCGACGTTCGAGAGACAGCGAGATCGCGGATCGATCAGCGGCTCGCGCGGCCATAGGCTCACGCGTCGATATCGATTACCATCGACTGTCGATCATCGGAACGGGAGTCTGATTGGCGGATCGCTCTATCGATCCGCCAACCACGCTCTTCGCCGATGACGGCTAACGGCCAGCTGATCGATCGCTCAACACTTCTTCGCACGATCTCACGCTGTCGAACACGTTTCTCTTTTCTCTCGCTCGCTCTCGAACGGTATCGCGTCCCGCTGACCGGTGTCCTTCGAGAAATCTCTCCTCGCTCAACGTCGAGCAAGGAATCATCGTTAAAGCCACGGCTACCTCTATTTAGCCTGTTTAACACATAAATCTTTATTGTGAACCCGACCGCGCTTCGGTTGTGGGTTTTGTATACATTGTTTATACAAGTTCAGTTGTGAGTGACGATCCCGTCTCGGGATTTAATAAAGTGACGTTTTCCAACGAAGTTAGTCGTTCTCTCCCTGTCTTGTATGTAACAGTTGGTCCTTCGAGCCGGATCTAGCGCTGCAGTTCTCTAAAACATTAACGGTACGCTATTTAAACTGTGTTGTGTTCCGACCTCGTGCGTGAAACAATGGCTGACCTGATCGACACTCAACGGCTTTTCGCTCAACGGATCTCTCGCTTCGTAGCGAACATAAAGAAGAAGGGCAAAACCCATCTTTATCTGGAAGTGCTACAAACTGGCCTCGAGATCCTCGCTCAGCTCTGGAGTGACTACCGCCAGGGTGATGCTGCGGTGCGGGACGCCGTTTTAAAGGACGCTAAACTGAAGGAGAGCCGTTATTTCACCGAGGACGAGTACTCGGAGACGCAACTGGACTACATGGCTCAGGTCAGATCTCTAGAAGCCATGATCTCCCAATCCAACGACGCTGCGACCGTTACGAAGTCGGCGACTTCAAATTCAACGGCCGTCGAGACGAGCTCCACAAGGTCATGCGCTGAGCTGACAACATCCTCTCTGCCAACGTTCGAGGGTCACTACAAGGACTGGCCAGCCTTTCGGGACTTGTTTACGTCGCTTGTGGCAAGTGACCCATCGCTGTCCTCGCTGGAACGCCTTCGTTACTTGAAGGATTGTTTGCACGGCGACGCCGCTACCGTCTTCAAGAACGTCGAGACGGAATCAACTAACTTCCAAGTGGCTTGGGAGAAACTGAGCCATATCTACAGCAACCTTCGGCTTTGGGCACAGGCCCCATCTAACGCTCTGATCGACGTGGTGCACCGGCCGATACTCGGCCTTCCTGATGACCAACCATGGCCACTGCTGGGATGGAGACCTAAGCAGGGAAGAAAATTCTCAAATTACGAGCTGAGTACCGTCACTTACGGTCGAGCTTGTACGCCTTACCTCGCAACCAGATGCCTGTGTTACGTCCTAAGATGGACGTTTGAAAAATTAGATAATTAAATTGAAAGATTTTGAATTAAGAATAAAACGCAGTTTTGAACCTACCTGCATTCACCGGGTTCGGTTCGGGTAATTGAGAATTTGCTTAATTACTAAATGACTTTTATTTTGGGAACTGGATCGAAGAAATCGATGTTGGATAAACTCTTTTAAAAATGATTTGAAATTTGATTTTTTGTAAAAAAACAACAACAATAATATATTCTATTAATCAAATTCAGGATACATTGAGTTATAAAAATCTTATAATGAATTATTAGTATTTACCGTTAGTAGATATCGCTGGTTCTAATTTTGTAACGCTTCGGATTCGCAGTATGTGGTCGCTTCTTTGGTGTATCCAGCGGGTATACACGCTTTAGTTTAACAATAAAAAAATCCAGCGGGTATACACGCTTTACTTAAACACACACACACATTCATACAGACACACACACACGCGCAATATAAATCAGAAGTACTGAAATTGACGAAAATGAACTGAGACTGATGAAAACGAACTGAGACTGCCGAAAATCGAATATACTAGATCGATGAAAATCGAACATAGACTGGACTGGACTTGATGAAGAGCCATCCCTTTTATAGATTTATCAATCCATTGTCCTGAATCTAATCTCCATGGGATGAGTGCATCTTCGCGCGTTCTTCGAAGTCAAATTTCCCATGAATCAATATCTCTCGACCGGATGAAGAGTTTTCGATTCTCCATTATCGCTCTCTTGGCTCGATCGTATTGCCCTACACATCCTGTCAGGCAATCAGTATTATTTATTAATCCTTTGTTCTCTTCCTTGAAGTGTCCATCTTCACATTCTTCAGCGATGAATAGTCTTCAACGAATGTTAACATATCTCGCCATAAAAAATATTTAAATTCGAAATGAACTATCCTAGTCCTATCGCACGCAATGTGATATATTTCCAATACAATATTATTAGTGTAAATATAAAAAAGAAATTCAGAAAATATATATTATACATGATTAATTATATCAATTATTATCAATGGTCGAACCACCGGACGTGACACCTGCAACAACTCGCCAAGATGGAGGAGCAGCTCTACCCAATTGGCTCGTGCAGCATCAGGAGAGTCAGCGATCGGGATGACGCTCGTTCCGGAGCTGACGCACCTTCCGAGACGAGACCAAAGCAGCCGGATCGTCTTGACCTCCGCATGGCGGGCGGGTTTCTGCGTCGCTCGCTGACATCCTACACCAGGAGTCTTCCTGCCGATCTTTCCATCTCCGTGCTGAAAGGAGGCAGCGAATGGGACGCTCCCATACTTCACTGCGTCCTCGACACCCACGGACTCTCTTCCTCTGATGAGTGCTGCATCTTCATCGGGGTCCAATCGGAGTGCTGGATCCTGCTCATAGCGGGCGGGTTTCCACATCGCCCAGGGACATCCACCTGCAGGAGTCTTCTGGACAATCTCTCTACCTCCGCGCTGAAGGGAGTCGGCGGATGGGACTCTCTCAGCACTCACTTCGTCTTCAGCCACAACGAGCTCTCTTCCTCTGACTGCTGTCAGATCACCGCTTCTCCATTTCGCTGGAACTCTGAGTTCCCCGAGCTCACTGTGCTCGGCGGAACATATCTCCCGTACGTATACCCTCTGGCTAAGTTGTGGGTCGAAGCTGCCCACAACCGATGCCTGCATGAGGGAACAAAACTTCCCCTGGCGACGCTACGCCAGGATCCCTTGATTCTCAGCTGTCTTTCGTTGGAGTGCTGTACCCTCATGGCGGGCGGGTTTCCACGTAGCACGTGGGCATCCAACTCCAGGAGTCTTCTGGATGGTCTCTCCACCTCCGAGCTAAAAGGAGTCGGCGGATGGGACACACTCATCCTTCACTGCTTCTTCGGCAACAATTGGCTCTTTCTCTCCGAACGCTGTCTGATCATCGCTACACTCTCTCTCCTGAACTCTAGGTTTCCCGAGCTCGCTGTGCTCGGCGGAACCTCTCTGCTGTACGTATCCCCTCAAGCTAAGTTGTGGGTCGAAGCTGCCCACAACCGACGGCTGCATGGGGGGACACCACTTCCTCTGGCAACGCTATGCCAAGAGCGCCGGATCCTCAACGGTCTCCAGGTGGTAAAATCTCGTATCGACCGTTGCACCGTTTGGGTACTCTTGAAAGGGCAAACTGCCCAACCTACAATTGAAAGGGTTCCCATTAGCTCTAATCACGTCTCCGCTTACAGATCTGGAGACTATTACGATGCACCCACGCACCTTCGATCCAGGCAGGATCGTGGTCAGCTGAACTCCAGGGAAAGCAACTCCTGGAATTCTAATCTTCCTTCCTCTCCCCACTTTGGAGAAATCTTTAAAGCAGCTGTCAACTCAGCAAGGCATCACCTACGCAGGATCATCGGAGAGCAGCTACGGGCCTTCGAGGAGCTGACCACGCTCCTGACTGGTATCGGAGCTTGCTGTCTCTCAAAACTTTTACTAACCTTGACAGACCCTGAGGATCCTGCCGCCCTGACGCCAGGGCACATCTCAATCGGAGAACCTTTCACCGCTATCTCTGAGCCCAGTCTCGATGAACCTCCCGTATCCAGATCATATCCACTGTATCTGGTTCTCGTCGCAGCTGTACGCCCTTTAGCGTCGGCACTTTCTCTACCGGTTTACCAACTGACCCCTCGGTTGGCACCGGAAGACGAAGAGAAGGATCCTGGAGGAACTTCAGAGGCTGGACTCACACGCGGTTCTCCCGATGCGTAGCTATAAGCATCGTCGGACGACCAGAGGATGACCCGCAGCGCTGACTCCGGGACATTTTCTGATCGGGGAACTACTCATCGCACTTCCAGAGCACAGCCTCGAGGAACTTCACGTACCACGGTTATCGCGGTGGCAGTTCAGTTAGCAGCTCCAGCAACACTTTGGAAACGCTGGTCTCGGGAGCATTCGAACACCTTGCAACCCGAAGCAGGTGTCTGTAGAATCAAATTTGGATCAGGGGGGATTCCGCTGCCTAATCAAAGTGAGATTTTACCTCCTACGCCATGGCCTCTCGCTCGCGTTGTTCACTTGCACCCGGGACCAGACGGTTCAGCTCGAGTTGCCACTGTCCGCACTGCAACTTCTCAATTTCTCCGTCCAGTACACAAGTTGATTCCGCTGCTGGCACCTGAGGACGGGGAGACGAGGACGGAAGGGGACCCCGAGGCTGGACTCTCCAGTGGTTCTCCTGAGCTTTAACGAATTACACGAGCGCGTGTGGGTCCATACTTCACATAATTACACTGTTAACGTCTGATTCACATACCTACGTATCACCTTCATCTCCATTGTATTTGCACTTCACTCTCACTGTTAACACGTGCACTTTTACTACGCGTTGTTTCAGCTACTACGCAGCACGTTGCTGACCCATTCAGCTCGCCCAGCATCGCGTGACGTCAGCGCCTACCTGATTGGCCCCGGCCGCTTGCATTCTCCAGCATTCAGTTTCGTCATTGGCGGACGAGGCGGGCGGAATGTTTGGGATTGGCTGAATGCGTCAGCAGCGCATGCGCATCGACCATTGCGCGGCCACGCTATCGGCCGACGTTCGAGAGACAGCGAGATCGCGGATCGATCAGCGGCTCGCGCGGCCATAGGCTCACGCGTCGATATCGATTACCATCGACTGTCGATCATCGGAACGGGAGTCTGATTGGCGGATCGCTCTATCGATCCGCCAACCACGCTCTTCGCCGATGACGGCTAACGGCCAGCTGATCGATCGCTCAACACTTCTTCGCACGATCTCACGCTGTCGAACACGTTTCTCTTTTCTCTCGCTCGCTCTCGAACGGTATCGCGTCCCGCTGACCGGTGTCCTTCGAGAAATCTCTCCTCGCTCAACGTCGAGCAAGGAATCATCGTTAAAGCCACGGCTACCTCTATTTAGCCTGTTTAACACATAAATCTTTATTGTGAACCCGACCGCGCTTCGGTTGTGGGTTTTGTATACATTGTTTATACAAGTTCAGTTGTGAGTGACGATCCCGTCTTGGGATTTAATAAAGTGACGTTTTCCAACGAAGTTAGTCGTTCTCTCCCTGTCTTGTATGTAACAAAAACTTTGAACGTTTCATTGAATCATCGTATTTCGTCGTCGCGCGTTGGTAGAGGTTTATATGACCGTGGCGGTGCGAGAGCCTCGACGCTCCGTTGGGAAAATGTCGAGTCGGCGTTTGAAAATCGCATATCAACCGGCATCGTTATCAACGTCTGTAACGGACCGAGCTGACGGCCTCGTGGTTGGGTTAAATAGGAGCCGGGGAACGCACAGCGCTGCGCGAGAAGGAAAATTAAGCAACCAACCGCACGACACTGAATTTGTTCGGATGTACAAGTGGACTGTATTTGGATTTAAGCAAGAGAATAAATGGTACAGAAAGCGAATAACTCGGTAGCTGTATTCCGTGCTCTTACAGAAAGTAGGCGCGTGTAAGAGAAGAAGCAGCGGAATACTGAGCGGTTCCCGAGAATTCGGGTCCGTTTTCGGGGATTCGGCGATTCCTCAGAGCGGTGTCGTTTGAGGATTGGTTCCGGAGAATCACGCGATGATGAAGGATCGATGATTGGTGGATCATCGTCGCGTGATCCTGTCGAAACCCGTCGTCGGAGCGCGAGCCGAGGACTCGCTTCGCGTGAGGTCGCGATCGCTTGATGACGTCACGGCGCTGCGTGATTCGATCGCGAACATACCGCCCGCCTTGAAATCTTGATTTCAAAACCGTGCTATTAATGGAGGGGGTAAGGTAACGCTGACGGAAAGTCGGACGCAGCCGACGTCGCGCGGAAGGAGCAAGAGCGCATTCCAGCTTGACCTTTATTAAAGCGCAAGAGCTTAAAGACTAACAGTTACAAAACATACTGCTATTTACAATGAAGGTCGCGAGACCTAGAGGCGCTCTAGTCTGCGGCCGATGCACTGAGCACGGGCATAGCGCAGAGCTGCACGATCGGTCGTTGGAACTCGGATTGAGCGGTACGTACCGTGACGACACGGGTGAGCCCATCCGAACCAGGGTGGAGCTGTGTGACGCGACCAAGTTTCCATTTGCATGGAGGAGACGTCGGATGTCGAATTAGGACTAGTTGTCCGAGTTCCAACGGGGTTCGTGTTTGTTGCCATCGACTACGCTGTTGGAGAGTGTTGACATAATCGGATTGCCATAATCTCCAAAAACGTTCGACTTTGTGGCGAACTAATTGCCAGCGCGACAGTCGATTTTCGTTGAGGTGCAGAACGGATGGTTCCGGGGAAGTGGTCAGGGCTGACCCGATGAGAAAATGCCCCGGAGTCAACGGTTCGCAGTCGTCTAGCGTGTCGGAGAGGGGGGCAATCGGTCTCGAATTCAAGCAAGCCTCGATTCGACACAGAAGAGTCGCGAACTCTTCAAAGGAAAGCATGCGATCGCCTAATACGCGGCGTAAATGGTGTTTCACGCTGCGCACACCGGCTTCCCACAATCCACCGAAATGTGGCGCGGCCGGGGGAATGAAATGCCACGAGACCTTGTCATACGCCGAATTACTTTGAAAATTAGGGTCTCGTAAAGCTGCGCGGTACGCACGAGCCAGTTCATTATTGGCGCCGGTGAAAGTCGTACCGTTGTCGGAGTACATGTCGGACGGAAGACCACGCCGCGAACAGAATCGATCAAACGCATTTAAAAACGCTGGGGTAGAGTAATCTCCGACGAGTTCCAAATGGATTGCGCGACTGGCTAAGCAGATAAAGAGTGCGATGTACGCTTTACGGGTTTTAATGCCTCGGCCAGCAGACGCACGAACCTGAACTGGGCCGGCATAATCAACGCCACAATGTGAGAAGCACCGAGAAGGGGAATTGACTCTCGCGGCGGGCAAACTGCTCATGAGCTGTTCCGGAACTTTCGCTAGTTCGCGTACGCAGATCACACATCGGTGAATGACGCGTTTGGCGAGAGATCGCGCGCGTAATAACCAAAATTCGCGACGGAGTGTACTTAAAGTAAGCTGTAAACCTCCGTGCAACGTTCGAAGATGAGCTTGGGAGATGATTAAGTCGACTAACGAATGAGCGGCCAACAGGATGGGGTGTTTCTGCGCAACGGGAATCAGAGCCTTGTGAAGACGCCCTCCCACACGAAGTGCGCCCTCCCTGTCGACAAAGGGGTGAAGGGAAACGACTGAGCTTTTGGTGGATACAGACCGGCCGTGAGTGAGAGCTTCAAGTTCGGTTGGGAAGAGTTCACGTTGGATGTACTTTATCCAGAAGATGCGAGCGGTCGCGCAATCGTTGACTGACACGACGCTACCGTTGGAGGATCTCGGTGGAGAGTTATTTTTTCGGGCGCGAAGGGCGTTAACGAATTTGAAGATGTACGCGGTGACTCGGATTAATTTTGCCCATGACGAGAAGCGAGAAACGAGATCCCAGGGAGCGGATTGCGAGCAGACGTGCACAGCAGTGCATTTTTCCTCCGCCAGAGGGCCCTCGGTGGTGGGCGGGGGCGGATCGGAAGGCCAACATCGTTGAGGTAAGCTTAGCCACTGGGGACCCTTCCACCACAACGGATGATCGCGTAATTCATGACCGATCAAACCCCGTGATGCGCAATCGGCCGGATTGCAGGACGTGGGTACGTGGTGCCACTCGGCATCGGGAATGCGACATTGAATATCGTGGACTCGGTGTGCGACGAAAGTTTTCCATCGCGATGGATGATCGCGAAGCCAGGCGAGCACGATGGACGAATCCGTCCAGCAGTAGCAGGAGATGGATCTCGACCCCAGCGATGGACGGACGAATTCCATGAGACGAGCTAATAGTAAGGCAGCAGACAATTCGAGTCGCGGAATGGTGATAGGAGCAATCGGCGCGACCTTTGACTTTCCAGTGAGCAAGGATATCACGGCCGTGCCGTCTCGAGCGATGACCTTTAAGTACACGACCGCGGCATAAGCGTAGGAAGAGGCGTCTGAAAACCCATGAAGTTCGACGGTATGGGCACTTGATAGCAGGCCAGTCCATCTGGCTAAACTGAGCTCGTGTAATTGTAGCAAACCCGAGTAAATAGTTTCCCACTGAGTGAGAAGGTCTGCCGAGAGGGGGTCGTCCCATTTATGTTGACGACGCCATAGCGTTTGCATAAATATTTTGGCGGTGATAGTTGTCGGGGTGACCCAACCCAACGGGTCGTATAATTTTGCGATAGTCGCAAGGATCGAACGTTTAGTACGCGGGGGAACCGACGGCAACGCAATGTGAATTATAAATTGGTCGCGCGACGGGTTCCAAGATACACCGAGTACCTTTACATTGTCGTCCACGGTGAGGTCTTTCGAACAAGCTAGCCCATGATTGGTGGGGTCGATGTCCTGCAGGAGTGTGGGAGAATTACTTGCCCATTTTCGGAGGTCGAAATGACCTCGGCGGAGGAGCCCAGTGAGCTGATCGCGAAGAGTGCGAACAGTGTCGAGTGAATCACCGCCGAATAATACATCGTCGACATAAATTTGCTCTTTTAGAATCGAATTCGCGAGTGGAAAATCCGCGCCTTCGGAGGACGCGAGTTGCTTGAGGACGCGAAGTGCGAGAAATGGAGCGCACGTCATCCCGTATGTGACGGTGCGCAACGTAAACTCATGAGGAGCCTGGTATGGGGATGGATGCCAGAGGATTCGTTGGAAACTTGTATCGCGAGGATCTACTAAGATTTGACGATACATCTTTGCAATATCCGCGGTGTACACGTAACGATGATGTCGCCATCGAAGAATGACGGATGGGAGATCCGTCTGCAGCTTCGGCCCGGAGAGCAAAAAATCGTTTAGGGACCGTCCATTTGAGGTCAATGCCGAGGCATTGAATACCACGCGTAACCGCGTAGTCGAACTAGATGGCCGGAGAACTGGATGGTGCGGAATGTATACCGGAAGAATGGGCAGTGGAGGACCGGTGTGCACGCGTTCCATATGGCCGAGTTCTTCGTAGTCGCTCATAAACGCGGAGTATTCTCGAAGAAGTTCTGGGCTCCTTTGAAACTTTCGATTCAGCGAGCGATAGATTCTTTCCGCGGCGGGTCGCGACTGCCCGATATCGAACGGTGGGTCCTGCTTGAATGGGAGTCGAACCTGAAAACGACCGTCTGAAGTGCGCGAATGTGTGGCCCGAAAATGCTCTTCACACCGTTGTTCCGACGCCGTTAAGAGCGGTGTGTCGCGAGGAATACACTCCATCTCCCAGAAACGCCGCAGTTCCGCCTCGAGAGTGTCGATTGGACTCTCGGGATCCGTGCAACGAATCGTCACATTATGGCTGAGGAGGTTATGTGAAGGACGAGGATCGACGGGAAGGGACGGAAGAGGACCCGAAATCACCCAACCGAAAATCGACTGCTGAGCGATGGGCTGCCCATGCATTCCCTTCCGAAGTCCGCTGAGGATTACATCTCCAAATAAATCGGCGCCGATGATGATGTCTACCGGATGATGAGTGGAGGGATCCGCGTCGGCAAGCGGAAGATCGGCGAGATACGGGAGCGCAGATGGATCCGGAATTGTCTGTGCGCGGTACTGTGTCAGTGAGTGCAATACTAATGCGGTCGTGAAGAGCACCGGAGTGGTGGACGATACCGGCATAATTTGTATAGCGATGACTGAACGGACATCATCGACGTTAACACCGCCTACGGCAGACACTTTAACGTTCCGCGGAATACGTTTCGCTTGAAGCATTTGTGCTAAATTTTCGGATGCTAGAGTCGCTTCGGACCCCTGGTCAAGCAGGGCTCGAACAGTGGCTTCCCGGCCTGACGGGACGCGTACTTTTATCCACGCGGTAGCTAAGAGCACGCGTGACGCGGCGCCGCGAGACGTTGACGCGCGGAGAGACGTCACAGTAAATTCGTCGACCGGTGTGGATTGTTCGGAGACGTGATTTGTTGCCACCGTTCGCGGGAGCGAGGAAGATGACGTCATCGCGCGAGGATCCGTTTCGTGGTGTAGTGACGAGTGGTGACGTTGTTGACACAAGCGGCACGAGTATTTACTACCACATTCAGCGGTTGAATGTCGACCGAGACAGTTAAGACAACGCTTTAACCGAATTACGATTTCGCGACGTTTATTCGGAGTTTCAGCTAAATAAAGTCGACAACTGGCTAAATAATGTCGCGATTGACAGAGCGGGCATCCGGGAATCGATACGCTAACGGCCTGATTTGGACGCGGAGTGAATTCGCTCGTCGTAGCCGTGTGAAGACTGGTTGAGTTCGTCGCATCCTCATTCGAACCGTTTACATTGTTCAACGCGATTTCGTCGAGAACATTCGTGCGCGACACGATATACGTCGACAACCCTTTGAACGTCGAGACGTCGGATTTCTCCGCGGCAAAGGCGGTCCACTTTTCCAACGTGGTCGCGTCGAGTTTCTGGGTGAGCAGATGAACGAGCATGTCCTCACCGATCTGCTCCGGAGAACGGTCGAGCTTTTTCAAGCTCGTTACAGCGGCGTTAGCGCGATCGATTAATGCGCGGAGTTCGCTCGCGGATTCCCGGCTAACTTGCGGTAGGTCGATGAGATTTGACAGGTGCTTCTTAATTAGTACCCTCTTGTTTTCGAACCGCGAAGTTAATGTCGTCCACGCGATGGAAAAATTATCGGCGGTCACAGATATATGTTTTACCGAATCGAGAGCGGCGCCTGTCAATGACGATACAAGATAATGCATGCGCGTGGAATCTGAGAGATCGCGATTCGCAATGATCATGGCTTTAAAACGGTCCCGGAAGGTTTCCCAGCCATCGTAATCGCCGTTGAATGGAGGTAATGGAATGTGAGGTAAGTGCGTGAGATCTAATGACGACTTGACGATCGAGGCGAAGCCTTTATCGCCCGGAGATTGAGGCTGACTCACTACTTGTGGTTCCAGGGCTGCTTTGGCTTCAAGCAGGAAGTCCTTGGCGACAAGGTAGGCTTCCTCCGTGGCGTCGAACTGCTCCTCCTTGAAGTACGGTTCGTCGAGTTGCTCTTCCTCAGGGGTCGAGGCGAGCAAGGCGAGATGACCTTCTTGGAACGCGAGCCACACGTCTTCGAGAGTGGAGAGGCGGCTTAGGATCTTCGCCGAAGTCACGTTAGCCTGCCCGATCTTCTTGTAGTTAGCCACGGTCTGGAGGATCTTCCGCTGAAGCATCGCTTGTCGTTGAAGGTCGCCCATGGTGGATGGATGGACGGCGGTCGAACTTTTCACCTTCTATCCGGCTCGGAGGACCAATTTGTAACGGACCGAGCTGACGGCCTCGTGGTTGGGTTAAATAGGAGCCGGGGAACGCACAGCGCTGCGCGAGAAGGAAAATTAAGCAACCAACCGCACGACACTGAATTTGTTCGGATGTACAAGTGGACTGTATTTGGATTTAAGCAAGAGAATAAATGGTACAGAAAGCGAATAACTTGGTAGCTGTATTCCGTGCTCTTACAGAAAGTAGGCGCGTGTAAGAGAAGAAGCAGCGGAATACTGAGCGGTTCCCGAGAATTCGGGTCCGTTTTCGGGGATTCGGCGATTCCTCAGAGCAGTGTCGTTTGAGGATTTGTTCCGGAGAATCACGCGATGATGAAGGATCGATGATTGGTGGATCATCGTCGCGTGATCCTGTCGAAACCCGCCGTCGGAGCGCGAGCCGAGGACTCGCTTCGCGTGAGGTCGCGATCGCTTGATGACGTCACGGCGCTGCGTGATTCGATCGCGAACAACGTCGAACATATCGATCCTAAGCAATTTTTACAACACGCGAAACGAATAATTACGGGACGCGTTACGGAATTTTTAAACGTGCATTCATCGCTGAAAGCTGGCGTAACGTTGGAGGCGGAATTCATGCAGCGCGCCAACGAGGTTTCCGTGAAAAGTTTCGGCACGCGAAACGTCGCGTTGTTTCGGACGAGCAATCTACGACGGTGGTACCAGAAAGACGTTGTGCCGACGATTTTGACATCTTTGGAAGAGTTTCAAGAGCGAGACAGTGGGTGGGCGCTGTCGAAGATACTACATTTGATTGTGAACTTTGGCAAATACCAGCCGTTGCAAGCCGGTTGCACCGGTGCAAGCTATTTGCCTCGAACGATACAGCGGAAAAGAGCGGTCGTGAACGTGATTAGCAACGACAACGCATGCTTTTTTTGGGCGGTCGTGGCGGGTCTCTATCCAGAAGAGACAAATCCGTCACGTTTGTCATCGTATCCACACTACAAAGCGATGCTTCGAACCGAAGGTTTTCAGTCGCCCATGCTGTTCAAAGACATTCGTAAATTTGAACGAGAAAACGACGTTTCCGTGAACGTGTTCGAATGGACGCGCAAGAGATGTGTAACGCTTCATTTGACCGAGAAGAAACGGAGGAGACATGTCAACTTGCTGTTTCTACAGAATGCTGCAAAGACGCGTGGTCATTACGCGTGTATACGAAATTTGTCACGATTGGTTTCATCGCAGCTTAGCAAGTTGGATCATAAGAAGCATATTTGCGATCGGTAAGTTGCACGTTTTTGAATTTTAAAAAAATTCTTTGAAGCAGAAAAAAGTTTTTTCCCTCAGGTGCTTGCAATATTTTCCCACGCAGGACAGATTAAACGTTCATACGATCGACTGCGAACGAATGAACGATTGCGCTCTAGCGCTTCCAACGAGTGAAGATAAGTGGTTGCGGTTTAAAAACTTTGCGAACAAAGAACAGACACCGTTCGTTATCTATGCTGACTTGGAGTGTCTGCTGCTGTCTGAGGAGCAGGAAGGAGAAGGCCGTGCGGCACGCGTACAGTATCAACATCACCACGCGTTTAGCATAGGATACTACATGTGTTGTCGCTACGACATATCGTTGTGCGAGTATCAGGTTTATCGCGATAAAGAGGGATGCGCCGCGTGGTTCGCGAACAGGTTGTACGAGCTGAGTCGCAAATTACAGCCGATATTCGACAAAACGGTACCGATGAATCCGCTAACCGAAACGCAAAAGTTAAATTTTCGTACGGCCACGCATTGCCACGTCTGCGAGAAACCATTTGAAGAAAACGATATACGGGTGCGCGATCATTGTCATTTCACGGGCGCGTATCGTGGTCCGGCTCACAATGGATGTAATTTGAGCTATCAATCTTCGTACGTTATACCGGTGGTTTTCCATAATTTATCTGGCTACGACGCACATTTCATCATCAAAGAATTAGCATACTCGTTCGAGGGGCGGATAGACGTGTTACCATTGACGAAAGAGAAGTATATCTCGTTCACGAAAAACGTTTCCATCGAGAGAGAGAGACGGGCGAAGAGCAAAAGTATGCAAAGTTGTTGAAATTCCGCTTCATCGACTCGTTCAAGTTCTTGAACTCGAGTCTGGACAAGCTGTCATCATACTTGGACAAAAGTAAATTACACATCGTACGAGGTGAATTTGCACATCTTTCCAACGACGACCTCACCCTTTTGACCAGAAAAGGCGTTTTTCCATACGACTATCTGACATCGTACGATAAATTAAGCGATACATGTTTGCCACCGCGCGAAGAATTTTACAATCGGCTGTATGGCCGCGAGATATCCGACGTCGATTACGATCACGCGAATACGATTTGGTCGCGTTTCGCTATACGAACGCTAGGACAGTACAGCGATTTATACTTAAAATTGGATGTGCTGTTGTTGGCGGATGTTTTCGAAAATTTTCGCGATGACTGTCTCGAGAATTACAAGCTCGATCCGGCACATTATTACACGCTTCCTGGTTTCGCGTGGGACGTGATGCTGAAAATGACAAATATTGAATTGGAGTTGTTCACCGACGTGGACATGCTTTTGTTCGTGGAGCGAGGAATACGTGGTGGATTGAGCCAGTGTTCTCACAGATATGCACATGCGAACAACAAATATTTACCTACACATGACTCGAGTAAACCGTCCACCTACTTAATGTATTTCGACGTGAATAATTTGTATGGTTGGGCTATGTCACAACCTCTACCGTACAGAGACTTTCGATGGGTGAACGACGGGGTAGATGATTTTGACGTTGAATCCGTTCCGATCGATAGCCCTGTAGGATACATTTTGGAGGTGGATTTAGAGTATTCGAGCGAAATTCACGATGCCCATGCGGATCTTCCATTTTGTCCAAGTCACGACGTGGCGATGACCAACTCGAGTAAAAAAAGTTGATGGCAACACTTCGCGATAAGGAGCGATACGTTGTACATTACCGATACCTCCAACAAAGTTTGAAACACAATCTGAAATTGAAGAAAATTCATCGAATTCTAGAGTTTCAGCAGTCGCGATGGTTGCGCGGCTATATCGATTTGAACACAAAATTACGCGCAAAAGCAACCAACGATTTTTCCAAGAATTTGTTCAAATTAATGAACAACGCTGTATTTGGAAAAACAATGGAGAACGTTCGAAATCATGCAACTGTGAAATTACTTTCTCGTTGGAGCGGACGGCACGGCGTCGAACGATTGATAGCTAGACCAAATTTTCACAGCTATACGGTGTTTTCCGAGGACTTTGTCGCGATTCAGCTGAAAAAGCTGCTCGTTAAATTTTACAAGCCAATCTACGTAGGCATGTCCGTATTGGATATATCGAAATTTCATTTGTACAGCTTTCATTACGAGTACATGTATCCAAAATTCCAGCAAAATTGTAAGATTTTATACACGGACACGGACAGCCTGATATACGAGATCGCTTGCGATGACGCGTACGAGGCGCTGCTGAAACGTGATATCCATCGATACGACACCAGTAATTATGTCGCGAACAACGTTTACGGTGTTCCGATCGCGAACAAGAAACAGCTAGGATTGATGAAGGATGAGAACGGTGGTAAAATTATGACAGAGTTCGTAGGGCTTCGTTCGAAAATGTATGCGATTCGCGTGCAAGATGATCAGGAAACGAAAAAAATCAAAGGCATCAGAACAAACGTTACCGCTCGGGATATAAGTTTCGAAGACTATGTCGAATGCCTTCGTAATAATACGGAAAAAAGTGTTAACAGTAATCGTATAGCGTCTGTACGTCATCAGGTGTATTCAATGTCGGAAAAAAAATTGGCATTGAGTCCGTACGACGATAAGCGGTATATTTGCAGTAATCTGATCAATACTCTTCCTTGGGGACATTACAACATCGATTGAGAAGTTTTTTATCCATAAAAGAAAAAAGGTAGGGAGATTATTGCAGGTCTTTGAAGACGAGTAGGAGAGGGGGATGCTTCCATTTTGTTGTAAAAAGGAAGTGGTGGGGGAGCGTCCTATAAAAGCATTGTATTCCGAGCGTCACGCTTCAGATTGAGACAATCTCAATCACGAAAACAGCACGATGTATTACAACCATCATTCGGTCAAACACCGAGGAGCCATACAAAAAGAGGAGACTAAATAATATGTAAGTAGAAAGATGAAAAATTGTGAAATTTAGAAAAAAACGTCTAATTTTGAAATCTGTTGCAGGGGTTTTCCCAACAACAGCCCTATTTCATCGATGGTACAGCCGTCATCGTCGTCGAGGAGTTCGCGCCGGATCTTGGGCCGAAGATATTCAATAGCCGGCAATTATTTTAAATATCTGGAAATTGGTGTGCACGTTGGCGACGATATTCGTGCGGAACTAGCTATAGGAGATAACCGCGGTAACGAGATCACGTTTTCCCTGGACGCATGGACGGAGTTGTTGCGCACGAAGGAGTGTATTTCCGATTTACTTTCATCGTCTATGCAGAAACAGTGTAGAAAATTGAGCGATGATTTAACATTGCAAATAGTTAATCTCGATGGTAGGAAGCTAGTGAAACTATCGAGTCAGTTCGTAGCTCTGTACATCACGGAAAAAACTATGCGTAACTTGTACAATCTTGAATTCTGCGTACACAATGTGCATTCATGGTTGATCGACAATGTTCCCACGGTTGTCGATAAATATATGAATTTTGTCTTTGCGGTGAAGGATGCCAACGCGAAGAATATCGTGAAAGCGATCGTCGAGAGCGAATCTTTCGATCAAAGTTCACTGATCGATTGCGAACTGGCGGCTTCGTGTGCTGATATCATCGCGACCGAGGCGCAAAGAAACAGATGGGTTTAAAAATTAATGTTGTGTGTGAAAATTGTCTTTTGTAACGATATTTTTAAAAATAAAAAATTATTTAAGACTCTTTGTATTTTTTATTGTAACATTACATACAATTCCTACAGAAATGTAATTAACGCAGAAAAGGGGAATAAAGTATAGAGAAAAAAATTAATTGTCATAAGTAAAAAACAATTAAAGTATATTCGTTTTAGATATCCACGAATTATGTGACGCGTCCATTCCCAACCATTTTACATATACTTTATTTCCTTTTCTGCGTAATATTTTTTCAACTAAGTATATGTCAGGATATTTTGCCGCGCGTATCTCGTGTTCGTAAAATCCTCCAGTGATAGGTTTGTCCTTCGAGTCAGCCAAGAGGTATGTGACAGGATTCGTTCGTTTCACCGCGGTAATCTTGAATATTTCGGTTGACCAGTTCGGCGTGTATCCTTTGTCGAATAGGGTTTTAAACTTGCTGACGCGCACGCGATCATCGATCTTGAATTTGGCAGGACCAGCAATCTTCACGTTGCTCTACACGGTCGACAGAAGGTGCCCGGCATTTTTACGGTTCACATCGACGGGTCGCATACGGATGGTACGATGTTTTCGATTATTGTAGTCCTCGGTCAACGTGGGAAGCGCATCGATCCAACGATATTTTCCGCTCAACGAGAAAAATTTCCACATGCTGTTCTTCAACGTACGATTGAAACGTTCCACGACGGACGCTTTCATAGTGCTAAACGTGGAATAATGGTGTATGTTGCGGCTCCTCAGATAGTCTTGGAACGTTGCATTGTAGAATTCTTTCCCCATGTCAGTCTGCAAGTTGTTCGGGGCTCTACCGTCCTTCTTCAACGCTGACGCGAAAGCTTTGCACACGTCGCTCGCATTTTTACTCTTCAAAGGAACCGTCCACGCGTATTTGCTAAATACATCGATTATCGTGAGAATATATCGATGCCCTCGATTGTCTCGCGCATAGTTTTGAACCTCAACGATATCGGCTTGCCAAAGATCATCGAATCCTCGCACGATCACACGTCTACGCGGGTAAAAACGTCTCGCCGGAGCATGCAGCTCTTCCACCACGTTTTCTTTACTCATCGTCGTCGTCGCTGTATCTGCGCGTATACTTTATCGAGTTTATCATATATACTCATCTGAAATTTTTCTTTCTCAGTTATATTTCCCTCCCTCATTTTTTCCAGCGCTCTCTCAAGGATGATCATTTCTTTACGATGAATGTTACTTAGTATCAATAATACATGATAGCACAGGTACAGGTGTACAGGTGTACAGGTACAGGTACCGGTGTACAGGTACCGGTGTACAGGTATCGGACGTCCTGTATCGTGGTCAGTATTTCTGACACGCAAAATATGCTCTCGCTATACCGCTCTAAGGTATGCCCTTGACCTAGAAACGATCGCGCTATTCCCCCTCCTACCCCCCCCCCCCTCGTTCACATGCAATAATTCCACGAAAACGCAGAAAAGGAAATAAAGTATATGTAAAATGGTTGGGAATGGACGCGTCACATAATTCGTGGATATCTAAAACGAATATACTTTAATTGTTTTTTACTTATGACAATTAATTTTTTTCTCTATACTTTATTCCCCTTTTCTGCGTTAATTACATTTCTGTAGGAATTGTATGTAATGTTACAATAAAAAATACAAAGAGTCTTAAATAATTTTTTATTTTTAAAAATATCGTTACAAAAGACAATTTTCACACACAACATTAATTTTTAAACCCATCTGTTTCTTTGCGCCTCGGTCGCGATGATATCAGCACACGAAGCCGCCAGTTCGCAATCGATCAGTGAACTTTGATCGAAAGATTCGCTCTCGACGATCGCTTTCACGATATTCTTCGCGTTGGCATCCTTCACCGCAAAGACAAAATTCATATATTTATCGACAACCGTGGGAACATTGTCGATCAACCATGAATGCACATTGTGTATGCAGAATTCAAGATTGTACAAGTTACGCATAGTTTTTTCCGTGATGTACAGAGCTACAAACTGACTCGATAGTTTCACTTGCTTCCTACCATCGAGATTAACTATTTGCAATGTTAAATCATCGCTCAATTTTCTACACTGTTTCTGCATAGACGATGAAAGTAAATCGGAAATACACTCCTTCGTGCGCAACAACTCCGTCCATGCGTCCAGGGAAAACGTGATCTCGTTACCGCGGTTATCTCCTATAGCTAGTTCCGCACGAATATCGTCGCCAACGTGCACACCAATTTCCAGATATTTAAAATAATTGCCGGCTATTGAATATCTTCGGCCCAAGATCCGGCGCGAACTCCTCGACGACGATGACGGCTGTACCATCGATGAAATAGGGCTGTTGTTGGGAAAACCCCTGCAACAGATTTCAAAATTAGACGTTTTTTTCTAAATTTCACAATTTTTCATCTTTCTACTTACATATTATTTAGTCTCCTCTTTTTGTATGGCTCCTCGGTGTTTGACCGAATGATGGTTGTAATACATCGTGCTGTTTTCGTGATTGAGATTGTCTCAATCTGAAGCGTGACGCTCGGAATACAATGCTTTTATAGGACGCTCCCCCACCACTTCCTTTTTACAACAAAATGGAAGCATCCCCCTCTCCTACTCGTCTTCAAAGACCTGCAATAATCTCCCTACCTTTTTTCTTTTATGGATAAAAAACTTCTCAATCGATGTTGTAATGTCCCCAAGGAAGAGTATTGATCAGATTACTGCAAATATACCGCTTATCGTCGTACGGACTCAATGCCAATTTTTTTTCCGACATTGAATACACCTGATGACGTACAGACGCTATACGATTACTGTTAACACTTTTTTCCGTATTATTACGAAGGCATTCGACATAGTCTTCGAAACTTATATCCCGAGCGGTAACGTTTGTTCTGATGCCTTTGATTTTTTTCGTTTCCTGATCATCTTGCACGCGAATCGCATACATTTTCGAACGAAGCCCTACGAACTCTGTCATAATTTTACCACCGTTCTCATCCTTCATCAATCCTAGCTGTTTCTTGTTCGCGATCGGAACACCGTAAACGTTGTTCGCGACATAATTACTGGTGTCGTATCGATGGATATCACGTTTCAGCAGCGCCTCGTACGCGTCATCGCAAGCGATCTCGTATATCAGGCTGTCCGTGTCCGTGTATAAAATCTTACAATTTTGCTGGAATTTTGGATACATGTACTCGTAATGAAAGCTGTACAAATGAAATTTCGATATATCCAATACGGACATGCCTACGTAGATTGGCTTGTAAAATTTAACGAGCAGCTTTTTCAGCTGAATCGCGACAAAGTCCTCGGAAAACACCGTATAGCTGTGAAAATTTGGTCTAGCTATCAATCGTTCGACGCCGTGCCGTCCGCTCCAACGAGAAAGTAATTTCACAGTTGCATGATTTCGAACGTTCTCCATTGTTTTTCCAAATACAGCGTTGTTCATTAATTTGAACAAATTCTTGGAAAAATCGTTGGTTGCTTTTGCGCGTAATTTTGTGTTCAAATCGATATAGCCGCGCAACCATCGCGACTGCTGAAACTCTAGAATTCGATGAATTTTCTTCAATTTCAGATTGTGTTTCAAACTTTGTTGGAGGTATCGGTAATGTACAACGTATCGCTCCTTATCGCGAAGTGTTGCCATCAACTTTTTTTACTCGAGTTGGTCATCGCCACGTCGTGACTTGGACAAAATGGAAGATCCGCATGGGCATCGTGAATTTCGCTCGAATACTCTAAATCCACCTCCAAAATGTATCCTACAGGGCTATCGATCGGAACGGATTCAACGTCAAAATCATCTACCCCGTCGTTCACCCATCGAAAGTCTCTGTACGGTAGAGGTTGTGACATAGCCCAACCATACAAATTATTCACGTCGAAATACATTAAGTAGGTGGACGGTTTACTCGAGTCATGTGTAGGTAAATATTTGTTGTTCGCATGTGCATATCTGTGAGAACACTGGCTCAATCCACCACGTATTCCTCGCTCCACGAACAAAAGCATGTCCACGTCGGTGAACAACTCCAATTCAATATTTGTCATTTTCAGCATCACGTCCCACGCGAAACCAGGAAGCGTGTAATAATGTGCCGGATCGAGCTTGTAATTCTCGAGACAGTCATCGCGAAAATTTTCGAAAACATCCGCCAACAACAGCACATCCAATTTTAAGTATAAATCGCTGTACTGTCCTAGCGTTCGTATAGCGAAACGCGACCAAACCGTATTCGCGTGATCGTAATCGACGTCGGATATCTCGCGGCCATACAGCCGATTGTAAAATTCTTCGCGCGGTGGCAAACATGTATCGCTTAATTTATCGTACGATGTCAGATAGTCGTATGGAAAAACGCCTTTTCTGGTCAAAAGGGTGAGGTCGTCGTTGGAAAGATGTGCAAATTCACCTCGTACGATGTGTAATTTACTTTTGTCCAAGTATGATGACAGCTTGTCCAGAATCGAGTTCAAGAACTTGAACGAGTCGATGAAGCGGAATTTCAACAACTTTGCATACTTTTGCTCTTCGCCCGTCTCTCTCTCTCGATGGAAACGTTTTTCGTGAACGAGATATACTTCTCTTTCGTCAATGGTAACACGTCTATCCGCCCCTCGAACGAGTATGCTAATTCTTTGATGATGAAATGTGCGTCGTAGCCAGATAAATTATGGAAAACCACCGGTATAACGTACGAAGATTGATAGCTCAAATTACATCCATTGTGAGCCGGACCACGATACGCGCCCGTGAAATGACAATGATCGCGCACCCGTATATCGTTTTCTTCAAATGGTTTCTCGCAGACGTGGCAATGCGTGGCCGTACGAAAATTTAACTTTTGCGTTTCGGTTAGCGGATTCATCGGTACCGTTTTGTCGAATATCGGCTGTAATTTGCGACTCAGCTCGTACAACCTGTTCGCGAACCACGCGGCGCATCCCTCTTTATCGCGATAAACCTGATACTCGCACAACGATATGTCGTAGCGACAACACATGTAGTATCCTATGCTAAACGCGTGGTGATGTTGATACTGTACGCGTGCCGCACGGCCTTCTCCTTCCTGCTCCTCAGACAGCAGCAGACACTCCAAGTCAGCATAGATAACGAACGGTGTCTGTTCTTTGTTCGCAAAGTTTTTAAACCGCAACCACTTATCTTCACTCGTTGGAAGCGCTAGAGCGCAATCGTTCATTCGTTCGCAGTCGATCGTATGAACGTTTAATCTGTCCTGCGTGGGAAAATATTGCAAGCACCTGAGGGAAAAAACTTTTTTCTGCTTCAAAGAATTTTTTTAAAATTCAAAAACGTGCAACTTACCGATCGCAAATATGCTTCTTATGATCCAACTTGCTAAGCTGCGATGAAACCAATCGTGACAAATTTCGTATACACGCGTAATGACCACGCGTCTTTGCAGCATTCTGTAGAAACAGCAAGTTGACATGTCTCCTCCGTTTCTTCTCGGTCAAATGAAGCGTTACACATCTCTTGCGCGTCCATTCGAACACGTTCACGGAAACGTCGTTTTCTCGTTCAAATTTACGAATGTCTTTGAACAGCATGGGCGACTGAAAACCTTCGGTTCGAAGCATCGCTTTGTAGTGTGGATACGATGACAAACGTGACGGATTTGTCTCTTCTGGATAGAGACCCGCCACGACCGCCCAAAAAAAGCATGCGTTGTCGTTGCTAATCACGTTCACGACCGCTCTTTTCCGCTGTATCGTTCGAGGCAAATAGCTTGCACCGGTGCAACCGGCTTGCAACGGCTGGTATTTGCCAAAGTTCACAATCAAATGTAGTATCTTCGACAGCGCCCACCCACTGTCTCGCTCTTGAAACTCTTCCAAAGATGTCAAAATCGTCGGCACAACGTCTTTCTGGTACCACCGTCGTAGATTGCTCGTCCGAAACAACGCGACGTTTCGCGTGCCGAAACTTTTCACGGAAACCTCGTTGGCGCGCTGCATGAATTCCGCCTCCAACGTTACGCCAGCTTTCAGCGATGAATGCACGTTTAAAAATTCCGTAACGCGTCCCGTAATTATTCGTTTCGCGTGTTGTAAAAATTGCTCAGGATCGATATGTTCGACGTTGATAACGATGCCGGTTGATATGCGATTTTCAAACGCCGACTCGACATTTTCCCAACGAAGCGTCGAGGCTCTCGCACCGCCACGGTCGTATAAACCTCTACCGACGCGCGACGACGAAATACGATGATTCAATGAAACGTTCAAAGTTTTCATACGACACATAGTTGATGTTAAACTAAATTTCTCGCCTACCGACAATTCATCCTTCGCACAGGCTAGATAATTGATGCAACACTGCAGAGACTCGGTGTATGAGCGATGCCATTCGCGATACTCGTCCATAGTTTTCACCAGCATTGACATGCGTGTCAAACACTTCATCATTTTTTTCCACGTTTCAACCATCTTGCTACCGTTAACAAAATATTCTTTTCAACTTTGAAATTTCCAAGTCTCAATTGCACTCCAACGATGCAGCGCTCGTTTTTAATTATGATGACACCGGGTGAAACGATAAAAGCACAATACTCTCACGCTTACATGTTTCAGGAGCACTATGATTGCCATGGGGAAGTGGGAGGGAGGCCAATCAAGTAACATCTCTCTCTCTCTTACATCTCTCTCTCTTACAAAGGGGGTATCGCGAAACACGTTCGAACACGTTTCTGGAGCACTATGGCCGCCACGGGGGGGAGAAGTGTCCAACCGTGGGAATGACACTGGGTGAAAAGATTATTGTAATAATTCCATGGAAAAAAATATGACGTAATAATTCCATGACGTTTATTGCAACAATTACATGGAAAAATACGGCGCAATAATTCCATGAAAAATATGCCGCAATAGTGCAAAATAATTCCATGAAACACCGCCCTTGACCTAGGAACGATCTCCCTTCGTTCCAAGAAAAATATAATTCCAAGAAAAATATAACGCAATAATTCCATGAAAAATATGTTGCAATAGTGCAAAATAATTCCACGAAACGCCGCCCTTAACCTAGAAACGATCTCCCTTCGTTCCAAGAAAAATATAATTCCAAGAAAAATATGACGCAATAATTCCATGAAAAATATGTCGCAATATTGCAATAGTGCAAAATAATTCCACGAAACGTCGCCCTTGACCTAGAAACGATCTCCCCTCGTTCCAAGAAAAATATAATTCCAAGAAAATTCCCCCCCGCTCCCCTCCCCCCTCTCTAGAATATGCTTGCGCAATATCGCTCTGCGGCGGTACCGCTCTCCCGTGAAATAAGGTATGCACTCTCGTGAATTTAACGTTGATTTAGAACCGGTGTATATACCCTACTTCGATTACGAGAAATCCGTACTTCTTTCGCCAACAATCCATGCATAACGTGCTAAACGTCTCGAACGACATATCAGTATTTACATGATCCTGATGAATGTGACGCAAGTTCATGGTATCCTGTTTGAACAGAATCAACAGATTGGCATTGTCGCGAATTAAATGTTTCGGTATCCTCGCGTACGACTGACCCAGGTAGAAGCAATCGACGTGCGAATGTCTACCCATCGCAAAATACTCTCTCATGATATCCTGCTCGTCGCATGCCACATCATCGAAGATGAATATTGAATCGGGCCGTGCTTCTGCGGGAGGAATTACGTCAGCGTTGTTCGCGAACGCGAAGTAGCCAACATCCTTCCCCACGGATGAGAACTGTTTGCTCAAGTATCGATATTTTGGCTGACTCAGCGATTTTGAGTACACGTAAACGTTTGCGAATCGTAGCCCGTTCGCGCTCTCCAGCAGGCTAATCATAACGTTCGTTTTACCGCATCCTGACGGACCGCTTATGACGCATCGTACATTGCTTGGTAACAATGATCCATGTTTTCGCATCGTCTCGTCGCAATCGTCGAACGCGCGACACGTTGGAACACGAATATCCAAAGATTGTCTTACAAAACGCATGATCTGATTGATTCGATGTGGTGGGTGGTTGGGGGGGTATTTATACGAGAGCTCGAACACCGTCGACATCAGTCACTCTTCGTGCCTCCCCGAACGTGAGAGAAAAAAGAATCCGTGTTCTTTAAACCGAGAGAGAGAGCAGAAAAATAGTTTATGCACATGAATCGTCGTTCACAACGGTGTCTCGGTCCGCATACGGGTAAGGGGTTGTTAAACAGAGCTATAAACGCGTTACCGTTCGAATTGCATATACCTGGTTATCAATTCTGCGGTCCTGGTACGAAACTGACCAAGCGATTAGATCGTGGGGATCGAGGAATCAATCCGTTGGACGCGGCCTGTCGCGAGCACGATATAGCCTATTCACGGTACAAGGATCTTGGAAATCGACACGCGGCCGATCGCGTTTTGGCGGATCGAGCGCTGCATCGAGTAACGTCCGGAGACGCGGCGTGGGGGGAGAAGGTGTCCGCGGCCGCAGTGTTGGCAGCCATGAAAGCTAAAACGAAATTGGGCATGGGTCTGATAAAGAAAAAAGGTGAAAAGAAAAAGAAAACGACAAAACGAATTCTCCCAATCGCCAAACGCGGCGGTTTTCTGCCGTTGCTGTTGCCTGCTTTGTCGGCTATAGGAGCATTGACGGGCGGTGCTGCGGGAGTAGTCAAAGCTATAAACACCGCGAAAGCTGCGAAAAAACAATTGCAAGAAGCGGAGCGACATAATCGAGCCATGGAGGGTCGTGGGATACGTCTCGCTCCGTATAAGCATGGGAAAGGCTTGAAGGAGAAAAAAAAAAACGAAGAAAGACAACACGACGACAGACGCCGAATTGATGGTCATCTGTAAAGGATTACCATATTTTCGTGGAGTTTTTATGCGTGACGATTTGCCGCGGCGCGTGTGGATAAATGAGCGGGGTATAGTCAATCTGGATAATAGTCGTGGTCCGGGAACCCACTGGGTCGCATATATAAAGCACGGCTCGCGTGTCAAATATTTTGATAGTTTTGGAAATCTTCGACCGCCAATCGAGTTGATTCGCTATTTCGGCGCGAACGCGACTATCTTATATAACCATAAACGTTATCAAAACTACGAAGAAAGCGTGTGTGGACAATTGTGCGTGAAATTTCTCCGAGAAACTACGTTATAAATTGTCTGGGAAAAAGTCTGTCTCCCCCTCTGCATGATGCATGCGAAAAAGTCATTTACGTTCACGTTGTCGGGAAGAAGCAGCGTACTGTCATCCAAGTGCTTTCCACCCATAGATCTGAGCAATGGCGAATACGAGTTGGGATTGCTCGATTTGCAAACTTATTACACAATACCAAACATCAGCGCCAACATTGGAAACAATCGATTCTACTTTGGTGAAAAAGATGATGAGATCATCATCCCCGACGGTTCGTACGAATTGGAAGCTATCAACGCATACTTGAGGCGTGAAATATGCGCGCGATATCCTAAAAAAAATGTCGATGAGTCATCTGCCGCCTCCGATATCGAATATCCGCTGGTCTTACGGGCGAACAACAACACCATGAAAAGCGAAATTATAAGCGAGTATCAAATAAACTTTGCAAAGCCTTACAACGTGGGGTCTATCCTAGGATTTTCCACGGGTCGAGTTTTACCACCGAACATGTTGCATACATCGAACGCACCTGTGAATATCATCAGCGTGAATATCGTACGAGTGGAATGCAACATAACCACCCGATCGTACGACAATGGTAAACTCGTTCACACGATACATGAGTTTGCGCCCCAGGTACCGACAGGGTATAAATTGTCGGAAACGCCCGCGCGAGTCATTTACCTTCCGATCGTTGCACGAGTCATTGACGATTTAACGATTCGCATAGTTGATCAATCCGGGCGTTTGATTGATTTTCGAGGTGAAGAAATCTCGGTGCGACTACACGCGCGACGAAGCAATGCTAATTCATAACAATACGGCATTCCATACGTTGAACAACAGCAATAAACTAACCACGGAAAAAAGGTCATCGATTCGTAAGAAATTAACCGTGGAAAACACAAAGTATCTACGATCTTTGGGATTTATTGTTAAAAAGTGAGAGGAAAAAATCATGTTTGGTGACATTTTGAACATCTCCGAAGAGCCGATCTTCGACAATCGCATAACGAAGATTGAGCTGCACACGTACAATCCGTATGCTAACACGACGTTCGAAAACAGTGATGAGATAAGGATACCCATTCAACAACAAGACCTGTACACGCTCCCGTGTAAAAGCTTCCTATACGTTGGGGGAAAACTTAGTTTATCAGGAAAACTTGAATTACCGGCTGGAGGAGAATCCCACATCGATACGGTGGCCCTCGAGAACAACGCTGTTGCGTTTATGTTTGAGGAAATACGTTATGAATTGAATGGAGTGGAAATCGATCGGTCAAGAAATCCCGGTGTGACAACAACTCTGAAGAATTATGTGAGTCTGTCCAGAACGAGAAGCGACGCGTTGTCCAACGCTGGTTGGATGTATACCGATGACAAACAGAAGCAGACTGCAACGACCACGGCTGCGATACATTTCAACTTTTGCGTTCCTATGAGCGTTTTATTAGGCTTCTGCGAAGACTACAAACGCGTTGTGATAAATGCGCGACATGAATTGATTTTGATCCGCTCGCGTACCGACGCGAACGCGTTGCACAGTCCTTCCAACAATGCGAAACCTATTCTGGATCTGTACAAAATTCAATGGCGAATGCCGCACGTCGCATTGGATGAAGTACATAAGCTGTCCATGTTACGTATTTTAGACAGCGACAGACCGATCGGAATGAGCTTTCGATCGTGGGATCTGTATGAATATCCTCTACTACAGACGACTACGAAGCATACATGGGCGATAAAAACAGCTCTGCAAATGGAAAAACCACGATATGTGATATTCGCTTTGCAAACCAATCGAAAGAATAACTTAACGAAAACGGTTACACGATTCGATCATTGTGCATTGGCAAATATTCGGCTTTACTTGAACTCGGAAACCTATCCGTACGATGATTTAAATATCGATTTTGAGAAAGGTAAATACGCGTTGCTCTACGACATGTATGCAAAATTCCAAGAATCGTACTATGGAAACGGCGAAGCGCTACTCAACGTCATGGATTTCCTGCATTATGGTCCACTCATCGTTCTCGATTGTTCCCGACAAAACGAAGCGTTAAAAAATGCTACGGTCGACGTGCGAATTGATTTCGAATGTCGAACCGACGTCCCTCCATCGACAACAGCCTACTGCTTAATGATACATGACCGCATCATGGAGTACAGTCCATTGACGAATATTGTTCGAAAAATTACTTAAACCGTTTATACAGATAAAAAATATATGTACTTTATCAAATAAAAAATTATGTGAAAGATCTTATTTTTTTATTAAAAAACAATCCTCCTCATACCCCACATTACGACAAACACTTGCAACCATCGTTTATTCCATTAGAAATATGACTTTAGATTTTGTATGATGTAATGCTGTGTGGATGAAACTGTCCATGGAAACATGACACCAGGTGAAAAGATAAAGAAATATGATACAATACCGCTCTAACATGCAAGATAAAAAATATGCTGACTTTACAGTAATAACATCCTCCTCCCCATAGATTTTTTTATATTAGTGGTGGGGGTATCCATTATAAATTGGTCGCATTATAAGTTACATCGCATAACAAACGTTGACAGTCACGGTGATCGCTATACAAAGTTACATCGCGTGTTTTTTATCATCTGACCAGCCAACTTTGGATATCATCCTTTCTTCAACGGTAAGTACATATAATACAAAATTAATAAACGATTGAAAAATCCGGTGAAAAAACTTTCTTTATTTAGATGGATCGTATCTCTCACATCATTGACATGGATGGATTTATTGTAAAAAAAAATTCATGTGCAAAGAATTAGCCATGATCAATGTTTGTTACGACGGTTCGTTCGAACTCTCTGAATTTTGCTTAGGGGAGAAATTTCATTCTTTATCTGCCGCTGACAAAAAGTCGGCATGGTATGTCAGCAATTTCATACATGGGATTCCATTCAAAGATTTCGGCTATGAAAAATATCAGCAGGACGATATATTCAAAACTATTCAAAATTTTGTGTGTGATTATGCAAATCCAGTTGTAGCATATAAAGGAGGATGTTTCGAGAGAGACATCCTTCGAAAAATGAACATAAACTCAATAAATTTAGAAGATTTCAACTGCCCAAAATATGATGTACTAGTTCACGATCCCATGTATGAAATTGCTGACAAACCGTGTCGACTTCACTGTTGGCGATCGACAAAGAACGTCACATACCATTGTAGTCTGCGCGAAGTGCAAACATTTCGGGCATGGATTAACAATTCTAAAAAAACATGTATGGTATCAATCAGTTATAACACACGTCTTTGAATTTTTCCACATCTAAAACACCTCTTTTTTTACACAGTGTCTTCATAATGATTGTGAAATCAGAGATGGATCCTGCAACCGTCGCAACAACAGATCAGGATACCCCAGCAACACCTGATTATCGTCTCGAGAGTGACAGGCTCCAAAGTTTCCAGAACTGGGGTTACTCACACATCGTTCAACCTGAAAAACTCGCCGTCGCAGGATTTTTCTATCTGGGCGATGAGGATTTTGTTGAATGTTTTGAATGTGGTATACAGTTGACTCAATGGGACGATGACGATGATCCAATGCACGAGCATCGCGCCTGGTCGAGATCCTGTGCATACGTTCGTGGGGTGAACTGTGGCAACGTGCCAATCGGAGTTGATCCTGATACAATCCAGCCAAACCCGCGCGGTATAGACGTTTGTGGATTCAATTAAAGAATCGTCGCTCGAAGGTAAAAATAAATTTTTTTACAAATACTCTAAAGTATATAACATGGTTCATATAACTGTCTGTTCGCAGGAAACGAAGAATCCCACTAATGTGTGAATATCTATGGCGAGAGGATGATAACGCGAGCCTTTGAACTGTGTCGGCGACAACTACTGTTCACGTCTCTTTCTTTCCAATACGCTCTTCTTCGTTTGCGTTTGAAAACTTTCATGGTTAATTAAACCACATATAAAATTATATTATGTTTTGGTATGATGATGAGGCGATTTTTTGAATAAATAAATGTGACATTTCAAAAATAAAAGTTTTTTATTTTGGTACAACCTTGAATAATCAATCCCAATTTTCCAAACTGAATGTAGATATGTTTGAAACTATTTTGTTTATTGAAAAAATATAAAAATATAAAATAATACCAAATATTATAGCTATTCTTCATTCTCGTTCTCGTTCTCGTTCTCGTTCTCGTTCTCGTTCTCGTTCTCGTTCTCGTTCGCATTCTCGTTCGCATTCTCGTTCGCATTCTCATTTTCATTGTTATAAGTCTGAAAGGAGAAACGATAGATTTTTTAAATTATTAATATTTTTTAATTAGTAAATATAAAATCATTAACTCACCGTCGCTGCATATGATATTTGAAATGCTGTGATAAATTCACTATCCCAATTATCAATATTTATATTATACCGTCGGGCCGCATATTGCCAACCAGCTATGAATGCATCCCTCTCTCTCTCCGAATTAAATGTCTGTTAATATAAAATAGTAATAAAAAACTGACAATAAATAAATAATATAAAAATATTTCATTTATACATACCAATAATTGCATTGTCTCGGCTAAGATGACATCATCATTCGCTAGCACGTAAGCTTCCATGTTTTCAAACTATACTTGGCGTTGACAACACCCATTCTTATATAATGAAATATTCGTTCGCTTGCAAGTTTAGAAAGATGCTCGTTGCAGTAGATAATAAAATGAAATCTGAACTCGCAAAAGTTTCAATCAGCACTAATAGAGAGAACTGACAAAAACAAATGTGTCCAGGTGCCTCAGCTTGGTAACTCTAAACCATGCGAAAGGATGCTGCTACAGATTATGGAACACGCTCCTCTTACAATGATATGAATAAGAACTGTGAAAACACGTTCCAACACACAATCCTACATGCATTGAAAATGATAAGGGAAACTTTACATCACTGTGAAGTAGAAACTCTCTCGATGTATGAGCAAAAGTTTGAAATAATGAAATATTCGCTCGCTTGCAAGTTTAGAAAGATGCTCGTTGCAGTAGATAATAAAATGAAATCTGAACTCACAAAAGTTTCAATCAGCACTAATAGAGAGAACTGACAAAAAACAAATGTGTCCAGGTGCCTCAGCTTGGTAACTCTAAACCATGCGAAAGGATGCTGCTACAGATTATGGAACACGCTCCTCTTACAATGATATGAATAAGAACCGTGAAAACACATTCCAACACACAATCCTACATGCATCGAAAATGATAAGGGAAACTTTATATCACTGTGAAGTAGAAACTCTCTCGATGTATGAGCAAAAGTTTGAATCGGTTAATTTCATATTTCCGTTTAAACGAATCTATCTTACATCTCTCTCTTACAAAGGGGGGTATCGCGAAACACGTTCGAACACGTTTCTGGAGCACTATGACCGCCACGGGGGAGAAGTGTCCAACCGTGGGAATGACACTGGGTGAAAAGATTATTGTAATAATTCCATGGAAAAAATATGACGTAATAATTCCATGACGTTTATTGTAACAATTACATGGAAAAATATGGCGCAATAATTCCATGAAAAATATGCTGCAATAGTGCAAAATAATTCCATGAAACACCGCCCTTGACCTAGAAACGATCTCCCCTTCGTTCCAAGAAAAATATAATTCCAAGAAAAATATGACGCAATAATTCCATGAAAAATATGTTGCAATAGTGCAAAATAATACCATGAAACGCCGCCCTTGACCTAGAAACGATCTCCCTTCGTTCCAAGAAAAATATAATTCCAAGAAAAATATGACGCAATAATTCCATGAAAAATATGTCGCAATATTGCAAAATAATTCCACGAAACGTCGCCCTTGACCTAGAAACGATTCCAAGAAAAATATAATTCCAAGAAAATTCCCCCCCGCTCCCCTCCCCCCTCTCTAGAATATGCTTGCGCAATATCGCTCTGCGGCGGTACCGCTCTCCCGTGAAATAAGGTATGTACTCTCGTGAATTTAACGTTGATTTAGAACCGGTGTATATACCCTACTAATTCCAATTCAATTCAATTCAAACTCTTAATTCTTATTCATTACTCCTATAACATATTACAATATCCACTTATTCATTATCCAACATTAATTCATATAATCATATTATTCCAATTACTATTCCTATTATAATATTATTCACATATTGTAATCCAGTGTATCTACTATATCTTATACAATATATTATCATTTTACCAGTGCTTCAATTGTGTTATTCTCGTGCCAGTTCTATATCATCCTCCAGTGTAGTTCTTTCGTTCGAATATTCACCTCGTGCCACATCTAGACTTGGTATCAAGAGCGCAGTGGGAACGCTGAGCCGCCAACCTAGAAAGTGAAGCGAGTCACTACGAGCTCTCGTGCTACGTCTATACTTGGTATCAAGAGCGCAGTGGAAACGCTGAGCCGCCATTGTAGACGTGAAGCGAGTTGACAGTTAAAGTTAATAGACTAGAACTAAATAACAAATTGAAGTTCGTTTTCATTATCTTACTAATATCTTGCAATTACTATTCCTTACCTATGCGACGTACACGTCGAGCGGGACGCAAGTACCAGCTTGCTAAATCCTGACGTGCCTTGAGAAACAAATCGGTTCTTGATAATGTCACGAGCCGTTCACTCTGGCTGCGAGCAATAATAAAATTTAAAACGGGGACGACCTGTGATCCACGCGGCCCGTACGTCCGCGTCTAATCCTGGCCCGAAACCGGTACGAGGGAGAAAAGGGGTAATCAACACCGCGACGAAAAGGGGGAGGAAACGAAACTTACCTAGATCTTCTCAATAATATTTCAGGAGCATTCTCCTCCGGATGCGTACGTAGCGGTTGTACAGGGGGGTCTTCGATGCAGATGTCGTCTGGCACCGGCAGCGGAGGAAGGACCACCTTGACCTTGAAGAGGCCGCGGAGGAGGAACCGCCTGTTCTCGTAGAAAACCACGTGGTTCGACGTGGGGGAAAGTAGCCTGTCCGTGACGATCCTTGGAGGCCTCGTTGGAGGATCTGGGCCAGTGAGATCGATCACCAGACCTTCTGTGGAGGCGCAGGTGTCGTCCTTGGATGCGTCGATAATTTCCGGTTCCTGGACGGCAGGTTCCGGTGGAGGCGCGGCGTGAGTATGCGCGAGGCGTGCTCGTTTCGCGCGCTGATATTTCCTTCCGGCACGTCTGGTACGACGCATGGAACGCGGTGGAAGGAAATGGAGGGGGGAAGATGAATTCGATATGCGCGACACGCGGAAAAATAATTAAGAACACTAATTAATTGTCTTCTTGTTTCTAGGTTCCTTCATTCGTTGGCGCGGGTCAGCATTCGAGAATACCGTCCTCGCCCTGAGAACGACCGTCTGGAACGTTGCAACAATAGCACAAACAAAAATGATTTTTGAGACACAATTCTTTCGTTCACTGGAGCAGATCAGCATTCGAAAATACCGTCCTCTCCCGGAGTGAGAGAATGTGAGACCGAGAGCACTGTCACTAAATAATGTTAACGGCTGAGGAATCGAGTGAATAAAAAGGAAAGAGATCGACGAATTAGAAGAGGAAAAGAATAATCAATTAAAGAAAACAAAACGAAAACGACTTTGTAATATAATAACAAATAAAGAAATAATACAGTATTATGTGAAATAATAATAATAATAATAATGTATTGACGAATAATTATACGCTAACTATGAACTAAAATAATAATAATATTGTACAAAAAGGAAAATGTAATTATTGCACGTGGCGAAATGAAATAAAGAATGTATGAACAATGTGAGCGTGTAATTATTTAACAGATGATTTAGAGAATGAATTATATTTAGAATAGAATAGAATTTAGGAAGAATCGAAATTGTAGAATATTGAATTAATATAGGAATTCAGGATCTGGAATTAGAGGGAAATTGTGGGGAACGAAACTAGCACTTTCACGGAGATTTAGAATAATTTTCACTGAATAACTAACGATGTTAACTAAACGCTAGGCGAACCCGAACTGAGCGTAATTATTAACGAACTGTGTTAACTAAACGCTAGGCGAACCCGAACTGAGAGTAATTATTAACGAACTGTGTTAACTAAACGCTAGGCGAACCCGAACTGAGAGTAATTAATAACTAACGATGTTAACTAAACGCTAGGCGAACCCGAACTGAGAGTAATTATTAACGAACTGTGTTATCTAAACGCTAGGCGAACCCGAACTGAGAGAGCGAAGCATCGCGCGGCTGTTATTTATAGCCAGAGCGCGGACCTCTGAAATTTACTTGTTGCTAGGCGAAAACACGTGGTCGTTATATAACATAGGTCGGTTATAGGATTCGCAATGCCTGTTGCTAGGCGAAAACACGTGGCCGTTACGTAACGTGGTTACATAATCGCTCGCGGAACGATTACGTAAGAGGCACGTGCTTTTCGTATTCGAATGTATAATTATCAATTATCTATCTTAGAATTATATAATATATCAATGAATATCAGAAATGATTATGGTTAACGATTTTGATATTAATTGATACGAATTTTGTACCTTTAACTTTATTATAAGATATTATGAAATTTCAGTTATTATTGATTAAGTATTCCTTATGTGTAGGTATCTCACTATTGCATATATATGTATTTATGTAATTATTCTTTGTTATAAGTTGAATTAATATATATATAATTGATAATTATTTACAGATGCGGTGGCTTTTGACTAGAGTTGAAAAATACGAAGGTACGGTGTGTACGTAGCTTTACCTTTTCCTTCGTTCAGTGGAGAATGCATAGGCGTAACTATTAATTATTCGTAATTAATAGTTATTCGAAATTAGTTTGAATTCCAGAAGGTAAATTAGTTATAGTTAAGCGACTATAATTAATTTAACGGTTTTTCGTTATTTAAATGAATGCGTTTAGTGATAGTTTCGTTGGATTGGGTTTTGCTTATGATAAACGTGTTTGTGTTACAGAGTCTGTGTGCTTATAATTATTTTATCTGAAATTATTTTGTTCGGCGACTATTTTTTGTAATGAGCTATAAATAATTTCAGATGGCAAGAGCGAGAAAGAAGTAACAAGAATTAATCATTTCGAAGAAATTGGAGAGGCAAAACCATTGGCGTAGATAACAGGTAAGTGAATTTTAAGTAATTGTTGTTGATTTGCATAGTGTAATTAATAATAAATATTCTTTCAGGTTTCAACGGTTATACTGAGTGACTCAAAGGTAATGTATGAATTGTACAGGTAGTTCCAAGGGTTATTGCCATGTATACAGGTTGTTTCAAAGGTGACTTATTGCGGTCGCTCGTGCATTACGAAGATCTTGGTAAGTATTATCGTTAGATGTGTAATCGTTAATAATTGTAAGTACATTGTTATTTTTAGGGGGCGGGCTAAGAGAGCGGTTAAAGTGCAGAATTGTCCAGAGACTTTTCGTGCGGGTTTCGCATTATAAGTTTGTGGACTCTCGAGTAGGCGGCTGCGTGCAAGTTGTCCAGAGACTTTTCGTGCGGGTTTCGCATTATAAGTTTGTGGACTCTCGAGTAGGCGGCTGTTGTACGAGCTGGCTCACGCGAGCCGACGTCACACTATAGCGCGTTTCAAAAGTAATGATTGATTATTCTATTTTCAGGTGAGGTGCGACGCGGGCAGAACTCTACAGGATGAAACAAAGGTAATACATAAACTTATTTTCATATCTATATTGAGTGTTTCGAGAATTAATATTAATTTTAACCTTTCAGGTTAAATCAAACGTTGGTGAATTTGAGCCAACGTCACAATAACATTATTGCCACTGCCGAGTGGACAGAACTTCTCGGTACTACAGAATACCTACCGTGTGACGCGTCCGACTACGTATCGGTATACGGTTGCCCTTGCAGCCAACCCAAAGAGATCAACCACGCGGATCTCTCGCGAGCGTCAACGCCTATTCTGCACCCTGTGCTTCATCCAGAAGTAATCAACATCTCCGACGACGACAGCCGGGACACAGTAATCATCCCCAGGTCCCGTTGCCGTATCATCAGTGACGCCATCCTGCCGACACATCGTCGTGTCATTCTACGCTCTGCACCAAGGACCACCAGCGTCAAACAGCACCAGCCTGTGGATCCACTGCCGAGCCTCCCTCACCTCGAGGACATCTGCATAGAAGATCCTATGTACGAGGCCTACGCCAACTATCGTCAGTTCCTGCTGCAACATTATTATTAGGCGATAATACAACGTTGCGGTGAGTCATATAATGTCTTGTATACTTGCTGAATCCTGTAAACTCACCGTTTTCGTTGCATCCTCTCGCGCGTGATCCTTGTCGGGACACTTCTTGTAACCGCGTCGGACGTTCTCTTCTCGACTGCATTCCAAGCGATATCGGTTGTCCTAGTGCATATGACTGCCCGCGGCTGTCTCGGCACGAAAGACCGTTCACTATCTCTCTTCAAATCTCCTCCGTCCGTCTGTCACTGTTCTCTCGTACCATCATCTCGTTCCTCTCGCTACCTGTAACAAAAACACAGTGACGGACGTGACACAGTTGATTTCTTTTTACTTACGGGTACTTTTGGTATTGGCTTGGGTATTGTGTTAATATGGGTCTGAGTTTCGGGTATAAGTGAAGTCATACTTGTCTTATTTTGATTTTCAAATGTTGTTTGTATGCTTTTCATAACTTGATCCACGTGTGCATCAAAGGCTTTTATTAATTTTGGTATAAGACAAGCAGCTAGTGAGTCTATATTGCTGAATGATTCCTGTGTTTTAGTTACATCTGCAAAACTTTCTTGTGGGAATATGAACCTTGGGTGGAGACTGCGTCTCGCCTCAGCATAAGAAACATTATTCTCAAGTCTAAACTTTTGTATTTCAAATTCTTTCTGATAAATAGGACAGCTTCTAGATGATGATATGTGATTACCGAAGCAGTTTGTGCAGGCAAAAGGAGAAGTACACGGTTGGCCCTTATGAGGGGGCCTGCCACATACACAGATTTGCTCTTCCTTGCAGAAGGAGGCAAAATGGCCAAATTTCTGACATCGGAAGCATCTATTTGGGGCGGGAACATAGCGCCGAACAGGTAATTTATACATCGCAGCCCTAATAGAATCAGGCAGCGAGGGACAGTCGAAAGTAAGTATCAGAGAAGCTGTATTCACCATTTCTCCATTTCGTTTTACTGTTATG
Source organism: Lasioglossum calceatum (assembly GCA_963966675.1). Classification (NCBI taxonomy): domain Eukaryota; kingdom Metazoa; phylum Arthropoda; class Insecta; order Hymenoptera; family Halictidae; genus Lasioglossum; species Lasioglossum calceatum. Next base: position 1,326,435 of record CAXAAD010000188.1, on the reverse strand, counting down.
CGTTTTACGTCAGTGACACCTTCCTCTTTAAGATTTTCTAGTATTTCATCAGTTGTATAATTTATCAAGTCTCTACAAGTAATTACTCCTTTACAATAATTCAGGGTCCGATGTGGGCCGACTTTCACGTCCCAATCACCAAAATTACTAATACTTAGAAGTTTACGAGACTGCTTCTCCTCTTCAACTTCAATGAGCAAACCATCTTTTATTTTTCTTACATTTTTCACACATCCGACCAATTTTTGGATTTCCTTCATAATTACAAAAGGGCTCATCTTACTGAAATCACCACACTCCGAGCTAATAACCAAGAAACGTACGAAGGTATTTCTATTTGCAAATCTCGGAAGGTCTACTCTTTCAAAATCTATCTTCTTTCTTTTTGACGATATATCTAAATTGTCAATTATTCTAGGTCGAAACTTAGAATTAGCTTTTCGGTTTGTTTGTTTTATGTTGTTTGAGTCCATTTGTTCCCACGAGAATGCTCGGAAAGTGTGTATCGATCGCTGTAGAGCCGGCTTACAACGACAAGGCTAGTTACAACCAGAGTTCGCCCGGTTTCTGGAGGTCACCGTTCGCAACCCACTACGTAGGGCCATTCATCCTCTGAGCACGGTTCTTCACACTACAGGATTACGGACTCGGGGCCCCGGGATCGTCAAACCCGTACTTACCCGAAGGTAAGCCCCCTGGGGGTTATTATTCAAGAATATATTAATCATTTTTATTCTTACATCGAATACAGATTAATGATTCCTTTCACGAATCCTTAGTCCAGAAGTGACTTGTTCAAGAATTAGAAACAGAATTCTCGCCAGATGGTACATGAAGTTGTCTTAAGTGAGGACAGCCGCACTGACAGGTCTAATAACCATTGCCAGAGAAGCAATCAGTGGAAAACCACTACAATTTCAAAATCTTTTGGATAGAGAAAAGTAATAATTTCTATTTAACGATATTTAAATTGTTCGGATAGGTTTTGTCGTGTTCCTAGGGAAATAAAATCCTAATAAACCTAATCCAAATTTGACAAAAATTTCGAGGGATAAATGATAAATTTTCTCAGATTTTATTAAGATTCTACGAATAAGTTTTGCTACCTTCGAGGAGAAATAAATCCTAATAAAGTTATCTCGAAAAGTAAAAATCAGTCGGAGGGATAAATAGGGATAAACTCACAGTTTTTATTAATTTTGATTAAAATCATGCCTATCGGTTTAGTGACCATCTAAGGTAAAACAAATCCCTTTGAGAGAATTACGAATTCCAAAATTATTTTTATTGATGAAAATACAATTCTCGTTCACATAATCTCATTCCAATCCTCCTATGCCTCGAGTACGTCGCGCCGGTAGAAAAAATCAACTACGTCGTTTAGCCCGCGAATACCGTACAACAATTTCGGATAGTTCAGTGCTAGGAACAATCGAAAGGATTACGTGCATCGATCGTGATCTCGTTACCGTGAACGCGTGTAATTGTTCTTGCTCGAAAAGTGATCGTGATTGCAATTCCCGGATTCTTTCAATTCCGCAGAGCCGTGCGTTCCAAAATCCGCAGCGGTCTCCTGCCACAGCTATCATCCCTTGGAAGCTGTCACCGATCACAGGCGTCTCTCCCTGTTCGAATCAAGCTGCTCCAGTTCCAACGGCCTTCGGATCAGCTGTCATCGTCTCGTTCCACACGTTCTCCTCCGTCGACTCTGTAACAGAAAATAGCGAGCGTTAAAAGTAAGTTTAATTTTAATTGCTGTGTGCTTTTCCGCCTTTCTCTCTCTCGCGTGTTGACCTCCTCCTGTAAACTGCATGCAGGAGTCGGCATCGGCCTTGTCATTAGCAGCCGCGCTGTTTAGACTAAAAACCATCGCATTCAAATTTTTCAAAAATTTTTGCCGGTTCTGGTAGAATCGGATAGCCGTCCTTCGCTCCGTTGATGAGCCTGTCGGGACGTGACATCGGCATTTCTGCGTCTATTTCGTGTATTTGCATTCAAATGCTCCGATCTCGCACAAGAAACAACGATTCGGCTCAGAGAAAGGCTCGAGAAACGAGGAATCATCGAATCTGAAATACGTTCGATTGCATCGCGCTTCGACTTCAAATGCACCGATCTCGCACAAGAAACAACGATTCGGCACAGAAAAATGCTCGTGAAATGAGGAATCATCGAATCTGAAATAAACTCGATTGCATCGCGTTTCTGCTTTCAGATTGAGTGTTTCTGCGTCTATTTCGTGTATTTGCATTCAAATGCACCGATCTCGCACAAGAGACAACGATTCGGCACAGAAAAAGGCTCGTGAAACGAGGAATCATCGAATCTGAAATAAGCCCGATTGCATCGCGCTTCGGCTTGCCGATTCGGTGTTTCTGCGTCTATTTCTTGTACTTGCATTCAAATGCACCGATGTCGCACAAGAAACAACGGTTCGGCACAGAAATAGACTCGTGAAATGAGGAATCAGCGAATCTGAAATAAACTCGATTGCATCGCGCTTCGGCTTGCCGAGTCGGTGTTTCTGCGTCTATTTCGTGTATTTGCATTCAAATGCTCCGATCTCGCACTAGAAACAACGATTCGGCACAGAGAAAGGCTCGAGAAACGAGGAATCATCGAATCTGAAATAAGCTCGATTGCATCGCGCTTCGACTTCAAATGCACCGATCTCGCACAAGAAACAACGATTCGGCACAGAAATAGACTCGTGAAGAGAGGAATCATAGAATCTGAAATAAACTGGATTGCATCGAGCTTCGGCTTGCGATTCGATTTTTCTTCGTCTATTTCGTATATTTGCATTCAAATGCACCGATGTCGCACAAGAAACAACGGTTCGGCACAGAAATAGACTCGTGAAATGAGGAATCAGCGAATCTGAAATAAACTCGATTGCATCGCGCTTCGGCTTGCCGATTCGGCATGTCTGCGTCTATTTCGTGTATTTGCATTCAAATGCACCGATCTCGCACAAGAAATAACGATTCGGCACAGAAACAGACTCGTGAAACGAGGAATCATCGAATCTGAAATAAACTCGATTGCATCGCGTTTCGGCTTGCCGATTCGGTGTTTCTGCGTCTATTTCGTGTATTTGCATTCAAATGCACCGATCTCGCACAAGAAACAACGATTCGGCACATAACAAGACTCGTGAAACGAGGAATCATCGAATCTGAAATAATCTCGATTGCATCGCGCTTCGGCTTGCGATTCGATTTTTCTGCGTCTATTTCGTGTATTTGCATTCAAATGCACCGATCTCGCACAAGAAACAACGATACGGCACAGAAATTGACTCGTGAAACGAGTAATAATCGAATCTGAAATAAACTCGCTTGCATCGTGTTTCGGCTCGCTGATTCGGTGTTTCTGCGACTATTTCGTTTATTTGCATTCTAATGGACCGATCTCGCACAAGAAACAACGATTCGGCACAGAAATAGACTCGCGAAGCGAGGAATCATCGAATCTGAAATAAACTCGATTGCATCGCGCTTCGGGTTGCCGATTTGGCATTTCTGCGTCTATTTCGTGTATTTGCATTCAAATGCACCGATCTCGCACAAGAAACTACGATTCGGCACAGAAATACATTGGTGAAACGAGGAATCATCGAATCTGAACTAAACTCGATAGCATCGCGTTTCGGCATTCAGATTCGGTGTTTCTGCGTCTATTTCGTGTATTTGCAATCAAATGCACCGATCTCGCACAAGAAACGACGATTCGGCACAGAACAAGATTCGTGAAATGAGGAATCAGCGAATCTGAAATAAACTCGATTGCATCGCGCTTCGGCTTGGCGATTCGGCATGTCTGCGTCTATTTCGTGTATTTGCATTCAAATGCACCGATGTCGCACAAGAAACAACGGTTCGGCACAGAAATAGACTCGTGAAATGAGGAATCAGCGAATCTGAAATAAACTCGATTGCATCGCGCTTCGGGTTGCCGATTCGGCATTTCTGCGTCTATTTCGTGTATATGCATTCAAATGCACCGATCACGCACAAGAAACAACGATTCGGCATAGAAATACATTGGTGAAACGAGTAATAATCGAATCTGAAATAAACTCGCTTGCATCGTGTTTCTGCTCGCTGATTCGGTGTTTCTGCGTCTATTTCGTGTATTTGCATTCTAATGGACCGATCTCGCCCATGAAGCAACAATTCGGCAAAGAAATAGACTCGTGAAACGAGGAATCATCGAATCAGAAATAAACTCGATTGCATCGCGCTTCGGCTTGCCGATTCGGTGTTTCTGCGTCTATTTCGTGCATTTGCATTCAAATGCACCGATCTCGCACAAGAAACAACGATTCGGCACATAACAAGACTCGTGAAACGAGGAATCATCGAATCTGAAATAATCTCGATTGCATCGCGCTTCTGCTTGCGATTCGATTTTTCTGCGTCTATTTCGTGTATTTGCATTCAAATGCACTGATCTCTCACAAGAAACAACGTGTCACGTCCGTCACTGTGTTTTTGTTACAGGTAGCGAGAGGAACGAGATGATGGCTCCCGAGAACAGTGACAGACCGACGGAGGAGATTAGAAGAGAGATAGTGAACGGTCTTTCGTGCCGAGACAGCCGCGGGCAGTCATATGCACTAGGACAACCGATATCGCTTGGAATGCAGTCGAGAATAGAGTGTCCGACGCGGATACAAGATATGGCCCGACAAGGATCGCGCATGAAAGGTACAACGGAGGCGGTGAGTTTACAGGATTCGGCAATTATACAAGACATTATATGACTCACCGCAACGTTGTATTATCGCCTAATAATAATGTTGCAGCAGGAACTGACGATAGTTGGCGTAGGCCTCGTACATAGGATCTTCTATGCAGATGTCCTCGAGGTGAGGGAGGCTCGGCAGTGGATCCACAGGCTGGTGCTGTTTGACGCTGGTGGTCCTTGGTGCAGAGCGTAGAATGACACGACGATGTGTCGGCAGGATGGCGTCACTGATGATACGGCAACGGGGCCTGGGGATGATTACTGTGTCCCGGCTGTCGTCGTCGGAGATTTTGATTACTTCTGGATGAAGCACAGGGTGCAGAATAGGCGTTGACGCACGCGAGAGATCCGCGTGGTTGATCTCTTTGGGTTGGCTGCAAGGGCAACCGTATACCGATACGTAGTCGGACGCGTCACACGGTATGTATTCTGTAGTACCGAGAAGTTCTGTCCACTCGGCAGTGGCAATAATGTTATCAAGAACCGATTTGTTTCTCAAGGCACGTCGGGATTTAGCAAGCTGGTACTTGCGTCCCGCTCAACGTGTACGTCGCATAGGTAAGGAATAGTAATTGCAAGATATTAGTAAGATAATGAAAACGAACTTCAATTTGTTATTTAGTTCTAGTCTATTAACTTTAACTGTCAACTCGCTTCACGTCTACAATGGCGGCTCAGCGTTTCCACTGCGCTCTTGATACCAAGTATATACGTAGCACGAGAGCTCGTAGTGACTCACTTCACTTTCTAGGTTGGCGGCTCAGCGTTCCCACTGCGCTCTTGATACCAAGTCTAGATGTGGCACGAGGTGAATATTCGAACGAAAGAACTACACTGGAGGATGATATAGAACTGGCACGAGAATAACACAATTGAAGCACTGGTAAAATGATAATATATTGTATAAGATATAGTAGATACACTGGATTACAATATGTGAATAATATTATAATAGGAATAGTAATTGGAATAATATGATTATATGAATTAATGTTGGATAATGAATAAGTGGATATTGTAATATGTTATAGGAATAATGAATAAGAATTAAGAGTTTGAATTGAATTGAATTGGAATTGGAATTGGAATTGGAATGGATCGACACACGTCACTACGCGGAGGCAAGACAAGACATGTCTGCCTTGGTCGCTGGTCGGAGCCAGACTGGCACGTCTGTGCGAGTCGCTCGCTTGGAACGAACTGAACTGGAACGCCGTTGAGATCATCCTCCTTGGCTCGAGAGTGGGAATGTCCGTGGAGTGGGGGAACTGCTGCACGTGCATTTCTGCTGACGCTGCAGTCCTCGTGTCTCCGCTTATCGTCGTTGCTCCCACGGACTGCTGCACGTGCATTTCTGCTGACGCTGCAGTCTCGTGGCTGTCCTTTTGCCCTCTACGAGCGTGGGACTGCTGATGTAGCAGTCCTTGGACTTCTCGACGTTTCTAGAAGCTTCTAGAGGCTTCTTAAGTGATGCAATACTTTATTGCATTATGTGTCGTGGTGATGGGTTGGAGCTGGGGTGAGGTGTTGGATTGAAGCAGAGGTAAGGACTTGAACGATAGAATATATGAGATCTTAATATTACGCTTATTTCTAGGGGATGGTGTATGGATCGCGCGGATCAGACCTTGCATACATGAAATGTGTGCAAGGCCAACGTCGTACGTCGGACGACGTAACACCTCCCTTCGCGGAAAAGAAATTTCTTGTAAGGAAGAAATTTCTCGCTCAACACTCGATCTCACACTCATTCTTGCGACGCATCGTCCGGTGGTACTCCACGCAGGGAGTATAGTTCTCGGCGAGTATTACTTATGTTCGTACGAAATACTGGTCGCACTGAGATGTTGTCGGTGTCGGCACGTGGGGTTGGGATCGGATCTATGCAATTTGTTTCGCATTGTTTATTTTGCATAATCGGTTTTTAGGTGGGTGGGGAATCACTTGTGTCACTGGCACTGTTCGAGATTCAAAGTAAGAAGTTTACCGGTCGACGCGAGACACGGATAAACACCGCGCGACACTTGGTTTTTACGTCAAGTCAGCGGCGCGTAGAGCCCGCTGTTATTGTTTCAACGTTCGTAACGTCTCGCATCGACCGTAAATCACCTTACTTTGAATCTCAAAACAATCGATTCGATGAGCGATCCACGCCAATCGCGTGACACCACCTCGGCCGACGCGACGGCTATTTAGGGACCCTCCTGCGTCGGAGGAGCCCATTCCTTGCGATACCTCACACGGCCACCAGCATCCAAGTTTCATTGTACTATCGCGCCTTGCTCTAACGATAAATAAAGTGAGTTGTCACCTGTCAGACATTCAATCAACCCGTCTGTTCTCGCGAGTCTCCTCGTTATATCATTTTCCCGTTCTCTTGTCTCCGCGCTCTCAAATCTGGGCGATCCCGGCGCCCCGGCATCTCCATTCAAAGTCGAAGCCGAAACATTGGTCCTTCGAGCCGGATCGCGGAAAAGAGAACTGGGAGTACCTCGTGACCCGCAAGATTCTCTACCATGGCGGACGCACTCGCGGGTCAACTCCAAACGAAACGAGGCATCGACAACGCTCTGGCCAACCTCAAGAAGCTGGGGAAGGAAAAGTGGACCAAAACGACGCTGAGAACGAGAATCGTCCATCTCCAGGAGCAGTGGCGGAAGTTCGATGCAGTCAACGCGCGCCTTCGCGCTGCCACGTCGTCAGCGGACCAGGCCCAGATCCCATACTTTTCTGAGGACCAGTTCGAGCAAACGGAGGAAACCTATTTGGAGACCGTGTCCTTCATGACGACCCTGCTCGACAACTTGACCAGCGCCACAGTAAGTCCCACCTCAAAACCCAGCGCCGAAGTTTCAATGGCGGTACCGGCCGATCAACTTCCCCGTCTCGACTTGCCCGAATTCAATGGCCAGTACGCGGAATGGGAATCGTTTCGCGACCGTTTCATATCTCTCATCATTAAGAACGACACGCTCCACGATGTATCGCGCCTCCACTACCTTCTCTCTTCTCTCACGGGTCAAGCGCTCGCCTATATCAAACAGATTCCCGTGACCGAAAATAACTTTCAAATTGCTTGGGCGACCTTGACCACGCGCTACCAAAATCCGCGACGTCTTGTAACCGCCCACCTTCAAAAATTGTACGATATTCCCGCGCTTTCTCGCGAATCAGCAGACGACCTCCTCACACTTCGCGACAGCGTCTGCCTCATCCGCGCGTCGCTCCAGAATCTCAACCGGAAGCCGGAAGATCTTTGGAACGATATTCTTGTCCATCTAGTATCCCAGAAGTTAGACGACACAACGCGACGGGCGTGGAAATTAAAAATCAGCGACGATGTCACGCCTCCGTCCTTCGACACGTTGTCCAAGTTCATCGACTCCCGCGTGCGTGGACTTGAAGAATTCGCGGAAAGTGTGTCCTCTAACTCCTCGATGCACCCGGTCGCTACCACCGAATCGATCGACGATACGTCGCACGTGCATGCCGTCACCGCGGTCAAGCGACCATCTCCACCGTGTCCGGTGTGTCAAGCTCCTCATTTCTTTAGTGCATGCCCGAAATTCACTGCGAAAAACCCTCGCGACCGTCGCGAGCTCGTACATACATTCAAGCGCTGTTTCAACTGTCTAAGCCATGCGCATCTCAGTCGGGATTGTACCAGCAAGTTTTCGTGTCGCCTGTGTCGCCGACGACATCATTCGCTCCTACACGATGACGAGATACAGGTGGAAAGCTCTACTCCCCCGTCGGCCGGGAATTCTGAGGTGAACGCTCACCTCGTGTCCACCATCGCGGAACCAAGCACCACGGTATTGTTAGCCACCGCCCTCGTCAAGATAAGCGTTCCGTCCGGTCGTTGCGTGACCATCCGAGCCCTGATTGACCAAGGCTCCGAAACCAGCTTTATCACGGAAGCGATGGCGTATCTTCTGCGGGCGAAACGCACCCGCGTCACCACCTCGATCTCGGCTGTCGGCGGCATCCACGCCGGCACCGTGCGTCACGCTGTGCAGCTCCAAGTTGCTCACCGATCGTCCGCGACTCCCGCAATATCAACCATCGCGCTCGTGCTCCCTGCGCTTTCAACATACGCGCCGAGACGTATCCGAGATTCCCGAGCCCTAGCGCACCTCGCAAACTTAGAATGGGCCGACCCCGATCCGTCAAGCCGGGCCGAAATTCACCTCCTTCTGGGCGCGGACGTCTACCACAGCCTAATCCGTCACGGCGTGCGTAAAGGTCCCCACGGACTACCAGTAGCGCAAGAAACGGTATTTGGGTGGGTCATTTCCGGACCCATCGCGTGTCAGGCACCAGAGGCAGCTACCTCCAGCGCGGCCCGTAGTCAACCTCTCGAATGCTCCACCATCACAATGCACCATTGCATTCACGACGACACTCTCTCCCACGAACTCAAACGATTTTGGGAACTTGAAGAGGTTCCCCGTCGCGCTCTCCTTACCCCGGACGAAGAACAGTGCGAGTCACACTTCCGCGCGCACACCACCCGCACGGCCGACGGTCGGTACGTGGTTCGTCTTCCGTTCCGAACTGGACCTCCCATAAATATCGGGAAATCACGCCCTTTAGCGGAACAAATCCACCGCTCGCTGCAGAGAAAATTCCACCGGCAGCCCACCCTCGCCTCGGAATATCAAGCGTTTCTTCACGAGTACGAGAAGCTCGGCCATATGCGTCGCGCACCCCCTTCCTCCCCGTCGTCGACGCAATCTGTTTACTTACCCCATCACCCTGTGTTTCGCGAAGGCAGCGCGACGACGCACCTCCGCGTTGTGTTCAACGCGTCTAGCATTAGCTCGAACGGAACCTCCCTCAACGACCATCTGTTACCCGGCCCCAAGTTACAAGCTGATCTGTCCTCCGTTCTACTTCGGTGGCGTAACTTTCGGTACGTCTACACCGCCGATATCGCGAAGATGTATCGCCAAATCCTCGTCGATGCCCGCGACCTCGACTATCAGAGGATTCTTTGGAAAGAATTCCCCAGCGACGAGCCCAACTCCTACCAGCTGCTAACCGTCACTTACGGAATGACCTGCGCTCCGTTCCTCGCCCTTCGAGTATTACAGCAACTCAGCGAGGACGAAGGCTCTCAATTTCCCCTCGCTCGTCCCATCCTACAATCTAACATTTACGTCGACGACGTATTATTCGGCGGCGACGATATCCCTTCTCTACGCCGATCTCGCGATCAGCTAAATGGTTTATTGCAACGCGGTCGTTTAAGACTCCGGAAATGGGCAAGGAACCATTCCCACCTCCTCACCGATATGGATCCGGCGGATAACGGCCTCGCGTGTTCGAAATTCCTCGCACCCGACGATGAGGTCAAAATTCTAGGAGTAAGTTGGAATCCGTCTCGCGACGCTTTCCAATTCCAAGTCTCGATCCCCGATACAACCCCCTCCACGAAACGGACGATTCTATCTACGATCGCGAAATTCTATGATCCGTTGGGCTGGGTCACTCCTGCCATCATTTCCGCCAAAATCCTAATTCAGGACCTATGGCGCCTTCGAATCGAGTGGGACGCTCCGATAGCCGGCCCCGCACTCGATCGCTGGACCGCGATCTATACTCGCCTACCGTCCCTCACTCAAGTGCAAATTCCTCGATGGACCGGCTACTCTCCGTCCAACTCTCACATCGAGTTTCATGGATTCGCGGACGCATCCAACATAGCATACGCCGCCGTCACCTATGCGCGGTGCATCTCCACGACAGGCCAAATCACCCTATCACTACTCGCAGGCAAGTCCAAAGTCGCGCCCCTCACCCCTGTGACAGTTCCGCGTCTCGAGCTGCAAGCAGCCGCGCTCTTGGCGCGTCTCATGACATTCGTCCTTTCGTCGCTTCCGAACACCAGCGCCTCGTGTTTCTGTTGGACGGATTCAACCGTCGTGCTAGCCTGGCTACATTCGCACCCGTCCAAATGGAAAACTTATGTGGCCAATCGCGTCGCGGATATCCAGACTCGACTTCCAAAAGCAGAGTGGCGGCATGTGCCGACCTCCGACAATCCAGCCGACTGCAGTTCCCGCGGTCTCCTGAGCGACGATCTCCTCAAACATCAGCTGTGGTGGCACGGACCAAAATGGCTCGAACTCGACGCCTCCGCATGGCCATCTCAGGCACCCATCCCGGAAAGTAACGATCTGACGGAGGTCAAAGCAGTGCACCACAACACGGTCCCCTCCTCAATCGAGTGGGAGTTGGCCTCTCGATTCTCTAAATGGCCTAAACTCCTACGAGTTACGGCCTATGTAATCAAGTTCGTCCGTCTCTGCCGTCGGGATTGCTCCGAGACCACTAATCAGCCGCCCGGTCAGGCGCTCGCGACCTCGGACGTCTCCCAAGCTAGGCTCTTTTGGATTAAGCGCCTCCAATTCGAGGCATTCCCCGAAGAAATTCGCGCGCTCCAACAAGCCCATGCGCCGTCGCCAAAGAGCCCTCTATTATCGCTCAGCCCATTCCTCGACGAGGATGGCATTATTCGTGTCGGAGGCCGATTGCAGCACACCTCCCTCGCCCACAGGGTAAAGCATCCGATTCTGCTTGCGCCGCATCCCCTCGTGCGCCTCCTCGTTGAGCAGATCCATGTCAACACGCTGCACGGCGGCGTGCAACTCACGCTACACACACTTTGCCAAAACTATTGGCTCCTCCGCGCCCGAAACACTGTGAAATCCGTCATCCATTCGTGCATCACATGCGTTCGGGAAAGAGCTGCCGTTCCCGAGCAAATCATGGGAAATTTACCTAAAGCCCGCGTATCCCCGCCAGCTCGAAGTTTCGCACACTGTGGTGTAGATTACGCCGGACCCTTCCAAGTCCGCGCCTCGGCCGGTCGCGGTATCACCTCGCGAAAAGCCTACATCGCATTGTTCATCTGCATGGCCACAAAAGCAATTCACCTGGAGCTAGCCGGCGACTACTCTACCCCCGCGTTTTTAAACGCCTACCTTCGATTTTGCTCCCGCCGTGGGCTGCCGGAAGCCGTTTACTCCGATAACGGAACTACTTTCGTAGGTGGGTGCCGTGAACTCGCCGCAGCGTATCGCGCCGCCGTAAGGGATCCGAATTTTTTAAATAAGACAGCCGCCGATGGCACGACGTGGCACTTCATCCCACCATCGGCGCCGCATTTCGGGGGCTTATGGGAGGCGGGGGTCAAGAGCGTGAAACATCACCTCCGTCGCATCCTTGGCGAGCGCATGCTAACCCACGAAGAGTTCTCAACACTTCTCTGCGCGATCGAAGCCTGCTTAAACTCTCGCCCCCTCGCACCGCTCACCGATACCCTCGACGACTACGAAGTCCTCACACCCGGGCATTTCCTCGTGGGATCCACGCTCACGGTACCGCCACAGCCCTCATATCTAGAAATTGGCGAAAACCGACTTTCCCGTTGGCAGCTAATTCGTCACACAGCAGAACGCTTCTGGAGGCTGTGGCAGGACGATTATATAAACACCCTGCAACAGCGCGGCAAGTGGCGGAAGCCGTACCCTCCCATCTCCACGGGGCAACTCGTCCTTCTTAGGAACCCCACACTCCCCCCATGCAAGTGGGAACTTGGTCGCGTAGTCCAGTTGCATCCCGGCGACGACGGTCACACTCGAGTCGTTACCGTCAAAACGGCGACGGCAACGCTAAAGCGACCTTTAGTGAAATTATGTTTATTACCCGTCCAGAGCGCATCGTCCACCCCATAGACGCAGCTCCGTTCGGCCGTCGTCGCGCGCGTTCGTTCCGGGTCCCGCCTCCCTCGCTCCCCGCGCGCGAATCAAACAATGCGATCCGATGCGTTCCGTCACGGCGGGCGGCGTTCCCCATTGGTTTCCACGATCAACGTCACAATCGCGCTTCTCAGAAACCGTTGCGACAAAACAAAGCGAACCCGGCGACAGCGAGTCGCCTCTCGAGCGTGCGCTTCTGGGTCTAGCGTCAACGACCATCGTACAACGCATTCCCGTTATTGTGAAGTCTCGCGGCTGTGCGAGGCCCGACCTTCTTAGTCATAGTGCGTGCGTGAAAAGGGTGCTCGTTTCGAAACTGTGTTTCGAGGCGGGCGGTATGTTCGAGATTCAAAGTAATAAGTTTACCGGTCGACGCGAGACACGGATAAACACCGCGCGACACTTGGTTTTTACGTCAAGTCAGCGGCGCGTAGAGCCCGCTGTTATTGTTTCAACGTTCGTAACGTCTCGCATCGACCGTAAATCACCTTACTTTGAATCTCAAAACAATCGATTCGATGAGCGATCCACGCCAATCGCGTGACACCACCTCGGCCGACGCGACGGCTATTTAGGGACCCTCCTGCGTCGGAGGAGCCCATTCCTTGCGATACCTCACACGGCCACCAGCATCCAAGTTTCATTGTACTATCGCGCCTTGCTCTAACGATAAATAAAGTGAGTTGTCACCTGTCAGACATTCAATCAACCCGTCTGTTCTCGCGAGTCTCCTCGTTATATCATTTTCCCGTTCTCTTGTCTCCGCGCGCTCAAATCTGGGCGATCCCGGCGCCCCGGCATCTCCATTCAAAGTCGAAGCCGAAACAGGCACTATTGTCTTTTCTATCACTGTCACTGTTGTTCTTCCTATAACTGACTGCATACGTGTAGTTTTCGTCTCGTTGTTTCAGGAAGATGAAGAATCTGATTAAGGAGCTCCAGATGGCGACCATGAGGTGGAGGCTCCAGCCATATAGGGAATGGAGGGCTATTCCGTTGATAATCGTGCTAATGATTGTTTTTATTGCCCGGATTGCTACATATACTCCTATTATTCCGGCGCTTACTGATCCGAAGGTGGTAAATCCGGACCATATCTTTTGTGCAGTGGACTCGGCTATCTGTTGCAGTGAGTCCTCGTCAAGTAAGTTGAACATGTTGATGTTCCCTGTTGCATATTGTCTGCCGGAGGCGCCTTGAGCGATAGTGTTGATAACTGCTACCCTTTCTACAGGAAACATTATGTGGTCTTGAAGTTTGTCAAGATCGCTTTGTGAATATATTCCCCCTGTTGCGAGGTTCGTCGGGTCCACATATTTCCATGTAGGTTTGGTGAGTGGGTGTAATTCCGATGGTACAACGGTTTCTGATAGTGATGGGGTAGGTCTGTACCATTGTCCGTTCAGCCGGTAGTATGGAGATAGTAGCTCGTTGCATGGTCTCTCCGTTCCGCTATTTGAGATAATGTTGTTCTCGCGAGGAAGTGGTCGGGTGAATGATTCGAAACTCGTACACGGTCGTACACTCAGTTCACGATTTATTCGTATACAGTACAAAGTAATATTTTAACGCATCCGAACACCAAGCTCGCTCAACACACACTGCCGGGGACACAGTCCCCCACCTGGCTGCGCGGCAAACCTCGCGCCGATCGGCAAACCTCGATCGCTCAACAATGAGAGCCGGTGAGGGAACCCGACCCCGCGCGGCAAACCTCGCGCCGATCGGCAAACCTCGATCGCTCAACATACACTGCCGGGGACACAGTCCCCCACCTGGCTGCGCGGCAAACCTCGCGCCGATCGGCAAACCTCGATCGCTCAACAATGAGAGCCGGCGAGGGACCCGTCCCCCGCGCGGCAAACCTCGCGCCAATCGGCAAAAACTCGATTGTGCCCTTTTTTTGGCATAGGTCGTTGCGGCCTTTCCCGCCGACCGGCAAATCTCGGTCGCGACCATAAATTTTCGTATCCCAATTAACAAGCCGATTTCGCACCATTCATACGCCACGCCGAGATTCCAACACGTGTACATCAGCACGACGCGACGCGCGCCACAGAGCGCAATGAAAAACACAGCACGCTATAGAAATACAGAACGCAGAAATATAGAATAATTACAGAATACATTACAACGACTGCCACAAACACGACAACCCATACGCAGAACAAGCTAATCGGGCCGCGGCCCGATCGCGGCGGGAACAAATGTGGTCCCTTGGTTTTAGGAACCTTGAAGAGTTCTTGTATGTAACGGGTAACTCGTCGTAGCAGCGGTCCGTTTTTCGTACTTGTACTGTCACTGGAATACACTTAATGATGTGAACCACTTCACCTGCTGGTATGGCTATAAATCCGGCGTCCTTCATAATGGCAGTTGCTACTTCTTCTGGAGCCATATGTAGCTGTGTGAGTGCGTTTTGAAGAATTTGTCGTTCCAATTCACACTTCTGGCGGATGACGTCTTTGTAAAGCTGTTTAAATTGTGTACGAAGGTGTTTCTCTACGTAAACGAATTTACTGTTGACATAGGTAAATATGTCGAGATTGTTGACGAGTGTAGGCGACTTTTCTTTGAATTTCCCCGATGTACCTGTTTCCAGGATGAACAGCTTGGGGTGTTCTGTGCGGATAATGATAAAACCGCAGACTGAAGATCGACCTGTTTCTGTCAGTGCAAACGTTGTATCCTGAGAAGCGACCGTGTATAAGGTAGGCGATGATTTTGATTGTGATGATAGCTTAGTCGCTAGTCCTTCGTATAGGACGTCGTAGTTATTAAATTTGCACGAGTCCGTGGGTGCGGATTCCCAGAAGGTATAACCATCCTGTGAATCGAGGCAGGTGCCCTTTTGAAGGGGGCAGGTTTGCCCAGATTGTAGATGTATTTGCGCGGTGGACAGTCTTATTGGAGCAATATAATCTCTTATAGTGATGCGTACTATAGCTTGTACTACAACATCTGACCAAGTTCCGAAAGGATCGCTGTAGGTTGTGCCGGAACAGCGGCCGTCGTTTTTGATCTCACCGGCCATTGTGAGGCTGCGGGAGGTAATAGAGTTCGGCTGGATTCCCGTGATTTGTGCTGCTGGGGTGATGTAAAGGGTTCCAGTGGCATGCAGGCTGGAGCATGTTTCACTAGTCGTTGTTAGGAGGTATTCCTGTCTTCCGTTGGCGACTACAGAATTATGCGAATGCATACCGCAGTAGTATATAGTCCTGTCGATTTCTATATGACATTGTAGGACTCGGGCTTGCGAGAACTCAGCTAGTTGTAACAACTGGATTCTTTCCAAGCTTTCGGCCGGTGCGGCGTCTTCTGGTTCGCAATTCAAATTATCGATGGTGGAGTAGGTAGTAATGTTAAGTGTTGATCCTCCGCAATCGTATCCGATGAGGGTGTACACTCGCGTGGCAATGGAGAGTAAGATGGCAACTTGGATCGGCTGCATGATTACAGCTTCGTGGATGTCTGAGGACTGACGGTCTTCTGAGGTGATTGCTGCTTCGGAGGGGCGGTGTTGCGATGTGATATGCTGATCTTCCAATGGTGGAAGGAGATTTTGCTGACCAGAGGTTTCGTATTTCGCTTGTTTAATCTCATAGGGGTATCCGTTATCGCGAGGGTACTCGGATTTATATTTCTTTCTTGCTGACGCGTATTTCGTCGTAGCGCAGAGATTAATTTTATCGTATTCGTTTCGCTTCGCATGGCAACGTGCAGATGGAAGTTGAAAGGAATCGAGTTTCTGTGGATCATCAAAGATATGATTTTGAGGTAAGTTATGAAGTTCTTTTACTCTGGAGACTTTGATATCCTTCTCTGGTTTAGAACTGTCGTTGGATTTATTGTGCACTATAGAACAGACCTGTTTACATATGGGTCTTGAAAATCTTTGATTGTCGTAGGAATGGAGTTGGTCTTGGAGTTGATCGGGCTGGTTACCGGAGTTAGAATAAGGATCGGGCTGGTTACCGGAGTTAGAATAAGAGTCGGGCTGGTTACCGGAGTTAGTATAAGAATCGGGCTGGTTACCGGAGTTAGTATAAGGATCGGGCTGGTTACCGGAGTTAGTATAAGAATCGGGCTGGTTACCGGAGTTAGTATTGTCGGGATGGTTACCGAATGCGTCGGGATGGTTACCGGAATTATGAAAGTCGGGATGGTTACCGAATTCGTCGGGATGGTTACCGGAATTAGTATAAGAATCGGAAGAGTACGACTCGATTTCTTCCACCTCCAGTGGGGGCAATCGAAATGAAACTCTTTCCGACGAGGTGTTAAAACACCGGAGGCTCGCTTTGCCTCTACGATTGGTGACAACGCAGTCACCCAGGAATACATCCGGTGCTACATTAACACGGCGGATATATCCCTGTTTAGGTCCTTCGACGTCGACCGCTATGCACGCAACGGTACGAGGTTCGAGGACGAATTCTTGAGATTTCGGGGGAGTCTTTGTTCGGACTCGATCCTCACGCTCCACGATCCGACTTCTCGCAGTGTACTCCGATATCTCTCGAATCTCCTTTGATTCCGGCCGGCTTTTCACGGCGTTTTTCTCTAGGGAGTACTCGATCGAATCCCGAGGAGGCATTGAAATAACCTCCGTCACCGGGGCTCTGCAAGGTCTGACCGGAGGTGCACGAGGATTTGAGGAAGACACTCGAACGTTCCTTGTCGAATGTTTCTCGCGCTTGACGGCTGGGGTTTTATCGGAATCATTGGTCATAGACGAAGGCATTGAAATAACCTCTGCTGCCAATTTATCGCGAGGCCCAGCCGTGGGCGCGCAAGGGTTCGAGAAGGGAACCCGAATGTTTCCTATCGTTATGGATTGATTCGCAAAGGAGATCTCGGCTCCTGTTCTGAAGAAGGGAGAACCGAGGATTCCGTCGATGTTAATTGGGAAGTTTTCTTCCAGGATATGAAATTCGATAGGGTTTTGACCATGTAAATGTATATTAATTTGGCCGAGAGTTGAGATGGATCCCTCGGTTATTCCTTGGACTTCTATAGTGCTTGAACGATCTATTGGTAGATTCGGTTCTAGACTCGACGCACGGATTAAATTAATCTCAGAGCCCGTGTCCAACAAGAATTCACATTTCTTTTGCAATTGAGGGGCGGAGATTACTACGCGCGGGATTGGTGAGTCTGCAGCAAGATTTACTGCTGAGACGAATCGTCGAACTGGTCGTTCGTTATGATTGCTGTTTGGGTGCGGGCCGTAGTCTGGTTCGAAGATGCGGCCTCCCGCCTTCGGTTTGGTTCGGTCGGGAGGCCGGGCTCGTTTCCCGACCTTAGGTTGTTGTTATAAGCGCGCTTGCGGTACTCATGAATATCGTGCCCGGGGATTTTGCAGTAGTTGCAAAATTTATTAGGGCTTGAGGGGCGGTCTGTGCGACCGTCGCGGTACGTGTTTTGGTCGCGGGGATTATTTTCCCACCGCCGTTGCGGTGTCGGGGAGCGATAGGAGTCCCGGTTTGGGTTCCTCCAAGACTGCTCACGCGAGTCCGGTCCGTTATCGCGGCGTTCTGGAGTTCGCTCTGGAATGTCGCGAGCGAAGTCATTCGTGGAACGCGGCTGATATGGCCGGTTATCTGAGAAGCTGACCCGTCTTTCTTCGCGGATCGGCACTCGACGACGATTCCGATCGAGTTCGTACTGCCTGTAAGCAGAGATTGCTGCTTCGAAAATAATTGCGGAATGTCGCGAAGGGCAGTGAAGAACTTCAGCGCGTAGCTGAGGGAGGAGGCCTCGTAGGAAACATTCCACTACGAATCGATCCAGCTCGACGTAATCGAGGTCGGTATCTGTGGCGTCCTGGATCGCGGTTCGAAGATCTTTGACACGGTTAATGAAATCTAGAATGTGTTCGTTATGGCCTTGTGCTATGCTCGCGAGATCACCACGGTACTGGTCTACGAATTTGTACGGACCTAGTACTGTTCGTAGTTTTTCGCACAGAGCGGAGATCGTAAATATGTGTTCGCCTTCTATAGCGGCATAAGCACGGTCGTGGAGTTTGTTGCAGAGTAATTTCGTGAGAGCACGTTCTGCAGTGGGCGGTACGGCATCACGCGCGCGTTTGCATGCCCGTATGAATTTCAGGACGGAAGACGACGTTCCCTCGAATCTAGGGACGAGCTCGGCAGCTTGCTTTAGGGCGAAATTACCTGTAGGCTCGTACTGCGGAATTTCACGGTATCCGGGTGAAGTAGTTTCACGGGAGTCGATAGGAGTTCTAGGGTGTGGCTGTTGTGTCGGAATTCCACGGTATTCGGACAGCGGAGTTTTGGGGCGTGATGGTTGCACGGTTTGGTGCATGAGGCGTAGATTTTGAATCTCTTGACGCAAATCGTCGACTATATTTCTTTGGTTCTGCGCGTCTTCTTCGTATCTATCGCGGAGCTTGGCGATGAACTCCGTTTGCTCTTTTAGGTATTGTTCTTTGCGAGCGAGGGCTTGTGCGTGAAGATACAATTCTTCCTCGGTGGGTGGAGGGAGATCACGCAGATCTTCGAAAGGTTCGTCGGATGGTCCCGGCTGGGGGTGCACGACAGGGCGCGACATTTTGGCAGGTATAATTGGAATTGAAAATGTGAATTCCCGTATAGACCAGCGTCGGGGTCGTAAATGCGATTATCGGCGACCGCTTCAGTGTCCTACCGACTGCGCCAAAATTTGTCACGTCCGTCACTGTGTTTTTGTTACAGGTAGCGAGAGGAACGAGATGATGGTACGAGAGAACAGTGACAGACGGACGGAGGAGATTTGAAGAGAGATAGTGAACGGTCTTTCGTGCCGAGACAGCCGCGGGCAGTCATATGCACTAGGACAACCGATATCGCTTGGAATGCAGTCGAGAAGAGAACGTCCGACGCGGTTACAAGAAGTGTCCCGACAAGGATCACGCGCGAGAGGATGCAACGAAAACGGTGAGTTTACAGGATTCAGCAAGTATACAAGACATTATATGACTCACCGCAACGTTGTATTATCGCCTAATAATAATGTTGCAGCAGGAACTGACGATAGTTGGCGTAGGCCTCGTACATAGGATCTTCTATGCAGATGTCCTCGAGGTGAGGGAGGCTCGGCAGTGGATCCACAGGCTGGTGCTGTTTGACGCTGGTGGTCCTTGGTGCAGAGCGTAGAATGACACGACGATGTGTCGGCAGGATGGCGTCACTGATGATACGGCAACGGGACCTGGGGATGATTACTGTGTCCCGGCTGTCGTCGTCGGAGATGTTGATTACTTCTGGATGAAGCACAGGGTGCAGAATAGGCGTTGACGCTCGCGAGAGATCCGCGTGGTTGATCTCTTTGGGTTGGCTGCAAGGGCAACCGTATACCGATACGTAGTCGGACGCGTCACACGGTATGTATTCTGTAGTACCGAGAAGTTCTGTCCACTCGGCAGTGGCAATAATGTTATCAAGAACCGATTTGTTTCTCAAGGCACGTCGGGATTTAGCAAGCTGGTACTTGCGTCCCGCTCAACGTGTACGTCGCATAGGTAAGGAATAGTAATTGCAAGATATTAGTAAGATAATGAAAACGAACTTCAATTTGTTATTTAGTTCTAGTCTATTAACTTTAACTGTCAACTCGCTTCACGTCTACAATGGCGGCTCAGCGTTTCCACTGCGCTCTTGATACCAAGTATATACGTAGCACGAGAGCTCGTAGTGACTCACTTCACTTTCTAGGTTGGCGGCTCAGCGTTCCCACTGCTCTCTTGATACCAAGTCTAGATGTGGCACGAGGTGAATATTCGAACGAAAGAACTACACTGGAGGATGATATAGAACTGGCACGAGAATAACACAATTGAAGCACTGGTAAAATGATAATATATTGTATAAGATATAGTAGATACACTGGATTACAATATGTGAATAATATTATAATAGGAATAGTAATTGGAATAATATGATTATATGAATTAATGTTGGATAATGAATAAGTGGAAATTGTAATATGTTATAGGAATAATGAATAAGAATTAAGAGTTTGAATTGAATTGAATTGGAATTGGAATTGGAATGGATCGACACACGTCACTACGCGGAGGCAAGAGAAGACACGTCTGCCTTGTTCGCTGGTCGGAGCCAGACTGGCACGTCCGTGCGAGTCGCTCGCTTGGAACGAACTGCTCTGGAACGCCGTTGAGATCATCCTCCTTGGTTCGAGAGTGGGGATGGTCCGTGGAGTGGGGGAACTGCTGCACGTGCATTTCTGCTAACGCTGCAGTCCTCGTGTCTCCGCTTATCGTCGTTGCTCCCAGGGACTGCTGCACGTGCATTTCTGCTGACGCTGCAGTCTCGTGGCTGTCCTTATGCCCTCTACGAGCGTGGGACTGCTGATGTAGCAGTCCTTGGACTTCTCGACGTTTCTAGAAGCTTCTAGAGGCTTCTTAAGTGATGCAATACTTTATTGCATTATGTGTCGTGGTGATGGGTTGGAGCTGGGGTGAGGTGTTGGATTGAAGCAGAGGTAAGGACTTGAACGATAGAATATATGAGATCTTAATATTACGCTTATTTCTAGGGGATGGTGTATGGATCGCGCGGATCAGACCTTGCACAAATGAAATGTGTGCAAGGCCAACGTCGTACGTCGGACGACGTAACACGCACAAGACACAACGATACGGCACAGAAATTGACTCGTGACACGAGTAATAATCGAATCTGAAATAAACTCGATTGCATCGTGTTTCTGCTCGCTGATTCGGCGTTTCTGCGTCTATTTCGTGTATTTGCATTGAAATGCACGGATATCGCACAATAAACAACGATTCGGCTCAGAATTTGACTCGCGAAACAAGGAATCATCGAATCTGAAATAAACTCGAAAGCATCGCGCTTCGGCTTGACGATTCGGCGTTTCTGCGTCTGTTTCGTGTATTTGCATTCAAATGCACTGATCTCGCACAAGAAACAACGATACTGAACAGAAATAGACTCGTGAAGCGAGTAATAATCGAATCTGAAATAAACTCGATTGCATCGTGTTTCTGCTCGCTGATTCGGCGTTCCTGCGTCTATTTCGTGTATTTGCATTCAAATGCACGGATATCGCACAATAAACAAGGATTTGGCTCAGAATTTGACTCGTGAAGCGAGGAAACATCGAATCTGAAATAAACTCGATTGCATCGCTCTTCGGTTCGCCGATTCGGTGTTTTTGCGTCTATTTAGTGTATTTCCATTCAAATGCCCCGATCTCGCACAAGAATCAACGATTCGGCACAGAAATAGACTCGTGAAACGAGGAATCATCGAATCTGAAATAAACTCGATTGCATCGCGTTTCGGCATGCCGATTCGGCGTTTCTGCGTCTATTTCGTGTATTTCCATTCAAATGCACCGATCTCGCACAAGAATCAACGATTCGGCACAGAAATAGACTCGTGAAACGAGTAATAATCGAATCTGAAATAAACTCGATTGCATCGTGTTTCGGCTCGCCGACTCGGTGTCACTGCGTCAATTTCGGGTATTTCCATTCAAATGCACCGATCTCGCACAAGAAACAACGAGTCGGCACAGAAATAGACTCGTGAAACGAGTAACCATCGAATCTGAAATATACTCGATTGCATCGCGCTTCGGCTTTGCCGATTCGGTGTTTCTGCGTCTATTTCGTGTATTTGCATTCAAATGCACCGATCTCGCACAAGAAACAACGATTCGGCACAGAAATAGACTCGTGAAACGAGGTATCATCGAATCAGAAATAAACTGGATTGCATCGCGTTTCGGCTCGCCGATTCGGTGTCTGCGTCAATTTCGTGTATTTGCATTCAAATGCACCGATCTCGCACAAGACACAACGATACGGCACAGAAATTGACTCGTGACACGAGTAATAATCGAATCTGAAATAAACTCGATTGCATCGTGTTTCTGCTCGATGATTCGGCGTTTCTGCGTCTATTTCGTGTATTTTCATTGAAATGCACGGATATCGCACAATAAACAACGATTCGGCTCAGAATTTGACTCGCGAAACAAGGAATCATCGAATCTGAAATAAACTCGAAAGCATCGCGCTTCGGCTTGACGATTCGGCGTATCTGCGTCTGTTTCGTGTATTTGCATTCAAATGCACCGACCTCGCACAAGAAACAACGATTCGGCGCAGAAATTGACTCGTGAAACGAGGAATCATCGAATCTGAAATAAACTCGATTGCATCGCGTTTCGGCATGCCGATTCGGCGTTTCTGCGTCTATTTCGTGTATTTGCATTCAAATGCACTGATCTCGCACAAGAAACAACGATACTGAACAGAAATAGACTCGTGAAGCGAGGAAACATCGAATCTGAAATAAACTCGATTGCATCGCTCTTCGATTCGCCGATTCGGTGTTTCTGCGTCTATTTCGTGTATTTCCATTCAAATGCCCCGATCTCGCGCAAGAATCAACGATTCGGCACAGAAATAGACTCGTGAAACGAATAATCATCGAATCTGATATAAACTCGATTGCATCGCGCTTCGGCTTGCCGATTCGGCGTTTCTGCGTCTATTTCGTGTATTTGCATTCAAATGTACCGATCTCGCACAAGAAACAACGATTCCGCACAGAAATAGACTCGTGAAACGAGGAATCATCGAATCTGAAATAAACTCGATTGCATCGCGTTTCGGCATGCCGATTCGGCGTTTCTGCGTCTATTTCGTGTATTTCCATTCAAATGCACCGATCTCGCACAAGAATCAACGATTCGGCACAGAAATAGACTCGTGAAACGAGTAATTATCGAATCTGAAATAAACTCGATTGCATCGCGCTTCGGCTTGCCGATTCGGCGTTTCTGCGTCTATTTCGTGTATTTGCATTCAAATGCACCGATCTCGCACAAGAAACAACGATTCCGCACCGAAATAGACTCGTGAAACGAGGAATCGTGGAATCTGAAATAAACTCAATTGCACCGCGTTTCGGCTCGCCGATTCGGTGTCTCTGCGTCAATTTCGTGTATTTGCATTCAAATGACCCGATCCGGACAAGACACAACGATACGGCACAGAAATTGACTCGTGACACGAGTAATAATCGAATCTGAAATATACTCGAAAGCATCGCGTTTCGGCATGCCGATTCGGCGTTTCTGCGTCTATTTCGTGTATTTGCATTCAAATGCACTGATCTCGCACAAGAAACAACGATACGGCACAGAAATAGACTCGTAAAACGAGGTATCATCGAATCAGAAATAGACTCGATTGCATCGCTCTTCGGTTCGCCGATTCGGTGTTTCTGCGTCTATTTCGTGTATTTCCATTCAAATGCACCGATCTCGCACAAGAATCAACGATTCGGCACAGAAATAGACTCGTGAAACGAATAATCATCGAATCTGATATAAACTCGATTGCATCTCGCTTCGGCTTGCCGATTCGGCGTTTCTGCGTCTATTTCGTGTATTTGCATTCAAATGCACCGATCTCGCACAAGAAACAACGATTCCGCACAGAAATAGACTCGTGAAACGAGGAATCATCGAATCTGAAATAAACTCGATTGCATCGCTTTTCGGCTCGCCGATTCGGTGTCTCTGCGTCAATTTCGTATATTTGCATTCAAATGCTCCGATCTCGCACAAGAAACAACGATTCGGCACAGAAATAGACACGTGAAACGAGGAATCATCGAATCTGAAATAAACTCGATTGCATCGCGTTTCGGCATGCCGATTCGGCGTTCCTGCGTCTATTTCGTGTATTTCCATTCAAATGCACCGATCTCGCACAAGAATCAACGATTCGGCACAGAAATAGACTCGTGAAACGAGTAATTATCGAATCTGAAATAAACTCGATTGCATCGCGCTTCGGCTTGCCGATTCGGCGTTTCTGCGTCTATTTCGTGTATTTGCATTCAAATGCACCGATCTCGCACAAGAAACAACGATTCCGCACCAAAATAGACTCGTGAAACGAGGAATCGTGGAATCTGAAATAAACTCGATTGCATCGCGTTTCGGCTCGCCGATTCGGTGTCTCTGCGTCAATTTCGTGTATTTACATTCAAATGCACCGATCTCGCACAAGACACAACGATACGGCACAGAAATTGACTCGTGACACGAGTAATAATCGAATCTGAAATAAACTCGATTGCATCGTGTTTCGGCTCGCCGACTCGGTGTCATTGCGTCAATTTCGGGTATTTCCATTCAAATGCACCGATCTCGCACAAGAAACAACGATTCGGCACAGAAATAGACTCGTGAAACGAGTAACCATCGAATCTCAAATATACTCGATTGCATCGCGCTTCGGCTTGCCGATTCGGTGTTTCTGCGTCTATTTCGTGTATTTGCATTCAAATGCACCGATCGCGCACAAGAAACAACAATTCGGCACAGAAATAGACTCGTGAAACGAGGAATCATCGAATCAGAAATAAACTCGATTGCATCGCGTTTCGGCTCGCCGCTTCGGTGTCTCTGCGTCAATTTCGTGTATTTGCATTCAAATGACCCGATCCGGACAAGACACAACGATACGGCACAGAAATTGACTCGTGACACGAGTAATAATCGAATCTGAAATAAACTCGATTGCATCGTGTTTTTGCTCGCTGATTCGGCGTTTCTGCGTCTATTTCGTGTATTTGCATTCAAATGCACGGATATCGCACAAGTTTCAACGATTCGGCACAGAAATAGACTCGTGAAACGAATAATCATCGAATCTGATATAAACTCGATTGCATCTCGCTTCGGCTTGCCGATTCGGCGTTTCTGCGTCTATTTCGTGTATTTGCATTCAAATGCGCCGATCTTGCACAAGTAACAACGATTCCGCACAGAAATAGACTCGTGAAACGAGGAATCATCGAATCTGAAATAAACTCGATTGCATCGCGTTTCGGCATGCCGATTCGGCGTTTCTGCGTCTATTTCATGTATTTGCATTCAAATCCACTGATCTCGCACAAGAAACAACGATTCGGCTCAGAAATTGACTCGTGAAACGAGGAATCATCGAATCAGAAATAAACTCGATTGCATCGCTTTTCGGCTCGCCGATTCGGTGTCTCTGCGTCAATTTCGTATATTTGCATTCAAATGCTCCGATCTCGCACAAGAAACAACGATTCGGCACAGAAATAGACTCGTGAAACGAGGAATCATCGAATCTGAAATAAACTCGATTGCATCGCGTTTCGGCATGCCGATTCGGCGTTCCTGCGTCTATTTCGTGTATTTCCATTCAAATGCACCGATCTCGCACAAGAATCAACGATTCGGCACAGAAATAGACTCGTGAAACGAGTAATTATCGAATCTGAAATAAACTCGATTGCATCGCGCTTCGGCTTGCCGATTCGGCGTTTCTGCGTCTATTTCGTGTATTTGCATTCAAATGCACCGATCTCGCACAAGAAACAACGATTCCGCACCGAAATAGACTCGTGAAACGAGGAATCGAGGAATCTGAATTAAACTCGATTGCATCGCGTTTCGGCTCGCCGATTCAGTGTCTCTGCGTCAATTTCGTGTATTTACATTCAAATGCACCGATCTCGCACAAGACACAACGATACGGCACAGAAATTGACTCGTGACACGAGTAATGATCGAATCTGAAATAAACTCGATTGCATCGTGTTTCGGCTCGCCGGCTCGGTGTCACTGCGTCAATTTCGGGTATTTCCATTCAAATGCACCGATCTCGCACAAGAAACAACGATTCGGCACAGAAATAGACTCGTGAAACGAGTAACCATCGAATCTGAAATATACTCGATTGCATCGCGCTTCGGCTTGCCGATTCGGTGTTTCTGCGTCTATTTCGTGTATTTGCATTCAAATGCACCGATCTCGCACAAGAAACAACGATTCCGCACCGAAATAGACTCGTGAAACGAGTAATAATCGAATCTGAAATAAACTCGATTGCATCGTGTTTCTGCTCGCTGATTCGGCGTTTCTGCGTCTATTTCGTGTATTTGCTTCAAATGCACGGATATCGCACAATAAACAAGGATTTGGCTCAGAATTTGACTCGTGAAACAAGGAATCATCGAATCTGAAATAAACTCGAAAGCATCGCGTTTCGGCATGCCGATTCGGTGTTTCTGCGTCTATTTCGTGTATTTGCATTCAAATGCACCGATCTCGCACAAGAAACAACGATTCCGCACCGAAATAGACTCGTGAAACGAGGAATCGTGGAATCAGAAATAAACTCGATTGCATCGCGCTTCGGCTTGCCGATTCGGCGTTTCTGCGTCTATTTCGTGTATTTGCATTCAAATGTACCGATCTCGCACAAGAAACAACGATTCCGCACAGAAATAGACTCGTGAAACGAGGAATCATCGAATCTGAAATAAACTCGATTGCATCGCGTTTCGGCATGCCGATTCGGCGTTTCTGCGTCTATTTCGTGTATTTCCATTCAAATGCACCGATCTCGCACAAGAATCAACGATTCGGCACAGAAATAGACTCGTGAAACGAATAATCATCGAATCTGATATAAACTCGATTGCATCTCGCTTCGGCTTGCCGATTCGGCGTTTCTGCGTCTATTTCGTGTATTTGCATTCAAATGCACCGATCTCGCACAAGAAACAACGATTCCGCACAGAAATAGACTCGTGAAACGAGGAATCATCGAATCTGAAATAAACTCGATTGCATCGCTTTTCGGCTCGCCGATTCGGTGTCTCTGCGTCAATTTCGTATATTTGCATTCAAATGCTCCGATCTCGCACAAGAAACAACGATTCGGCACAGAAATAGACACGTGAAACGAGGAATCATCGAATCTGAAATAAACTCGATTGCATCGTGTTTCGGCTCGCCGACTCGGTGTCATTGCGTCAATTTCGGGTATTTCCATTCAAATGCACCGATCTGCCACAAGAAACAACGATTCGGCACAGAAATAGACTCGTGAAACGAGTAACCATCGAATCTCAAATATACTCGATTGCATCGCGCTTCGGCTTGCCGATTCGGTGTTTCTGCGTCTATTTCGTGTATTTGCATTCAAATGCACCGATCGCGCACAAGAAACAACAATTCGGCACAGAAATAGACTCGTGAAACGAGGAATCATCGAATCAGAAATAAACTCGATTGCATCGCGTTTCGGCTCGCCGCTTCGGTGTCTCTGCGTCAATTTCGTGTATTTGCATTCAAATGACCCGATCCGGACAAGACACAACGATACGGCACAGAAATTGACTCGTGACACGAGTAATAATCGAATCTGAAATAAACTCGATTGCATCGTGTTTTTGCTCGCTGATTCGGCGTTTCTGCGTCTATTTCGTGTATTTGCAATCAAATGCACGGATATCGCACAATAAACAACGATTCGGCTCAGAATTTGACTCGTGAAACAAGGAATCATCGAATCTGAAATAAACTCGAAAGCATCGCGTTTCGGCATGCCGATTCGGCGTTTCTGCGTCTATTTCGTGTATTTGCATTCAAATGCACTGATCTTGCACAAGAAACAACGATACGGCACAGAAATAGACTCGTGAAGCGAGGAAACACCGAATCTGAAATAAACTCGATTGCATCGCTCTTCGGTTCGCCGATTCGGTGTTTCTGCGTCTATTTCGTGTATTTCCATTCAAATGCTCCGATCTCGCACAAGAAACAACGATTCGGCACAGAAATAGACTCGTGAAACGAGTAATTATCGAATCTGAAATAAACTCGATTGCATCGCGCTTCGGCTTCCCGATTCGGCGTTTCTGCGTCTATTTCGTGTATTTGCATTCGAATGCACCGATCTCGCACAAGAAACAACGATTTCGCACCGAAATAGACTCGTGAAACGAGGAATCATCGAATCTGAAATAAACTCGATTGCATCGCGTTTCGGCATGCCGATTCGGCGTTCCTGCGTCTATTTCGTGTATTTCCATTCAAATGCACCGATCTCGCACAAGAATCAACGATTCGGCACAGAAATAGACTCGTGAAACGAGTAATTATCGAATCTGAAATAAACTCGATTGCATCGCGCTTCGGCTTGCCGATTCGGCGTTTCTGCGTCTATTTCGTGTATTTGCATTCAAATGCACCGATCTCGCACAAAAAACAACGATTCCGCACCGTAATAGACTCGTGAAACGAGGAATCGTGGAATCTGAAATAAACTCGATTGCATCGCGTTTCGGCTCGCCGATTCGGTGTCTCTGCGTCAATTTCGTGTATTTACATTCAAATGCACCGATCTCGCACAAGACACAACGATACTTCACAGAAATTGACTCGTGACACGAGTAATAATCGAATCTGAAATAAACTCGATTGCATCGTGTTTCGGCTCGCCGACTCGGTGTCATTGCGTCAATTTCGGGTATTTCCATTCAAATGCACCGATCTCGCACAAGAAACAACGATTCGGCACAGAAATAGACTCGTGAAACGAGTAACCATCGAATCTCAAATATACTCGATTGCATCGCGCTTCGGCTTGCCGATTCGGTGTTTCTGCGTCTATTTCGTGTATTTGCATTCAAATGCACCGATCGCGCACAAGAAACAACAATTCGGCACAGAAATAGACTCGTGAAACGAGGAATCATCGAATCAGAAATAAACTCGATTGCATCGCGTTTCGGCTCGCCGCTTCGGTGTCTCTGCGTCAATTTCGTATATTTGCATTCAAATGACCCAATCCGGACAAGACACAACGATACGGCACAGAAATTGACTCGTGACACGAGTAATAATCGAATCTGAAATAAACTCGATTGCATCGTGTTTTTGCTCGCTGATTCGGCGTTTCTGCGTCTATTTCGTGTATTTGCAATCAAATGAACGGATATCGCACAATAAACAACGATTCGGCTCAGAATTTGACTCGTGAAACAAGGAATCATCGAATCTGAAATAAACTCGAAAGCATCGCGTTTCGGCATGCCGATTCGGCGTTTCTGCGTCTATTTCGTGTATTTGCATTCAAATGCACTGATCTCGCACAAGAAACAACGATACGGCACAGAAATAGACTCGTGAAGCGAGGAAACATCGAATCTGAAATAAACTCGATTGCATCGCTCTTCGGTTCGCCGATTCGGCGTTTCTGCGTCTATTTCGTGTATTTGCATTCAAATGCACCGATCTCGCACAAGAAACAACGATTCCGCACCGAAATAGACTCGTGAAACGAGGAATCGTGGAATCTGAATTAAACTCGATTGCATCGCGTTTCGGCTCGCCGATTCGGTGTCTCTGCGTCAATTTCGTGTATTTACATTCAAATGCACCGATCTCGCACAAGACACAACGACACGGCACAGAAATTGACTCGTGACACGAGTAATGATCGAATCTGAAATAAACTCGATTGCGTCGTGTTTCGGCTCGCCGACTCGGTGTCACTGCGTCAATTTCGGGTATTTCCATTCAAATGCACCGATCTCGCACAAGAAACAACGATTCGGCACAGAAATAGACTCGTGAAACGGGTAACCATCGAATCTGAAATATACTCGATTGCATCGCGCTTCGGCTTGCCGATTCGGTGTTTCTGCGTCTATTTCGTGTATTTCCATTCAAATGCACCGATCTCGCACAAGAATCAACGATTCGGCACAGAAATAGACTCGTGAAACGAGTAATTATCGAATCTGAAATAAACTCGATTGCATCGCGCTTCGGCTTGCCGATTCGGCGTTTCTGCGTCTATTTCGTGTATTTGCATTCGAATGCACCGATCTCGCACAAGAAACAACGATTCCGCACCGAAATAGACTCGTGAAACGAGGAATCGTGGAATCTGAATTAAACTCGATTGCATCGCGTTTCGGCTCGCCGATTCGGTGTCTCTGCGTCAATTTCGTGTATTTACATTCAAATGCACCGATCTCGCACAAGACACAACGATACGGCACAGAAATTGACTCGTGACACGAGTGATAATCGAATCTGAAATAAACTCGATTGCATCGTGTTTCGGCTCGCCTACTCTGTGTCACTGCGTCAATTTCGGGTATTTCCATTCAAATGCACCGATCTCGCACAAGAAACAACGATTCGGCACAGAAATAGACTCGTGAAACGAGTAACCATCGAATCTCAAATATACTCGATTGCATCGCTTTTCGGCTCGCCGATTCGGTGTCTCTGCGTCAATTTCGTATATTTGCATTCAAATGCTCCGATCTCGCACAAGAAACAACGATTCGGCACAGAAATAGACTCGTGAAACGAGGAATCATCGAATCTGAAATAAACTCGATTGCATCGCGTTTCGGCATGCCGATTCGGCGTTCCTGCGTCTATTTCGTGTATTTCCATTCAAATGCACCGATCTCGCACAAGAATCAACGATTCGGCACAGAAATAGACTCGTGAAACGAGTAATTATCGAATCTGAAATAAACTCGATTGCATCGCGCTTCGGCATGCCGATTCGGCGTTTCTGCGTCTATTTCGTGTATTTGCATTCAAATGCACCGATCTCGCACAAGAAACAACGATTCCGCACCGAAATAGACTCGTGAAACGAGGAATCGTGGAATCTGAATTAAACTCGATTGCATCGCGTTTCGGCTCGCCGATTCGGTGTCTCTGCGTCAATTTCGTGTATTTACATTCAAATGCACCGATCTCGCACAAGACACAACGATACGGCACAGAAATTGACTCGTGACACGAGTAATGATCGAATCTGAAATAAACTCGATTGCATCGTGTTTCGGCTCGCCGACTCGGTGTCACTGCGTCAATTTCGGGTATTTCCATTCAAATGCACCGATCTCGCACAAGAAACAACGATTCGGCACAGAAATAGACTCGTGAAACGAGTAACCATCGAATCTGAAATATACTCGATTGCATCGCGCTTCGGCTTGCCGATTCGGTGTTTCTGCGTCTATTTCGTGTATTTGCATTCAAATGCACCGATCTCGC
Source organism: Lasioglossum calceatum (assembly GCA_963966675.1). Lineage (NCBI taxonomy): Eukaryota > Metazoa > Arthropoda > Insecta > Hymenoptera > Halictidae > Lasioglossum > Lasioglossum calceatum. The sequence continues at coordinate 1,294,996 of CAXAAD010000188.1, read as the reverse complement.
ACAAGAAACAACGATTCCGCACCGAAATAGACTCGTGAAACGAGGAATCGTGGAATCAGAAATAAACTCGATTGCATCGCGTTTCGGCTCGCCGATTCGGTGTCTCTGCGTCAATTTCGTGTATTTGCATTCAAATGACCCGATCCGGACAAGACACAACGATACGGCACAGAAATTGACTCGTGACACGAGTAATAATCGAATCTGAAATAAACTCGATTGCATCGTGTTTCTGCTCGCTGATTCGGCGTTTCTGCGTCTATTTCGTGTATTTGCTTCAAATGCACGGATATCGCACAATAAACAAGGATTTGGCTCAGAATTTGACTCGTGAAACAAGGAATCATCGAATCTGAAATAAACTCGAAAGCATCGCGTTTCGGCATGCCGATTCGGCGTTTCTGCGTCTATTTCGTGTATTTGCATTCAAATGCACTGATCTCGCACAAGAAACAACGATACGGCACAGAAATAGACTCGTGAAGCGAGGAAACATCGAATCTGAAATAAACTCGATTGCATCGCTCTTCGGTTCGCCGATTCGGTGTTTCTGCGTCTATTTCGTGTATTTCCATTCAAATGCACCGATCTCGCACAAGGATCAACGATTCGGCACAGAAATAGACTCGTGAAGCGAATAATCATCGAATCTGATATAAACTCGATTGCATCTCGCTTCGGCATGCCGATTCGGCGTTTCTGCGTCTATTTCGTGTATTTGCATTCAAATCCACTGATCTCGCACAAGTAACAACGATTCGGCTCAGAAATTGACTCGTGAAACGAGGAATCATCGAATCAGAAATAAACTCGATTGCATCGCGTTTCGGCATGCCGATTCGGCGTTCCTGCGTCTATTTCGTGTATTTCCATTCAAATGCACCGATCTCGCACAAGAATCAACGATTCGGCACAGAAATAGACTCGTGAAACGAGTAATTATCGAATCTGAAATAAACTCGATTGCATCGCGCTTCGGCTTGCCGATTCGGCGTTTCTGCGTCTATTTCGTGTATTTGCATTCAAATGCACCGATCTCGCACAAAAAACAACGATTCCGCACCGTAATAGACTCGTGAAACGAGGAATCGTGGAATCTGAAATAAACTCGATTGCATCGCGTTTCGGCTCGCCGATTCGGTGTCTCTGCGTCAATTTCGTGTATTTACATTCAAATGCACCGATCTCGCACAAGACACAACGATACTTCACAGAAATTGACTCGTGACACGAGTAATAATCGAATCTGAAATAAACTCGATTGCATCGTGTTTCGGCTCGCCGACTCGGTGTCATTGCGTCAATTTCGGGTATTTCCATTCAAATGCACCGATCTCGCACAAGAAACAACGATTCGGCACAGAAATAGACTCGTGAAACGAGTAACCATCGAATCACAAATATACTCGATTGCATCGCGCTTCGGCTTGCCGATTCGGTGTTTCTGTGTCTATTTCGTGTATTTGCATTCAAATGCACCGATCGCGCACAAGAAACAACAATTCGGCACAGAAATAGACTCGTGAAACGAGGAATCATCGAATCAGAAATAAACTCGATTGCATCGCGTTTCGGCTCGCCGCTTCGGTGTCTCTGCGTCAATTTCGTATATTTGCATTCAAATGACCCGATCCGGACAAGACACAACGATACGGCACAGAAATTGACTCGTGACACGAGTAATAATCGAATCTGAAATAAACTCGATTGCATCGTGTTTTTGCTCGCTGATTCGGCGTTTCTGCGTCTATTTCGTGTATTTGCAATCAAATGAACGGATATCGCACAATAAACAACGATTCGGCTCAGAATTTGACTCGTGAAACAAGGAATCATCGAATCTGAAATAAACTCGAAAGCATCGCGTTTCGGCATGCCGATTCGGCGTTTCTGCGTCTATTTCGTGTATTTGCATTCAAATGCACTGATCTCGCACAAGAAACAACGATACGGCACAGAAATAGACTCGTGTAGCGAGGAAACATCGAATCTGAAATAAACTCGATTGCATCGCTCTTCGGTTCGCCGATTCGGTGTTTCTGCGTCTAATTCGTGTATTTCCATTCAAATGCACCGATCTCGCACAAGTTTCAACGATTCGGCACAGAAATAGACTCGTGAAACGAATAATCATCGAATCTGATATAAACTCGATTGCATCTCGCTTCGACTTGCCGATTCGGCGTTTCTGCGTCTATTTCGTGTATTTGCATTCAAATGCGCCGATCTCGCACAAGTAACAACGATTCCGCACAGAAATAGACTCGTGAAACGAGGAATCATCGAATCTGAAATAAACTCGATTCCATCGCGTTTCGGCATGCCGATTCGGCGTTTCTGCGTCTATTTCGTGTATTTGCATTCAAATCCACTGATCTCGCACAAGAAACAACGATTCGGCTCAGAAATTGACTCGTGAAACGAGGAATCATCGAATCAGAAATAAACTCGATTGCATCGCTTTTCGGCTCGCCGATTCGGTGTCTCTGCGTCAATTTCGTATATTTGCATTCAAATGCTCCGATCTCGCACAAGAAACAACGATTCGGCACAGAAATAGACTCGTGAAACGAGGAATCATCGAATCTGAAATAAACTCGATTGCATCGCATTTCGGCATGCCGATTCGGCGTTCCTGCGTCTATTTCGTGTATTTCCATTCAAATGCACCGATCTCGCACAAGAATCAACGATTCGGCACAGAAATAGACTCGTGAAACGAGTAATTATCGAATCTGAAATAAACTCGATTGCATCGCGCTTCGGCATGCCGATTCGGCGTTTCTGCGTCTATTTCGTGTATTTGCATTCAAATGCACCGATCTCGCACAAGAAACAACGATTCCGCACCGAAATAGACTCGTGAAACGAGGAATCGTGGAATCTGAATTAAACTCGATTGCATCGCGTTTCGGCTCGCCGATTCGGTGTCTCTGCGTCAATTTCGTGTATTTACATTCAAATGCACCGATCTCGCACAAGACACAACGACACGGCACAGAAATTGACTCGTGACACGAGTAATGATCGAATCTGAAATAAACTCGATTGCGTCGTGTTTCGGCTCGCCGACTCGGTGTCACTGCGTCAATTTCGGGTATTTCCATTCAAATGCACCGATCTCGCACAAGAAACAACGATTCGGCACAGAAATAGACTCGTGAAACGAGTAACCATCGAATCTGAAATATACTCGATTGCATCGCGCTTCGGCTTGCCGATTCGGTGTTTCTGCGTCTATTTCGTGTATTTCATTCAAATGCACCGATCTCGCACAAGAAACAACGATTCCGCACCGAAATAGACTCGTGAAACGAGGAATCGTGGAATCAGAAATAAACTCGATTGCATCGCGTTTCGGCTCGCCGATTCGGTGTCTCTGCGTCAATTTCGTGTATTTGCATTCAAATGACCCGATCCGGACAAGACACAACGATACGGCACAGAAATTGACTCGTGACACGAGTAATAATCGAATCTGAAATAAACTCGATTGCATCGTGTTTCTGCTCGCTGATTCGGCGTTTCTGCGTCTATTTCGTGTATTTGCTTCAAATGCACGGATATCGCACAATAAACAAGGATTTGGCTCAGAATTTGACTCGTGAAACAAGGAATCATCGAATCTGAAATAAACTCGAAAGCATCGCGTTTCGGCATGCCGATTCGGCGTTTCTGCGTCTATTTCGTGTATTTGCATTCAAATGCACTGATCTCGCACAAGAAACAACGATACGGCACAGAAATAGACTCGTGAAGCGAGGAAACATCGAATCTGAAATAAACTCGATTGCATCGCTCTTCGGTTCGCCGATTCGGTGTTTCTGCGTCTATTTCGTGTATTTCCATTCAAATGCACCGATCTCGCACAAGGATCAACGATTCGGCACAGAAATAGACTCGTGAAGCGAATAATCATCGAATCTGATATAAACTCGATTGCATCTCGCTTCGGCATGCCGATTCGGCGTTTCTACGTCTATTTCGTGTATTTGCATTCAAATCCACTGATCTCGCACAAGAAACAACGATTCGGCTCAGAAATTGACTCGTGAAACGAGGAAACATCGAATCTGAAATAAACTCGAAAGCATCGCGTTTCGGCATGCCGATTCGGCGTTCCTGCGTCTATTTCGTGTATTTCCATTCAAATGCACCGATCTCGCACAAGAATCAACGATTCGGCACAGAAATAGACTCGTGAAACGAGTAATTATCGAATCTGAAATAAACTCGATTGCATCGCGCTTCGGCATGCCGATTCGGCGTTTCTGCGTCTATTTCGTGTATTTGCATTCAAATGCACCGATCTCGCACAAGAAACAACGATTCCGCACCGAAATAGACTCGTGAAACGAGGAATCGTGGAATCTGAATTAAACTCGATTGCATCGCGTTTCGGCTCGCCGATTCGGTGTCTCTGCGTCAATTTCGTGTATTTACATTCAAATGCACCGATCTCGCACAAGACACAACGATACGGCACAGAAATTGACTCGTGACACGAGTAATGATCGAATCTGAAATAAACTCGATTGCATCGTGTTTCGGCTCGCCGACTCGGTGTCACTGCGTCAATTTCGGGTATTTCCATTCAAATGCACCGATCTCGCACAAGAAACAACGATTCGGCACAGAAATAGACTCGTGAAACGAGTAACCATCGAATCTGAAATATACTCGATTGCATCGCGCTTCGGCTTGCCGATTCGGTGTTTCTGCGTCTATTTCGTGTATTTGCATTCAAATGCACCGATCTCGCACAAGAAACAACGATTCCGCACCGAAATAGACTCGTGAAACGAGGAATCGTGGAATCAGAAATAAACTCGATTGCATCGCGTTTCGGCTCGCCGATTCGGTGTCTCTGCGTCAATTTCGTGTATTTGCATTCAAATGACCCGATCCGGACAAGACACAACGATACGGCACAGAAATTGACTCGTGACACGAGTAATAATCGAATCTGAAATAAACTCGATTGCATCGTGTTTCTGCTCGCTGATTCGGCGTTTCTGCGTCTATTTCGTGTATTTGCTTCAAATGCACGGATATCGCACAATAAACAAGGATTTGGCTCAGAATTTGACTCGTGAAACAAGGAATCATCGAATCTGAAATAAACTCGAAAGCATCGCGTTTCGGCATGCCGATTCGGCGTTTCTGCGTCTATTTCGTGTATTTGCATTCAAATGCACTGATCTCGCACAAGAAACAACGATACGGCACAGAAATAGACTCGTGAAGCGAGGAAACATCGAATCTGAAATAAACTCGATTGCATCGCTCTTCGGTTCGCCGATTCGGTGTTTCTGCGTCTATTTCGTGTATTTCCATTCAAATGCACCGATCTCGCACAAGGGTCAACGATTCGGCACAGAAATAGACTCGTGAAGCGAATAATCATCGAATCTGATATAAACTCGATTGCATCTCGCTTCGGCATGCCGATTCGGCGTTTCTGCGTCTATTTCGTGTATTTGCATTCAAATCCACTGATCTCGCACAAGAAACAACGATTCGGCTCAGAAATTGACTCGTGAAACGAGGAATCATCGAATCAGAAATAAACTCGATTGCATCGCTTTTCGGCTCGCCGATTCGGTGTCTCTGCGTCAATTTCGTATATTTGCATTCAAATGCTCCGATCTCGCACAAGAAACAACGATTCGGCACAGAAATAGACACGTGAAACGAGGAATCATCGAATCTGAAATAAACTCGATTGCATCGCGTTTCGGCATGCCGATTCGGCGTTCCTGCGTCTATTTCGTGTATTTGCATTCAAATGCACCGATCTCGCACAAGAAACAACGATTCCGCACCGAAATAGACTCGTGAAACGAGGAATCGTGGAATCTGAAATAAACTCGATTGCATCGCGTTTCGGCTCGCCGATTCGGTGTCTCTGCGTCAATTTCGTGTATTTACATTCAAATGCACCGATCTCGCACAAGACACAACGATACGGCACAGAAATTGACTCGTGACACGAGTAATAATCGAATCTGAAATAAACTCGATTGCATCGTGTTTCTGCTCGCTGATTCGGCGTTTCTGCGTCTATTTCGTGTATTTGCATTCAAATGCACTGATCTCGCACAAGAAACAACGATACGGCAGAGAAATAGACTCGTGAAGCGAGGAAACATCGAATCTGAAATAAACTCGATTGCATCGCTCTTCGGTTCGCCGATTCGGTGTTTCTGCGTCTATTTCGTGTATTTCCATTCAAATGCACCGATCTCGCACAAGTTTCAACGATTCGGCACAGAAATAGACTCGTGAAACGAATAATCATCGAATCTGATATAAACTCGATTGCATCTCGCTTCGGCTTGCCGATTCGGCGTTTCTGCGTCTATTTCGTGTATTTGCATTCAAATGCGCCGATCTCGCACAAGAAACAACGATTCCGCACAGAAATAGACTCGTGAAACGAGGAATCATCGAATCTGAAATAAACTCGATTGCATCGCTTTTCGGCTCGCCGATTCGGTGTCTCTGCGTCAATTTCGTATATTTGCATTCAAATGCTCCGATCTCGCACAAGAAACAACGATTCGGCACAGAAATAGACTCGTGAAACGAG